>JAVKPL010009283.1:0-367032 GCA_032173675.1 Gastrolobium villosum
GCAACCAGAACAGGACATAATACTACCATTTGCTCATAGAATCACAGAATTCCCACTAGCAGCAGTACAATTACCAGATGAGGTGCAAAGCTTTCGATCAGACAACCCATTGGAACCACCCTGTAGCAACGATGGAGGACCATGAAGGAGAGGCAGAAATGAATTTCCAGCATTGTTATGGACTGATCCTTGATTGGTTGTATAAAGAAAGCTGGGGCAAACAGGGTCTTGCATCCCTCCAACAAATTTTGATCTTAAACCATGAGAAACTCGTGGATAAAAGACAATGGCCAGCATTCATCTCCATCTATTTAAAAAGCAGGGATGAGGGAGTTATAATAATAGAGATACTAATAACACACATTGATCTTCTCTGAGAAAGATAAAACAGATTGAAAAAGGCAAAAGCAAACTGTTTCATCAAAAATTTAGAAATCTTAAATGCAAAGTCACAGATTCTGAAGAGAATAATAATCCCGAAGGCGAATATTATAAAAAAATTCCCCATCATGCTAAAAAGAATTTTGAAGCATGTGTCCTTTTCACTGGGCCACGGATTACTTGTCAGCAGTAGCCTCCGCATAAAAGCATATCAAAATAATAGGTCACAGCTGTGGTAAAGGAGCAGTGATGAGACCAAAAAAAATATTGAATTTAATAATAAAATTTTCTGAAGTTGGAATGGAAACTTATTGTTATTGCTCTGAAAGGTTATACAAACTACATATTTCAAACTAAATATAAACTCCTTCAGCTTATTAGTGCATAACCAGATGGAAATAATATTTCTCCATTGTCTTGGAAATGAGTAAGGATGTTATTAATTTAAAAAAATTAACGACATCTGGAAAATTCCAAACATCTTATTTCTTTCTCATGATATTTAAACTTCAAACCAGAAAACATGTAGAGCCTGAGCAGATACATAATTTCCATTAAAAAAAGGCTTTACCACTTGCCAAGGACTTTTCTTGAGCAAGAAATTTTGTTACAAATAGCGTATCCGATCAAACTGCTGCAATATCTCAGCTTAAATTTCATTGCAAATAATTAAACATTATTACAAACCACATCACTAGTTACTAATTTAAACAAAGGTACATACATACAAGCTTGGATGCATTCCAAGTAGATTTCACCATTGGAATTTCAGAAAGGACTCGAAACTTAAATAAACATGAGGAAAAAAAATTCCACTATTTATCACATGACGCAATATATGATTCCTTTTAACTGCGTCGATTCATGTAAAAATAAACAAATAAAGTTACTCATCCAAAGATAAGAAAACGTAGCGAAAAATATATAAAAAATCAACTCACTGGCATTTTACATTGTCATCGCCGTTAAAATTTGCAACATTACATTGAATTAGAACAACAATGCCAACTGAAAAACGACCATACAACGCTTTTACATAAGAACATTCAAGCAAAAGTTCACAACCGCATTAAACTGTAATCACCGGAACGCACAACCAAAACACACTATGCGCATGAGGAAATAATCACAGGTAGAGAGAGCTGAAACAAACAAACGGAAACAAACAGAATCCAAAAGAAGAACACATTCGAGTTACCTGACCACTAGGCTCCTGCAACGGTGCAGACGAAACCGCCACAGATGCCGATTGCTGAAATGGCGAATCACATTTCATCTGCCAAGAGCTCTCCATCTCTTAAAAACCCTAACATTCCTCGAAAAAAACTACAGAAGAATCACAACAGTAGCAACGATCAGAGTCCAGAACAAACCACACCGCAGAACGGTAAACAGAGATAGAGAATATGGAACCTAAACAATGGAGAAAACTGAAAACTGAAAACCCTAGAATAGAGTAAGAGAGAGAGAGTTGCAGAGGAATATAGAGAGTGAGAGAGAAAGGAAGTAATGAAGTGAGAGAGAGCACTGAGTGCAGCACCTGAGGTGTGTGGGTAAAACTAAAAGGGTGAGGGTGGAGTAATCCAAGACAAGAAGACTGAAAGCAAACTGACACGAAAGTTGACATTTGGCGATTTTCCACCGTTGATTTCTATTGTCTTGGTGCCAGTAGCCATCGTGGACCGCTGATTGTGAATACAGCTGGTTTGCTCAGTTTGGGAAAGTGAATGCCCCTGTGTAGTCAAGTTGCGGGACATGTTGCATCAGAATTCACAAGGCAATCAGTGCGAGGTGTCTCTGAGTGGAGGGCAACTTGACCAATGAGAAGCTGTTACGTGTTACCTCTTTTTATTTATACCAATTTTTTGGTGGGTCGCTTTTTTTATTTTGATATAACAGGGGTATCCCCAATTAATCTCTTCCTGTCACCTTGTTCTCAGAGTACAGCCTTGGAATAGCGGATATATTATCGGATGAAGGAAAACACTAATCTCTTTAGAAGACATACAAAGATTTTTAAAAAATTTACGTGAGATATGATATGATTCTTGATCCGAACAAATCCTTCCATAGTTAATGTAGATAATTATTATCTTATATATTAATCAAATTTTGAAATATCAAAACTGAAATTGCATATATTAACGGAAAAAAGACTCTCATATCACATAAAATAGTTTTTTTTCTGTTTTATATACAAAACATGTGAGGTTCGTTTGTTTATTTTTTAAAATAAAAAATTCAATACACATCTTTTTGATGAGTGTGTAAGAAATTTGTTTTTTCTAATATAACATAACCCCTATATTAATTGTTATAAAGTAAGAAAATTTTCTTGACAAAACGCTTAAAAATATCTTCTCATTTATGGTTGGTTTGGGTTAGGGAGGGACCAGGATTCAGGAATACGGTGCTGATTGTTTGGCTGAAAGGATGCATGGAATGTGGTCTTGTTGGCAAGTACGATCGTTATTATTCCCGCCCTATTTGCGAGCGGGTGGTTCTTCTGCGGATTATGGATAAAGATCTTGTTGTTTGCCCAAAACCTCCAAATCTCAGAATCCCGCTTTCCTAGCTTTTTGTCCTTATATTTCTATACGAAGAAATGGCAAATGTTCCATGCCCTCCATTATTGAGTAAACTCGTCCTGGGAATGGATCTTATCAAGTGGTTTGTGGTTATCTGGGATAATTTTAACTGATTATAGAAAAATCATTTTTTATGGAAGGTGTATCAGGATAAAAATTAACGTTAACCAAAAAAAAAGTTTATAAAAATTAATTATGAATTTCTTTATGAGTAATTACAATTTTATCGCATAACTTCGTTTGGGACGTTTGTTACTAGAGAAATTTTTATATACCTGAGAATCATGATTAACAGGAATATAGTGGGAAAGCGAAGAATCTGAGAATGTTATAAAAAAATTATTTAGTATGCGAAAATGTGACTGGAATTTTTTGGGTTGAATTTAGTGAGTTTTGTTTGGTTGATTGTGGAATATTAGTTGGAATGATGGGTTATTTTACAAAAATAAACTCACATTCACTTTATTCTTAAAAAATGATAATGAACGTTTGTTCGGTGAGAAACAATGGATTGAATATGCTCCACCTCTCTTCTCTTATCTGGACTCATCTTCTTCCTCTTCCAAGTCGCAGGCAACTCTCATCATTTTGTGATTGCACAAGGTACTTCTCTTGCTTCTCCTACTCTCAGATCTTACTATTTTCCAAGCTTCCAGTTCTAATTACTACTTGCTATGCTAAATATGAGACTAACCAATTCTACTATTCTACATTTTTTGGTGGCTAGATCCAATTTCTTTTATGCCCTCTCATCTGCATCCATCAATTTCTTTTGGTGGCTGTAATAACAGCGCACAAGTTCTAAAAACAAACAAGTAAAAATGAACCAATATTTGTAGTGGACAAGCAAGGAAAAAAGTCAAAGATAAAGCAATTTTGAATTTTTCAGGATTATCGGGAAACTGAATTTTTTAAAATTTTGAATTTCCGGATATTATAATAAACTGAATGTAAAAATCATATTTTTAAAAATCGAGATTACCGGATAAAAATAAAATTTCTCCTGTATCAAACGCCCTCAAGAGAAATTTTATGAAAATTAGGGAAATGTAATTGATAGGTAAATGGTTGGAAGATAAGTTAAATAGGAAAATGTAAAAAAAGTTGTTTGGTTGGGAAAATTTTTACTGGAAAAATTAAGTGAATTTATAATGTCCATGTTTGGATGTAAGTAAAATATAAATGGGAAAGAAGGTCGGAAGTTACAAAAATAACCCTGTCTTAATTTTGAATCACAGTGAAGTGTCCTTTATCCGTAAGATTGGCCTTGTTAAAAAAGTGTTCCTTGCCAACGAGGGTTCTATTAGCTTGAAAAAGTGAAGTTGCCAACGAGCATTTGTTCCAAAAACGAAAAATATAAACAGCAATTGGAATTCATCTCTCGTCATTTCCGTTCAGCAACCATCAGAAAAGTGAGTTAGGGTTCGTCATTTTTGCACCGGTCGTAGACGTTAGGGTTGGTGTTCCAACCTGCCAACGAAATGAGAGAAAGGAAATGTTATAACCTTTGATGGCTGTAGAAAAATTCCATTTTTAGAGCAGAAGAGGTATGGTTATCGCTCCTTCTTGTATTTGGTTATAGGTTGAAATGTTTTGTGGTGGACAATTACTTTTTGACTGAATGTATGTATAGAAGAAGCGCAAATTCATCTTCATCGTCCTTGTTTTCATGTGCAGGTTGTACGAATGAAGCATTCACAATTGTAATTGATTAAAAATATACAGCTCAGCCGGACGAATAGGTGTTTGTGGAGGTAAATGAAGAGGGAACACATAATTTGTCTCACGGACTTCAACAGGTGCAAATATTGTAATCATGATATGAAAGAAAGTAAATGAAGTATGTCATATGTTAGGAAAGTTAGTAGCTGGTAAATAAAGTCTATAACTATAGATAATATTGCTTAGAACAAAATAAGTTAGGAATGAGTGCTTGTTGGATTTATTAGTGTACCTTGTTATAAACTCGTCATTGAAAAAGCATACATTTTTGGAAAATCTTTGTTGAAACAGTTCTGGATTTTACTATATACATTTGTGTTGCGATGTTGCGTAAAAGTGTAACTTAAGTGCTGATTTGTGTCCTTCTTGTTATGGCAGTAACCAAAATAAACAGTGACACGTGGGAGGAGTCTGTGAAAGAGCACAGTAGCACAGACTGAAGCAAGCATGGGTGGATATGGGTCTGGCATAGGTGGAGGTGATAGCGTCAATTCAAGGCATTATTCATCTTTATCCACTTCCGCACTGAAGCTGTGCTATTGCGGAGTGTCGGCTGTGTTGCGAATGTCACATACACAGAGGAATCTGGACCGACAATTTCTCTGATGTCCTAATTCCAGAACATAGCGAGATTGCCATTTCTTTGAGTGGTGTGAAGAACCAAGTTGCCGTAATTGCATGAAGTTGGAGAAATTGATGAAACAACAAAGTCATCAAATAATTGTAATTGTTATAACATTTGGGATCATCATGACCTGTATGTTGATATTCCGTTGACTTCTATTGTAATGGTGTAGGGTATGTGTTGTTGTGTATATTTAGTACTTATGTTGTGTGGACCTGTAATTTAGGGTAACCATTGACGTCTTAATTAGCTTGACGTAGCATTTCATCTTGTGGGACTTATATGTACTTTTTTGTGTCATTGACATAACTATTGTCTATGATGTTTGTTTGTTAGTTTAGGATGCCAGTTAATGTCAATGACTCTGTTTGCTTTCTTATATGTGTCTTCTATATGTTGGGTTTTCTCTATCCATCATGAATCATTTAGTTACTATGGACAAGCACCTGTATTAGTATGGACAGACAGTAAGTTATAGTGTTGACAACAATTGATGCACCCGGGGGATTTCTTTATGAGTGGTGGTCTGTATTTTGGGACATATTCATCTCAAGGACAAATGAGAAACATTCTGAGCCTGCTGCAGCTTACATTGAGGTGATCTCATCATGTAACATATGTTATTTTCTTTTAGTTTTTGTTTCTTTTAAATATTAGAAGGAAACTGATTGTTATATGGATTTGCTGTTGGAAGACCCAGCAAACGAAGGCCAGAGAACAACAATGATACACCCTCATTCAATGGATTCAGATGCACCTCCAACTCGTGTTGATGCCAATAGGATGGCCCTTCTCAAATCAGCAACAAGTCATCAAGGGTAAATGAATTTCCTTTGCTCTATAGTAACTGTGAGCTAGAGCCAAGAGTACTATTAACTTGATCTTAGCAACATGGATTGGACTGGTAATATTTTTTGTATTAATTTGATCTTAGCAACATGGATTGGACTGCTAATATTTTTTGTACTTTTGTTGCCTCAGTCAGTTGATTCATGATAATTCAGGGAATATGTCTACTGCATTGCATCAAATTTAGGGGAGGACTCCTTTGACCACTCTAACTTCTTTAAACAAATGCTAAGTTAGCCGTTTTATGTGTTTTTTCTGTTATTTTGAATTTCCTGTTTTCACCATTAACATGATTAGCAAGTTGTCATTTTTGCATATTTGTTCTTGGGTTGGCTGAATACATGTCCTTTGTCATCCTGCCATCATTTCTTTTCTAGTGATGATTTTGTTAAATGTTATTGGAATTAAGAGACTACGCTCATCTTCTTTTATGCTGAGGTTGCTTGGCAGCTACGATTGATATTTTTTTCACCTTGTTTGACACTCTAGGATGCCTATATCATGCTTCATCCTCAAACACCAATTTAAGATTTTGCTCAAATCACTTGGCTGAATATGGGAATATATTTGTTACAATTCTGTGCAGCCTGTAAACTCATGATTTGCATCACATTCTCATATGTCTTTATTAGCAAAGTCGGGGCTTAATGCAGTAACATAACAGTAAAAATATGAATTTGTCATCTGCAGGTGTTCCATAACAATAAAAATATCGAGGGGGAAGGAGTTCCATATCACCATTTGTCTCTTGTGCTCTCCCAACGAAATATTAAAGTATGAGGAAGTGTCAAATTCAACTATCCAAAATTGAATTTGCTTCAATCACCCCAAGAACAAGACAGTGATGTATGTGCTCAGAGTGAGGAGGGGGTGTGAACTGATTAATCTCATCACTTGGTGAAGGGTCATGATAGTATTCATTCTGATGATGGGGTTGATTACACTTGTTTTGACTGTTTACATAAAGTGTCCTCGTCTTTGAATCATTTTCCATACTTGTGGTCAATGGAGTCTGTATTTGTTGAATTATTGGAGTAATAGTAGTGAGTATGAATGTGTTGTTTCATTGTCAAAGTGTGTCCCAGTCACGATGGTTAGAGGTTGGAGTCTGTTATATTCACCAATTTTATGTAATTAGTAGATGGTTGCTTTTTTAGCCCATCATGATTAATAAATTTGAGTTACATTGTTTAGTTCGAATATTACTGGTCATCTCTTGCCATACCAGTTAAGATTGACTACAATTTATTACAATTGACGATTCCATATCATGAGATTGCAGGGTGCCATCAGTCATTTATATAGTATCCAACATAAGAATTAGACCTGAATTGTCAAACGTGATAGATTAACTATGAAACATTTCGGACCCATGAACCTGTACCTAATTGTATATAACTGTTGAAAGAAATTTCTGTAACCAATTTCTTGTACTCCTCAACATATTATTCACGATAGGCACAAGACCAACCTGTTTAATTTAACTTGGAGTCACATGCAAACGTGATGCATTATACATCTGCTTGGTGATGGTTACAAACAGGGCCGTGGACCACAACCAATGTGGAAACATTAATACTGATAACATAGTCAAACATGCATCACACCTTCATAAACATACTGGGTAGAAGAACTCATTACAAGGTATACATGCTGGTAACATATAACAACACAATATACTTGAAGTTCTTGCCCACTATACAATCTAAAGGAAAATGCCAGTTTGAAATATTTAATGACACAATATATACACATATATAAATAGCATGACTAGTGCAAGGTGATATTTTGACTGCTATCTGCATGTGAATGTGAAGTATGTGCTTTGTTTGTGCCCATCATACTCTTCTCGTTTTGTTATAGTAACTGATGCATATGGTTGACAAACAATGCCCATTCCTGATAGAGTACGCTTTAAATAACCTCCTAAAATTCTTGCTGCATAATCCCCCTAATAGCACCAAAAAAATAAACAATACTTGTATTAGAACCATGTTACTGATGATGGTCAACAGTTGAATGTAGTTGACAAAGAGAACAAAAAAAATACACATACCTAATGCATGCTTAAAATTGGTTGTAGTTACCATACATATCAGCAATAGGACAGGGTATTCAATAAAAACAAAAAAATACAATAAACCCAGCAATTTGACATCTCACCTCTTCGTACACTTACCATAACATCAAGGATTGCCCTGTTATGAGCTGTTATCTACAGGATTTCGAACATTGTCACAAGTATTAAAAAAGGCAGCCCTCCAAAACACACTCATGGATGTTTGGGTTAACATCAAAAGCACTGTGACACAACTATCAATCATCCTAAAGCCATGAAACACTTTCATACAGTAATACTTTAACAGAGAATTATGGCTATATACACAAGCAAAAAGTACTGCCATCCAACAGAAACACTGCCATGAAACACTGCCATCTGTCTCCACAACATAACCACACCAAAAAGTACCATAAGATTATGGCTATATACACAAGCACAAGAAAAACGATGATATCAATTTATAGAGAATTACTCAACAACCCAGCAATCATTTGCTTCCTCCGATGATCGCTGCATTACATGAACACATCTGTCAAAGTACTATCATTTCCCAACTACACAGCAAGTTGAAGAATCTGAGAGTCTGTAAGATCTCCAATTTTTTCCAGCTCTTCAATTGTTGACATACGCCTTATGCTATCATTAGCTTGAAGTTGAATGCACGAGACCAACTTGTCAATACTATTAGTAGTTTTGCGATAGCTTTCATTTATATCTTTCATGACATCAACGATTGGAGCCACTAATGGATCTTCAGGTCTATCACGTTTCTTTCCCTTTTTGGCAGTAGCATTAGACACATCTGGGGGTTGGACAACTTCCTCTGTTGGGACTTCAGGTATCACTGGATCTTCTAAAGGAGTGGGTATGTAGTCCCATGTGAGGTCTAGATAGTCGTCAAATAGATTCACACTCTTTGAATTGCATGTCGCATTGGACTCCATGACATTGATTGATTGTCCCATTGTCTATGCATTACCTCCGGTTGCTGCATCCTTGCCATATATGGTTCCCAAAATATCATAGTGCGAGAAAGACTTATTGTAAAGGCCCTTTGCAGTTGGGTGAGACTGTGGATAAACAAGTCAGTTAAACACTGAATACAAAAACAAAACAATAGATAAAGTTATTCATAATTAAACAGATAACTTCAAACACATTCACCTTAACCCACTCATCAAATATTTCTTTCTCGACGTCAATCATTTTCTTCGCGTCGTTCCAACCAAAACCACTCCCACCAGGACCTCCGGTCATTTCATAAATGGCATTGTACTATTTTTTCAGCAATTTGACCCTCGAGGGGATGTGAGGGATGGCCTTAATTGAACAATCAGGTATCTTGAGATGCATCATCTTCTCTATTGCATAAGAGAAGCATGCTTTGAACCCGTTCTCACCTCTCCAAAGGTGTGCAATTTCAGTCATACAATCGACCAGGATCTTATCTTCCTCAGCAGTCCAAGTGTGATTACATTTGCCTCTGAAACTCTGGCTTTCCTCGGTCATAATTTCAGTCCTGCAAGTTTGTACATGCGATAATCAGTTTCAAATTCAGCACACTTACTATGTCAATGGGTGTACTGGCATGAAATTAACAATGTATAAATAAGTAACATTGCAATTGCATAAACACGCGTAAACATAAAAAGTTAAGAAAATTCAACAAGTACAGTACATGGCCAATATGTTTGTCAAAGTATATATTATTACAACATTAACAGAACTAGCTTCAATTGTACTAATAGTTTGACAATGGAAGAAACATCAACACATTCTGAATTGGTTCTTCTCTGTTGAAATTCAAACAGGATTCCTGTAGGTGTTAAACATGTTATGTGCCATTCATCCCTCCGTAGTGTCCATGCATTAGATGATTCAACATGAGTAATGAGATTAAGTCCTCCCATGTTATCTTCAACATGTTGAATATCAACTTCTTCAGCGTCTAAGGGGTCCACTGCCATCTCTCTCCTTATATGGTTATGAAGCAAGCAACATGCGCTTATAATCCTGCATTGAGTTTTAACAGGATAAAATGACTTCAATCGGACAATAGCCCAACGCCCCTTAAGCATCCCGAAGCAACGTTCAATGACATTCATATTAAAAAATTCTTAGGTTGTCCTTGGTTAGGCACCGTGCCTCCACTCACTCAGATGATATCGTTGTCCTCTATATGGCGTAAGGAAACCTTCCCCGTTCATGTAACCCGCATCACATAGGTAATAGTATCCTACATCACAAGTTACAGTTAACTTATATCAAAACATGTTACGTAGTAAGTAAATAAACGGACCCACAATAAATGATCAACCGCGAAGAGTCGTAGTGCATACCTTTAGGAACCTTCAAACCGTCTGGATGACTTATGGCATATCTTAGAACCCTAGAATCTGCAGTTGAACCCTCCCAACCAGGCAAGACGAAAATAAACTGACCATCTTGAGAACAAACCCCTAAAACATTAGTTGCTATGTCACCCTTTCTAGTCCGGTACCTGGCCTTATCTGCTTGTAAGGGGTTAATCTTTATGTGTGTTCCATCAAGTGCTCCTAAACAATTCTATAATTCAATTTAGACTATTAGTAAAACGGACACAGGCTATTCAGCTGAAATCTATAGCATGAATTATAACAGTATGTGGACTAGTAACTTACTTTGAACCACTTCCACTTTTCATCGGTAGAGTTTTCCGGGATTAGTTCAAGTCGTTTTAATAGAACATTATGACAATGTAACACTGCAAGCAAAACATTTGAGAACTGTCTACTAATAGTTTCTCCCGATCTCATGAATTGTCTTTTAATTATCCTGTTCTTGACATCGTGAGCCAAAATGTGAAGAAATATTGCAACCATCTCCTCTACACCCATATGGCTCGTCGGTTGAAGTTGACCAACGGTTGTAAGCAACCCACACAAGTTATGAAAACACCTCCTGTCCATCCTTGTATTCTCTATACACGCCATGTCACTTATGTGCACAATCCTAAGGAAGTTTACTTCCCTTACTCTAGCCCTCCATTTTCAGCAATGAGACTCTCCTGCGTCTATTTCTTCGATTTTCAGCAATGCGTAACAAAACAACACATATACTGACAAACATGGTAGTCAGCTGATGCAAAGACTCCAAATGAGTAATGAGTACGAGGATGACACTAAACACCATTCCATTGTCGATTGCCATTATCTAACACGTGAAGGACAAAAGATTCAGTTAAGTAATTACCAAAAAAAATATATCTTACTAATAGTTTTGAAGATAATAAACATTTCATAATACGGTAAACATAACGTATCAACGTGCTGATTTTTAACAAAGCTCACAACATATACAAACAAACATGCATCATTACATCAACACTTGTGTTTAATTTTTAAATTTACTGCTATTCCAATTCTGCAATTGTTTATTAATTTTTTTTAAACCCAAACAAACAATATGGATTAGTTTCTGTTTTTTTCTACATATTATTTACTGCATCAATACATCATTACCTTTTACTAGATATTCTTCATAACTATATGGATTAGTTTCTGTTTTTTTCTTTTCTTTCTTTTCGTCAATGGTTTTTATTTGGAATCCTAAATTTCTACCAAACCAATCAAAATGAGAAATGGAATTGAAATCTCAACAAAGCAAGTAATTTTGTAAACTGTTGCCTAATACCATTTGGGTTCTTGTTTTATTTGTTTTCTTTCACCTCTACTATTTTAGCTCGCTGGTTCTTTTTTTACAACTTGAGTTCATTCAAGACAACAATGACCAGTTAATTGTTTCATTGTTGTTTCTTGTGTTATCTGTCAAACACGATAAGCAACAGATACAAAAGTATCCAAACAAGACCGAATCAAATTTTTTTTTTAAACACAAAATACAGTAAGGTGGAGAGTGTTCAATCACTTTCTACAACCACTTACCCGACCGGTCTTCAACTTTTGTAACGGACTTCGCCTACAATGGAACACAAACACTTGTTATGGTCACTGATGGGGAGCTCTGAGACAAACAAGATGCTGTGCACCACGATCTATTGATTCAGGTCCGATTCAGGTCAATGATGGGAAAGGAACCACGATCTATAAAAAACCAGGAGACAGAGATCAATGATTCAGGTCCGATTCGGTGCTCTTCTTCCGGTCGACAACCACCACGCAATGATGCTTTCTTCCGGTAGCCGTGTGAAAAGATGCTCTTCAACCAAGCCAAGGAAGACCGCGACTGCAGACCACACAAGGAAGAAAAAGTGCTATCATCTATCTATCTAATGGGTATCAGAGGGAGGGTATCAGAGGGAGGGTATAATGGGTATAAGAAGGTTTTCTTCAACAGTGATTTAACAAGCATTTTGCAAAAAACCACCTCTGAAAATGGATTCTAAACAGTACCAAAAGATGGGTTTCCATCGTGAAAGCAAAAACCAAGGGAAATGGGATGCATGGCTTTTTGACAAAATCCAATCCACCAAACTAAGGTTTTCTGAAATCCTAATCTCATTTGCATAGGAAACTTCATTTGCACCTCCAACCAAACGCCCCCTAAATGTTATCACACCCTATTTGAACCGCAATTGGAAATGTCGATGCCATGACATATTGGGCTTTGATTTCGTATAAGAAGATAAAAAAAAATTTCCTACAAAAGAAACGACAAGTTAAATAATAATAAAAAAATTTAAAGAGACATTGTGTTCAATGACTTTATCTTATATGTAATGATTGCATGACACATATTGTTCGAAAAAAGTGGTTTATTGTAATTTTTGGGAAGAAGCAACTTTTCCTTTAACATCGAAACTCAATTTATGTGAACAAAAAACTAAACCAAAGAGGCACGTGATCTGATAGAGGGAGGTGGAAGTTGAAAGTTGAAACCCTAAGCGGCGGGAAAAAGGAAGCATCATTGGCGGGAAACAACATAAAAAGAGCCCAGTTTTCACATTTGTTCATTCATTTCTTCGCATAGCATATCGTTTTTGTTCTCATTCCCTACCCAGTTATCTATCTCTTCTTCGATTTCTCTTTCTAGGGTTTCGCAAAATGTTCTCCAGCTCCCAATTCGACGCCACCTCCGCCTTCTCCGGCGGCGGTTTCATGGCCTCCCAGTCTTCCCAGCTCCACGATTCTTCACCCGCACCGGCAAAAGTAAGCGATCTTTCTCATCTCTCCTCAATTTTCAATTTCGCTGCAAAATAAAGCACTGAGAAACAAAATTACCAAATAAGGGTAAATAAAAAAAAAGTAAGAAATAACGGATTTCGATTTTCCATTTGAAGGCTTGGGTTAGCGAAATACTGTGTTTGGTAGTCACTTTTTTTTTCTTCTTCTTTTTTTAAATCTCTCGACTAACTTGGTTTCCGGTTTCTTCGTTCAAGAGCCGCGATTCTCCGGGTCTTGTTCCCGTGACAGTGAAGCAGATAAGTGAAGCCTCTCAATCTGGTGATGAAAAGTCGAGTTTTGTAATCAACGGTGTAGATCTGGCCAATGTACGACTCGTTCTTTATTGATTGGTGTTTTTTGTAGTATTGTTTATGTGCTTAATTTATTGAATTTTGGTTCTTTTGTTTTATTTCCTGTTAATTTTCATGGTGTTGGAATGATTTAACTTTTATCTTATCAAGAATAGTACTGTCATGCTTCTTAAGTTTGAAATTTAAAAAAAAAATATATCAATCTATATGATGTTTTTTAATCCCCTTCAACTTTTGTTTCATATATTTTTGGTTCAGGTAACATTGGTTGGAATGGTGTTCGAGAAAACTGAGAGAAACACTGATGTTGATTTTATTTTAGATGATGGAACAGGGCGAATCAAATGTCGAAGATGGTACTTCATGCATGCTAAATGTTATCTTAAATTAGACATCAATTTATGTCTGCTTGTGCTTGCAACTGGGTTGATTATTTATGAACTGTTTTGGGAAAGTTTCCCTAACATATGTGGTGAAAAGTAGTCTGAATTTCCTTTTGGTTTTTTAATTAGGGTCAATGAGACTTTCGACACAAAGGAAATGGAAGAAGTAATGTAAGTTCTTGACTATGGATGCTAATGATTTTTAAACGAGTCTGTAGTTGTTATATTTCTCACTTTCTCAAATTATTCAATGATAGGGATGGTATGTATGTTCGTGTTTATGGGCATTTGAAAAGCTTTCAAGGTGTAAGGCAACTCGTTGCCTTCTCTGTCAGGCATGTGTGCTTAACCCATTTTGTCATATTCTGTCAATTCTTCCCTGGTTGTTTATTTACTTTTAGTTTTACTAGATTAGTTTGTTGCTTGCAAAATGTGATTTTCTCTTCTGAGTCTTTGATAAGATACATTAGTTCAAGTCAGTTATGCAGAAGATACAAGCCATTTTTGCATCACTTACCCTGATGATTTTGACATTTAAATATTCAAAATATGCACAACATACCAAATCACAACATCTACAATTAAGGGCAACATTTGATTCTGAAGAACTGAGTAGCTCCCAAGGTCATTATTGTGGATGGTCAGGCTTACCAATGTTGAGGCACTATTATGTATTTTAGGAAAAGATACCTGATTCAAAATATGTAATATATCTGGGATTATTGGACCATCGTTCGGATTTTTAAAGATTTTGATTTGAGCATTTGGTGCAACAGTATGCAGGTTTTGGGGGGATTGACCTAATATGGTTGAATGTGGGTAGCCAATTGCTTTAACCAGGTTATTTGAGGGTTAACTATTTGGTTTTTGGCTTATCTGGGTTCATTCAAATTATGGGTTAACATGAACCAGTAGCTGAAACATGGTTGTACAATTCACATGCCAGGCACTGCTTGTGCTCCTTGTCTCTCACTTGTGTCCATGTGAGGTGCTTCTGTGGAGGCAAAACTCTAGCTTTTAGGTGGGGGATGATGATTTGAAGATTAGTTGTGCCATAGCCTATGTAGCACTTGTGCCATGACACGTTAATTCTAAAAAATGTTAGATTTCGACACGTTTTGATATTAAATAATATTTTTAATTTATGTAGTGTATATTATATTTAATATTCAACAATTTAACAAAAAGTTGAATCTAAACTTATAATATTCATAAATTTTGCAAAGAGATATCCCAAATATTTATATTAAAATCAATAAAATGATAATCACAATCCAACGTAATCAATGTAACGCAACCTTTGAACCTTTTTTTGAATTTTATAACACGTGTTGGAGTGTTGGGGAGTGTTAGTTAGTGTCGGACACGAACCATTAGGCTATAGCCCTAAAGCTTGCCCAACAACTTATGTAATGGCTACTGGAGAGATCCTAAAGCAGTTCAGCCTGAGGCTTAGTAGTTAGAACCATTAAATGTGATAACATATAACGCTGATTATTGATTATGTTTAATGATTCAAAGCACCACCATTTAGTTGCTTTGGATGTTTTCAGGTTTTTCTTATTAGTGGGTTTGGTCACTAAGCTTGGGAGCTATTGCTGATATGCTTTAGGGTGTTTTTTGCTGGATTGCATTTGCCTCTGGTGTATGCTTCTTGGCTGTTTTAAGAGGTTTCATTAACGGATGTATCAGACGTTCTTCTTATTAGATATTAGTTTCTTGTATTTAACTTATACGCATGTCATTTGTACTCTTCTTTATTCAGTTATAAAACTCTATTATCAAAGCAAACCAAGAAAAACAGCTGAATATATCTGCAAGTGGGTGATAAGTGATAACTAAATGTTTTTTGGTAATGAATGTTTCTGTTGCCTCTGGTCATTATTAATATTAAAATTACGCAGCTCTTGAAAAAAGTTTTCCAGAATTTCCTTTTGTTGTCAGTGTGAATGAATTCTAACAGGGGGTTTTCAAACATGTCAACCTTACAGAATGTGGTTTTGATTTTGGCATAGGGGATTATGTTTGCCTTATTTAGCAATTAGCATGCTCTGTCAGATGAAATGCTTTTGCAAAGACATTATTTAACTTGTCAGTTGGCCTAACTTTGAAGTTAGCTGAACTAATACTTATAATACATGAAGTTCAAAAATTTTATGATGTTTAGAGGCTGGCATATTTAATTATGTAACTGGTTTATCTGATAACTATGGCCATTTGATTTCAGTTTAGATCTATGATTTATCTGTTTTATCCTTGGTGATGGGCCTCCTTGTTACCTTTGTGGAGGTAGCATTGGATTTTCATATTTCCCCCCAATTATAATGATTCTTTGGCTTGAAGATGGTGGTTCATCTGACCAATGGATTTACATGTGAGCCACCAAACGTTAGTGATTTCTTCTTGTGGAAAAGTGACTTGCCAGATTATGATATATGTAGTTTTCTTTACTTAGGGAGAATGTTTTATAAAATGGCTGGTTTTATCTTGCTTATTTCATGTTTGTGTTGTTTTTCTCAGGCCAGTGACAAATTTTGATGAGATCTCTTTTCACTTTATTGATTGCATACATAACCACCTCCGCTCCAAAGTAAAGGTACACATAGTTTTTGCATGCTACGAAACAATTTTCTGTTAGATCGCAGTATGATGATTGATGGCAATGGGTCCTGCATAAACTTTCAGGAATTTGATAAATTGAAAATTGTGTATAATCCATTTATTGGATCATTTAAAGTGTTGATTTTGACTGTTGATATGTACTCAGATGTCGTGCCTTGCTGAGGTGGGCATACATGATAATTTAAGAGAATGCCTTTTCTTGCATCTTTTTTGATTATAGGTGGAAGGAATCACTTCTGCACATCCTTCATCAGACTCATCTTTGAACACTCCTGTCAGAAATGCATCAACTGGATCTCAGGCACCAACGTCTAAGCCAGTATGAGATTTGATATGTCAGTTGCTATAGTAGATGATTAGACTTTAGTGTGATTGGATTGATGATATAATTTTCCTCACCTCAGGCATATGCCCAATATGGCGTGGATGGACTGAAGGATTGTGATAAATTGGTTATTGACTATCTGCAGCTGCATTCAGACATGTGAGTTATGCATTGTAAATTTTATTTGCATTTGTTACCTTTCATTTCACAGCTTCATTTAATTTAGGATTGTTAAAATTCTCATCACACAACAATATTCACTTAATGTGAGTTTTGATGCTGAAATATTTCAAAATTGGTTTTAAATTGCAGCTCTGATGAACGGGGTATACATGTTGAAGAACTATCTCGAGAGCTCAAGCTTCCATTGGACAAGATCATGTGAGCTCCCTTATTTTTATATTTATTTGTCTTGCTATAGGGATGCATTGCGTTTGCTTATGATGTAACTCAAAGCTGCTGATGATGCCAGGTTGTCGCTAAAGACTCTTGGAGATGATGGTTTAGTATACTCCACCATAGATGACTTCCATTACAAACAAGCTTGATATTTTCTGTCACCTGAGCTGATGATCGAGCTGGATACTACATACTAGGACACGAACCACTGAAGCTATTAGTGTTGGTCTATTTTGATTTATAGGTTTCAATGATGTAGATATGTTTTTGGATGAATTAATCTATTGTATGCTCAAAACCGAATGATTGTAACTGATTGTCCGATTTCTGATGATCCTCGTCTGTAACTGATTGCGAACTTGTGCACTCTTCTCTGGTCCGCAGTGAAGGTTGATGACAGCTTCGGAATTGCTCTCCGCCATCACTTTTCGATTTCCTTTATTCCCTGTCTGAGGTAAACGCGTTGAATATACTAATATCGAGGGTAAACCGAACTTTGAACTGAACGGAATCAAACCTGACCAAATAATGATGGATTAAAACCAGTTATTGGACACAAATGAACCAATTAAAATAAAAGAAAGCTAGTTAATCGAACTGAAATAACTAGTTTTTCAGGTCCGGTTTTCCTTTTTTTTTTTTAAATCAAAACAAAATTAGTTCAATTTAGTTCCCGTGAACTATATTTTTGTTTTTTTTAATAATTTGCTTGAAGTTTTTAAATTGAAGCCGACGGTGCCAACCCTTAGCCCTGACTTCAACTTCACAGTTCTTTCACAGGCACGCTTCACTCCGTTGTCGCACCAGGAGGATTCTACCACCTGAGTAAGTCCAGGATTCCAACGTGGATCTCGAGACAGTTTAGGAACCCAAATCTTTTCGAGAGACAGGCAGGAGAGTGTTGGCAAGGATCCAATCTTAATATCTCCCATATCATGTGTATCTATTCTTGTGTTTTATTAAAATCATTTTTTTAAAATTATTTAAATTTTTGCATATATGATGAATAGTTACAAGATATATCTTTCTTTTTTTTTTTGTTGAAAAGTTACAAGATATTTCAGTAACCTGTACAATGTTACAAATTTAAACATTGGTGCCGTAATTATACAAAAAAAAAATAAAAAACACCTTGAAAGAAGTAAAAGTGTAGACAAATTTCATCTGCATACGGTCACATGATGAGACATTGACTTTTGTGCCATATTTTGTAACAAAAATTATCTGAATGCCATGAATCTAATTTTTTTCTTCCAAATTGCCACTATAGCAACTATACTATAGCGACGTAATATGTTTGTAGCAACCACAAAAGCCTGGTCAATCTGTTTGGCCGAAGTCGTTATATGATGCAGCTACTTTGGACTATTTTGGACAGAAGAGACAGTTTTTTTTTTACCAAAATCACTACAAGGTGCAGCTGACAGCTTTGGGGGGCCAAAGTTGCTACATAATGTAGCCACTTTGGTCATCACTGTACATAATTTTTCAAAACAAAAACAATGGAGAGAAATGTTTCTAATCATAATATTTGTCGAAAATCAGAATGTAAGTGAAAAGAGAAATTCAGAGAATAAGAACCGGTTGGATGTTGTCAGTTAATTTGTTTTTTTAGGAAATAATAATAGTTTTTAGTTTTCATTTTTAAGTTCTAATTTTCCTTGTTTTGCAGGTTTACACCTGGGGTCTTCGACTTGTTACTCCAAAACGTGTAGTGATTACTAGGAACTTCAAGAAAAATGGAAGCACTCCTTCGAAGTTTCATCGCATGGAACGACTTCATGTGGTTTCTATTGCTGCTGGAATGGTACACAGTAACATAGCATGGCTCTTACAGACGATGGTGCATTATTTTATTGGGTCTCCTCCGGTTCTGATCTTCGATGCCAACAGGTTCTTATTCCCTGAATTTCTCTTTTTACTTACATTATGATTTTCGACAAACATGTTGATTAATGATTAGAAACATTTCTCTCCATTGTTTTTGTTTTAAAAAAATTACCTACAGTGATGACCAAAGTAGCTATATAGCCACTTTAGCCCCAAAGCTGTCAAGTAGACCAAAGTAGCTATATCATGCAGCAATTTTGGCAAAAAAAAAACCTGTCACTTTTGTTCAAAATAGGCCAAAGTAGCTACACCATATAGAGATTTTGGCCAAACAAGTTAACGAGGCTTTTGTGGCTGCTACAAACATGTTATGTGACTAGACTATAGTCGCCACAGTGCATAATGATTTCATTGTCGTAGCATTTTGGAATTTTTTTTTAAATTTGTAACATTCAAGTGATTTTTATTACAAAATATGGCACAAAAGTCAATGTCCTATCACATGACACCATTTTATTCTTTTAGCTCTTTACATAATAAAAGAGTTTTATTTGTCATGTAGTAGGAGAAGAGTTATATTATGTTATCGAGACAATCAAAATGAGGTCTAGGGGTGGTAAAAATAAGCTAACCTGTAAAAAATGAGCCAGGTTGGGTTGACAAAAATGAGCTGTCAACCCAACCCGAGCTAGTTCGAAAAAAAAATGAGCCTTACCCGCGGGTAAAATGAGCCAGCTCGCGGGTTGAGTTTTTTTTTTAATTATAAAAAAAATAATACAAAAATGGATAAAACCCACACATATTGTTAATTTTCTCTAAACCTAAGTCCTTAATCTTCTCACATCCCTGCCATTTTTATATTGTTAGGCTGGGTTGGTTATGTTTTGGTTTAAATATCTTACCCACTTGGTAGCAAGTGGTTATGGTTGTTTCTTGATGTCGGTGCAAATTTGTTGTGAAGAAAATCCGAAACTAGAATATTTTACTTTTATTTCTCATCTTGTAACTCTTTGTTTAAGCTGATGGAAGCCACATAGCTGGTGTATTAATACTATAGGTTCATCTAAATAGGCTGAAAACGAGCCAACCCGCGAGCAATTTTCGAGCCAATCCATGAGCCAATTTTCGAGCTATTTTTTCAAGCTAACCCATGAGCTATATTTTTTAGCCAACCCGCGAGTTATCCCTAACCTGACTTTGGTCGGGTCAGGTTGGGTTTTCTGACTCATTTTTTTTTAGCCAACCCTAACCCGGTTCATTTTTTCCGCATACGGGTTGGGTCGGATTGGCCCGTTTTGGCAACCCTATCGAGATCGACCAATTTATTTATAAAAAAAAACACATTTTTATGTAAGTTAACATGAGAGATAAATTATATCAAAAAAAAAAACCATGAGAGATAAATATTATACAACATAAGATTATAATTTCCCTGATAAAATCCTTTATTATTGTTTTTTAAAAAAGAATACTTGCACACGATGCTATAACAAATTGTCGATTGGTCAAAAAAGAAAAAGAAATGGCAGAATGGCTAAGATTTCGTTTTCGTATAAGGTAGATGCCGTTGGGAGCACGTGGCAACCCAGGCTGCGATAGTGACAACCTTTCGACTTTCACAATCAGCCTCACGTGAAGTCCCATCCCTCCTCTTTTTCTTTTACCTCTCAACTCACGCTTCTCAAATTCATATTCCATAACATCATATTCATTCCCAATCCAAATAACGAAAATACGTCATGCATGTACGCATTTATAGAACATTTTAGTTACATGAGTTTAGTTATTAATCATTTTATAGTGTAACAACTTTACTTATGATTATAATCATTTGAGAATAATTTCAAATAGTATGTCAATACACAATTAAATAATAATAATATTGTTAAATTTTTTAATACTAAGAATAATCTAAAATTAAAATTTAATTTAATTTATTATTATTGATATAATTTTTCATGTTATTATCAAATTACTGTTACTATATTTTTAAAAATTTAACTATGATCATTGATAATAATTATTTTATCATTCGTTACATCCTCGAAATTGCAAAAAATATATATATATATATATATATATATATATATATATATATATATATAATGCAGATATCATTGGCCGGGATTTTTATAATCATCAACTTTCTTCTCTTTCACTGACACATATTTTTAAGAATTTAACTATGATCATTGATAATAATTATTTTATCATTCGTTACACCCTCGAAATTGCAAAATAAATATATATATATATATATATATATATATATATATATATATATATATATATATATATATATATATATATACTTACATTTTTGCAGCAGTGTAAAATGATCATAACCCTATATATATATATATATATATATATATATATATATATATATATATATATATATATATATATATATATATATATATATATGAGAGTGGATCTCTCTCATGTGAAAAAAGTTATCATGTTATTTGATCACAGCCACTCATTTAAAGATTACACACTTTTCTCTCTCTTATATCATCATCAATGTGTGATTATGATCAAATAACACTGCATAACCACTTTTTCACATAAACTCCATATATATATTAATTTGCAGATATCATTGGGTGGCTGCGGGATTCTTTATCAATCATCAACTTATTGGCTGGCTGCGGGATTCTTTATCAATCATCAACTTTCTTCTCCTTCACTGACACATACACATCTTATTGGACGAGTTGTTTGTCTTTTTGGCCTTTCACACTCATATTCTGATTGGGTGACATATTCTTTTGGCTAAGATTATCTACTGCACTCTCTCTAAGTCATTGGTGCCCTTCACGCCCACATTCTGATTGGATAGCGTTACGGGTAAGCCAAAATTATCTCACACCACTTCTAAATTTTTGAAACTTCAATTTGTAACCCTACTTGTATAGATTTAATCCACAACTGTTTGTGAATCTAAATTTTGTACTCTTTTCAATATACTCATGCGAAGAGGAAGAATATAGAAGCATATATAGTTGTTTACAAGTGAGCACACACACACACACACACATATATATATTCTTTTATATTCCTTATTAAATGTTATCTGTGATCAAATTAATTTTAGCTCCTAAGCCAGAGTTTAGTTGCTTCAATATACTAATCTAGAGTAGACTGTAATCTGTACGTGTTCATTAATTACATTTAAAAATATTAAGAGAGTAATAAGATTTAAACTTCAGCTATTTTTATTTTACTTGTTCATTTTACGATTCACCAACTTTGCATATATGAAGTGACAAACAAAAAAAAAAACTTTATTTTATTTATTTGATTAATAATATGTGACAAAAAAAGAGAAACATGACATATAACCAAAAAAAGGAGATATAGTTTATACGGTGCTTTATTTTATAATTTTATAATTTTATAAGTGATTAATTATTCTAAATTAGTCCATATAGTTAACTCCAAAAATTCCTCACATTTTTAAGAACGCGCTAATTCCAGAGAAAAGATTGGCACGTGATAAATTTAGTCCCTCACCTTTTGAGACGTGTCGATCCATGGGAACAGACAGGCACGTGCTTATTTAAACCCACATCCACTTTCTGTTTCTCTGAATCAATCAAACCATGCCTTTTATCACACTGAAACTTTGGGCTGAATAGGCGTTTCCACATTTAGGGAACAAATGTAATCCTAGTATGTTGACACATGACAAAACGTACAACATAAGAAGGGGCTCCTCTCTCTCTCTCTCTCTCCAAAAATCAAATCCACTCAAAATTAAACACACCACTCCCAAGTACGTATAATAGGACCACTTAGAGAGCAAAATAAGAAATGGGAAAATTCATGAAATGCATATAGTAATGTTATTAGAAATCAATACTCTATATGTTACATAAGCACCCCAAGCACACATATACCACTCATGTACAAAAACCATCAATAAATCTAACTTATTCCTCACAAACACAAAGCAAAAACCATCAAATTCTACTAGAGTTTCCACAAACTCTAGCTATATATAAGAGCACACACTAACATCATGAGAAAATAGATTGAAAACTTAGATAGACCTAAAGCTAAAATAAAATAAAATAAAATAAAATAAAATGAAGACTCACTTATCCCGGACATGGAAAACATTGGGGTTCTTGATGACTATATCATACATATTGATTGAGTTGAACTTGGAGAAGTCCTTTGGGAGAGAGATTAGGTCAATAGAAGAGTGCTTGTGGAATTGGTACAGGTCAGGGTCTCCATCATAGTACCTCTCCCACCCTAAACCAGTCAAGATTTGCTCAAGAAAAGAGTAAGAAGAAACCACTTCCCCTGTTGGTAAGTGAACCAACACCTTTTTCTTTGAACCTTGCCTTCCATCAGCTTGAGGGTTTTTCACCAAACGAATCACACCATTGTTGAATTCCCAAACCCCAGACATTTTTTTTCTTCTTCTTGTTTTTGAGTTTAAGGGTATCACTGCTTCTGGTGGATAAGTGATATATAAGAAAATCACAAGCAATATATAGAAGAGAAGAGAGAGGAGTTTATAAGAGGGGTTTTGGTTGCTGTTTGATGTTGAGGAATGCAAAGGGTGTGAGGGTATATATATGTGTCAAAAGCGGATAAGGCCTAATAAAACAAGAGGAAAATACTCTTGGAAGTGGAAGAGTTAAAAGTTGGGTTATGATGTGGGCATGTTTGGCTTTGGCATAGAATCTAGATTTGTGGGGTCTAATCGCTTTTAATGAGAGAACGTTTGGGTGACCCTAGGGCACAAGAACTAGCCGTGGGGTTTAGTTTTTTTTGGAGAATCTTTGTGGTTTAATTTGATGCAGGCCTTGTTTTTTGTATAGCCTTTTTCATATATATGTATAGGGAATCCAATTTATTTAACAAATAGAGAGAATGGTATCTAAAACAATATAACAAACAAAGTCAATCAATGAAAGAGTTGCTCCAACATACACCATGAGATGTCCACGTGAAGACAGTGGGCTTCCTTAGATGTTGTTGGGATTGTTAGCTGAAAGGAGCAGCTATTCTCGTTTGTGTTAGGTACTCATCATTGGGAATAATTGGACACCCTCAAAGGCAATTTTAGGTTCTTTTGTGTAGACACATTTTATATGTCGGGTTTTTTTTGGCTTTCAGCAAAAAAAAAAAAGAAGCTCATTTTCAATATGACCAATTAATTAAGGATTATATATATATATTTTAAACGGATTTTATAATTCTCATTCAACATGAGAATTGAAATCTTTCTACACACCCTTCAATTTTCGTACTGACATGAGTCCTACACATAATTTTTTCTAACATATGGGTCTCACATGTTTTTTGTCTTTACAACATAAGATTTCAATTCTCATGTAATCTGAGAATTATAAAACTCATTAATTAAATATCCAATATTTTATTGTGTCCAAATAGGTAAATTTAATTTTTTTTCTACCCTTAATTAATAAGGGATTTGATTTTCTCATGTTGCATGAGAAATTAATTCTCATATTGTGACTCAACTAGTGGTGAGTCTCATATTTATTAAAAAAAGAAAAAGAAAAGAAAAATTTTTCACGCAAATCAAAGGATCACTAAGATAATGTTTTCCCAATTAATAAACACACGGTTTCTCATTTGCATCAATTCTTCAATTGATACCATTGTTGGTTTGCGGATTATCAATTTGGAAAATTAAAGGGAATTGCGGCACATCGTTCATTGGCTCTTTCTCACCATAAGGTTTACGATTTCTAGTTTATATAGAAAGTAGAGTTAATGTACGGTTGTGAATTGTTAATTAGAAGCAGCTATTATCTCCTAAGCTTGGCGTATAGCCGATTTGATACCTAAATACAGGAATAAATGTATCTTTTTGTGCGTACGAATGAGTATGTGTGGCCGACAACGACAACGAATATAATCAGTACTATTTAACCCTTCAGAGACACAGAACTAGATTAGATTATAACGCCATCTGCACGAAAATATTTATATAATATATGAGAAATATGATCATTTTTTTTAGTAAATATATGATCATTTTTTTTAACATTTAGAAAAGGGATTTATTAATCTTATATTAAAGAAAATAACTTGTCTCATGTTGTAACATCCCGAGTGCTGACGAGGGCGAGGAGTGATCGCCGGTGCGGAAGGGCATGAACAAGGAGCGGCTCCTGACAGGCTTCCAGCGTGGGGTACATGCATGGATGAATCGAATCGATACTCGAAAGAGAGGGATTCCAAAGACTGTGCAGATGTGAGACTGCACAGTTTGGAATAGCTTATAAGAATTAATTGGTACTACCTATATTAACAAGATGCATATTCTTTTCGGTAGCCCAGAACGGAAGAACTTAATAGTTAAGCGTGCTTGACTTGGAGAAATTTTGGGATGGCTGGTAAGTTTTTCCAGGAAGTGTGCGAGTGAGGAAAAAGCACACTGAAAAGTCTCGTATTAATATGTGGGGATAGTCGTTAATTCGTTAGCACATGGTGTTACACATGTTGTAGAGACAAAACGTATAAACGTATGAGGCCCACTATTTGTAAAAAAAAAAAAAAAAAGTTAAA
The DNA here is from genome assembly GCA_032173675.1 of Gastrolobium villosum. Taxonomy (NCBI): domain Eukaryota; kingdom Viridiplantae; phylum Streptophyta; class Magnoliopsida; order Fabales; family Fabaceae; genus Gastrolobium; species Gastrolobium villosum. Next base: position 25,821 of record JAVKPL010009283.1, read on the forward strand.
ATGACTCACCTTGCTATTTGTGTAAGAGAGGGAACATTTGATCCAATAACATGGGAAAATATTTTCCCTTTAAAAAATAGGTTAATTGTTTTTGTTCATTTGATGAAGATCTTTTATTCTATTAAGCAAAGAATCTAGGAATGACAGCTAATAGTTAGCTATGTCTTGCTCTTTATTCTTCTTTCAAAGCCCGCAGTTTCCTTCCTAACATTTTTCTGTACAGATTCTTTATCCTAACCATTTGTTTAACAAGCAAAAATTTCCACTTTTTTTTTTACTGTTTTTCTGTTTAGCACAACAAAAAGGCACTTTTCTTTTTTTAATATGTCATAAACACAAAAGTTAATTAAGTTGTTTTGTGATCAGAATTCTGGTCGATGAAATTTAAAATTCTCAACGAGGAAAAAAAGAAAAAGAAAAATAGGCTGATACTTCCTATATTTTAATTAAGGAATTTCACCCAGATGATGAGTATAAGTGAAAATTGCATAGACATTGACAAGCCATAGATGAAGAGATGCATGACTTTATTTATTTGGTAAGAAAGAGCTTTTCCGTCTTTCTGATCCGGTATGACTCGATTGAATTAATTGATTAGTTAATAAATATATATATATATATATATATATATATATATATATATATATATATATAGGGTTTTATAATTCTCATTTAACACGAGAGTTAAAATTTTCCTACACACCCTTCGATTTAAGTGAATTGACATGGGTCCTACATATAATTTTTTATATACACATATACATTTTTTTTATCTCTACAACATAAGATTTCAATTCTCCTTCAACATGAGAATTATAAAACTATATATATATATATATATATATATATATATATATATATATATATAGTAAAATCATTTCTGCAACAGCTTTATGTACAACAACGATAGGTGTATGGTTATATTCCCCACATTTAATGCTTTCTTCCTTTGTATAGTTATGATTCCTCATATATATATATATATATATATATATATATATATATATGTCAAGTATTTGATTGCTGCACGTATAGCAACTGCAGAAATATAAACCCCATATATATATATATATATATATATATATTTACGTATAATCAACTTATACCGATGTAAGAATAACAAGTCTTATATCAAATCTTAATCGTTGATTTTCGTGCATCTAACGGTTAAGATTTATTGAATCATATTAAAAGAATAAGGAATTTCTCACCAAATCTTAAATATTGATTTGCTTGCATTTAACGATTTACATGTCCAATAAATCATGACCGTTAGATATAAATAGGATCGAATATGATAAACCCTTGGTTTACCATGTTTTTAGGCTAATTTATACAAGAATTACATAGTAGATTGCTTGGAAATTAGGGTTTTACACCATAAAATCATAAAGATTGAATCTCTAGCTAACATCTTGTAATATTTCTTAATTTCAAGGTATTTTGACATCAATTAAAATTTTATGGAGCAAAAGGAATACAAGGAGATGATTGAACACCGAAGAAAGCCTCAAAGGAAGCAAGTTACATGTGTTTACAAGTTGAAGGAGAGCGTTTTAGCACCCAACAAAGTGTTAAAACGCTCTAATGATGGAAAACAACCAAAACTCACTGGAGGAGCGCGTTTTAGCGTCCAACAGCGCGCTAAAACGCGCTAACAACAACATTTACCCTTCGAAGATGACGTTTTAATTAGCACCCAACAGCGCGCTAAAACGCCCTAAGGCAGACAAGAATAAGCAAAGAGAGTGTTTTAGTGTCCTAATGGGCGTTAAAACGTGTTGATTCAATCAAATTTGGGTCCAAGGAAGATATTATATCTTAATCAAGATGTGAATCAGATTTAATGAAGATTAGAAGAGAAATTAAAAAGATAAGTTATTCTCTATAAATAAAGGACCTTGGGGACCAATTGAGGGATTAAAAAAAACAACGGAGAGGCATCTGAAGAAGCACAAGGAGGAATCCTATTGCGGAGCGTGGAGCACTGAGGAACCAAGTCAACATCACACCAATGGAGGTTTGGGGAACTATTTTCTTTTCTACTGCTTTTGAATTCAGTATGCTAGGCTAGACTTTTATGTAGTTAGGGGTAGATGGAACCCAATTGAATCTTATGCTTTGAATTAAATTGTCTCAGAATTCTTTTCTTTTTATATTTGAATAAATTTATCTGTCTTTAATGCTTTCTATGAGCTTGCTCCTTATAGAATGATTTAGGTGAATTGTATGACAATAGGGACGTTGGTGCATGAACCCTGATTTGGTGAATTTATCGCGATCCTTGTGATCTAGGGATAGACATAGGATAATTGTGCAATCGTGAATTCTTGATCTTAATGCATGTTTTCTTGGGGAATAACCGGGGAACTTGGGTTCTTCTGAGATCACATAGATTTAGGGTAACAAGTAATTGAGCTCTAATTAACTTAGAAAAAACTGATTAACAATATTTTAAGAACAGATTCTTGATAGTTTAATTCATAGCATATAGAGGAGATTGAGGGAAGTCGAAACTCTAAGTATGCTTGTTTTTAATCCTTAATCAATCAACTTTCCAATTGCTTTTTAATTCTGAATTTTAATTTGCATGTTGTTAATTGTTTTCAATTTCAATTCTCTTCACTACTAGAAAATGCTGAAATTGTGACGGAAATTTGCGATGGAAAATAACCCATCGCAAAATGCGACAGAAATTGCTACGAAAAATTAATCGTTGCAATTTGAGACGGAAATTGCGATCGTAAAATAATTACGATGGAAATATGTCAAAATTTTGGTCACTAAAGAATTGGACGCAAATTCCGTCGCATTGTTTGCGATGAGGGTTTTCACGACGACCTTTTTCCATTGCAATTTCCGTCCCAAAGTGTATTTGTGACGGGAATTGCCAATTTTGCGACGGAAATTTTCCGTCGCAAAATTAACTATTTTCTAGTAGTGCTTCATCTCAATCTTAATTGTCCAACTAAACCGCGATTAGCCAACTAGTGTTTGAAACCCAATCCTTGTGGGAACCTATGATGCACGGACACGGGACACGACACGACACGCCGACATGTTAATTCTAAAAAATGTCATATTTGGACACGTTGGGACACGTTTTGGTATTAAATAAAAAATTTAATATATATAATATAATTTATATTTAATACATATAAGAGTCCATAATAAGTCATATAACCAATCAAATATTTAAATTTCATAACATAAATATAAATATAAATAAATTTTCGTACTTTGTTAATTTTTTATGTCATGTTTCATAACAGAAAAAATCAATTTATAAATTATTTCTTTTATATTTAGTTAAAAAAACAAAAAAAAAAAAACGTGTCCGAGCGTTGACCGCGTGTCCGAAAAAGTTGACAGCGTGTCGGAAAAATGTGTCCGAGCATGTCCGAGCATTGACCGCGTGTCGGAACGTGTCCGTGTCGGACACGTGTCCGACACGCAAAATTTCAAAAATTCTGTGTGTCCGTGCTATATAGGTGGGAACGATCTTGTACTCCGGTACACTTTTATTACTTAACGACTGGTGCACTTGCCGAGTCGCAACAGAATACCAAGATTGAGAGTGTAACTTACATTGGTATAAAATGATCATGACTCTATATATATGTATGTGTGTAAATCTTAATTGTTACTCTTTGTTCATTTGACGATGATAATTTATTGAGTTATACTTATTAATTAATTATTAATTTTTAATAAATTACAATTGTTATGTGCACAAAGATCAAATACTAATACTAAGATTTGATATAAGACTTATTATTCTTATACAAATATAAGCACACACACACACAGGGGCATGATATTCTTACACCGGTGGGCACACACACACACACACACACACGGGGGCATGATATTCTTACACCGGTGGGCACACACACAGGGGCATGATATTCTTACACCGGTGTAAGAGTTAGAAGTCTTACACTCAATCTTAACCATTGATCCACTTGTATCCAATGACTCAATTTACTAAAAGATTTGAGCCCTTAGATATAAATGGAATCAACGAACAAGATTAAGAGTGTAACTTACACTGGTGTAAAATGATCCCCACCCACACACACACACACACACACACACACACACACACACACACACACACACACACACACACATATATATAGAATCAGGATCGTTTTACACAAGTGTAAGATTAATAAATCTTACACCACATATCAACTGTTGATTTTCGTGCATCCAACGGTTATAATTCAGGAAGTCGTATGATTTAATTAATTTTAATTAATCATTAATTACACTACAAATACCAACCGATAATTTTCGTACATCAACGGTTGAGATGTGGTGTAAGACTTATTAGTCTTACACTGGTGTAAAAAGAACCTGCTCCATAAATATATAAGGGACAGATCCGTTTATAATTTTTTTTTACAAATTATATTAATTATGACCGGTCATACATTCTTGATTGAAGTATGATCGGTCACATTTTGTATAATTTGTAAATATAACCTTATATATATATATATATATATATATATATATATATATATATATATATATATATATAACTTCCTGTTAATTTTATTTTTCTTGGTGTGGTCCCTGGTTGATTAGCCAATGATATATACTACTCATAATTGGTAGATAATTGGGTTATGCATGAATTGTAACCTCGTAATGGCCCTTCGGTATTAAGTCACTTCAGATATGATTGGGCTCGAAAAGAGCCACTCAATTTTCAAAGGACCACAAGAGTCTCAGTTATCATTATCATTGTCCTATAATTATACCCCCCCATTCTGTTACCTGAGGCAACTAAGTTCTTTATTGTTGTTTAATGCTGAGCTGCCCATATGGCATCACATGGCCTTTGTAGGTGTCATGGTCCTCCACAACAACCCCAAAATCTTTAAGCAGCGACCTTGTCAATTCAGTCCTTAACACAGGACTCCTACAACTCTGTGATAGGATATTTGACAGCAAACATATTTGAGCATTTTTTTTAAGAGTAGGATTATATTGATAATTTATTTATTTATTTATTTTTACAATTATAAATTATATTATGTCTGACCGGTAACACTCTACTCAAGAGTGTGTTACCGGTCAGACATAATGTAGTTTGTAAACAAAAAATATGTAAATATAATGTTCACATTTTTTTAATTGTATTTTTGTCAAACAAAAGTATAAAAATAATATAATATTTTTACTGTGCAAATATCGTTTATCTTCTTCCAAATACGAATCAATTGTGAATCAAAACTGTATTAATTAACATGGTTGAATAATGTTAGTTATATTATGGGGTCATTGGCAATTTATTTTTCCACATTTTCTTCCTCGGTTTTGGCAAATTATTTTTTCATACCACACTTTCCTTGGCAAAAAAAAAAATTAACATTTAGACTTGAATCAACTGGCAAGGTCAATTCTTTATCAAGTTAGAGAAATCAGTATCGTTCCATGTCCATTCTTAGTAACTAATTTTAGAATGAGGCAAGATCAATTTATATATATACATGTAAATGTTAAATCTTATTTATATTTAACCATTCGAGTTTATTAATTATGTGAATAGTTAGATACAAGTGAAATTAATAATTAAGATTAAATGTAGGATAACGTATTCTTACGTGAGTATAAGTTAATCTTATACCTTTTAAAGTCTAAGATTCTTGCTCAATCACAAACTGGTTTTGACTATTCAAATGTGGCACCGGCATGTGCTACTGTTGGGTTTTATCCACATGATTTCTGTGCGTATATATGTTCGATCAACATCATAGCAACACTTGACTGTATCAATTGTGGTCCTCAACTTTCGAAGGTAATGAACAGGAGTAGTAAAGAACAATTTGTGCTTGCATTTGGACCTCCAATGGGTCATTGTACATTGCTGTATGTCCCTCTTTATGCAAACAACAAATTCCTATAGACATAGACCGGTATGAGACACCGTGGAGACCCTATGATATTGGGAATCCTAGGTGGTGCCAAACCTAAGTACATTATACCCTACGTTTGGTCATGAAGACACGTGCACAGCATCCACCATCATATGTAGGAACAAATATTTACGGGGTTTATTAGATACTATTTTTTCGTCTATTAGGTACAATTTTTGAGTATTGGATCACACTTCTTTAAAGTGGGAAAAAGTTATAAAAACAAAGGAGATTCTGTTGAAATTTATAGAAAAATAGCGAGATTTTACTCTAATTTTGATAGACCACAACTCTCTCTACAGTGGTCCAATTAAGACGTATCGTATCTTATTTTGAAGCTTAAGATGTCCCCTATATCGACATAGAATTTGGTGTCATTTTGAGATATAGAAACTGCCTAGTTTGCATTTGAATGATAGCTGTTTAGATTCGCGCTATATTTTACAGCTTTGATGTTCGTTTTTTGAAAAATTCATATCTCTCTCATTTCTTACCCAAATTGGGCTTATGACATATCAAACTAAAGCTTGGGATGTATTTTAAAACATATTAAAATTTGGTGGAAAACAGATAAGTGGAACGACCGATGCAGTTCGAAAAACAGTGAACGATGTTTGTGTACCTAACAGTGCAGTTTTGACAGTTTTAAGGAAGTAACTTACGACGATCGTATCCAGAGTTGTAGAACTCTAAATGAGGCGTGTGATACCTTGTTGGAAAGGTAAAAGAGTGTAAAATAATATATAAAAAAGGGAAAAAGACTTCTGTTATCTAATTAGCAAGTGTACTAGTCACACAAGTAATAAAATGATGAGTAAAGATCATTCCCACGAGGATTTGTGTTCAGAAACTGACTAACCATATATACTTAAGTTGAATCAACCAAAAAGTCATGGATTGCATTGATTGTTGTCACAAGAAATTGAATTGAATTTAATTAAAACTTGATTAAACAAATGAAATGTGAATTAATATTTAAACAAGTAGTCTGACATCAATATCCCTCAAATATGAACTTATGAAAGAATCAATCTTACTATGAATTATCTCTCATATGAAGTTAATCTACTTTTTTCTTATCATCTAGATGTAATCCCTTACTATCCTGATTGATACATTAATTAGAAACCCCAATTCCTTGGTGATTTCCTTCTTAATACATACATTAAACTCTAAGGTCTTAAGATTACATCAGAATTCTGGCATCAATCCCTTGAGTAATAGAACTCTGATGATGAAATTGTCAGTTATAAGAATAATGTAAACATCCCTGTTCTACACTACTCTCTTAATGGAAATAATTGATACAAACAACTTCATATCATCACATAAAAGACAAACATAATATTCAATCATCTATTCATAAATTCATACTTGAGTTCCATTGAATCAGACTACAAAGGACTCTACTCAGACATAGTAAAAGAAATAACAAGAGAAGAAGAAAGAACAAAATCCATTGTCATGATAGTTGAGTCTTCAATCTTCAATTGAGATTACATAAAATGTACTAAATATTACAAGAACTAAGTCCTAAAGAATTTGGAAAGCCAGAGAATCCGAAATAGGATGTCAGAGTGTATGTTCAAAACGTGAAGCCCTTACCTTTTATAGAGTTACAAAATACAACTAAAAAATAACCAAAAACTGACTTGGGCGCTAAAATGTTCCCTGTTGGACGTTTTAGCGCTCAACGATTTTGCGAGGGAATTTGCAACCGAAAGTAGTTGCGAGGATGAAATTAGAAAGGGAATTTTTATAGCAATTTCGTCGCTATACAAGTTTTTTCTAGTAGTGTAATTTGACTTGATACCCAACTGCTTTTAACTGTCTTCAGCGCTAAAACATTCTACTTGGCCGTTTTAGCATTGAAGACCAGAACATTTTTGCACATCAGAACGCTAGAATGTTTATCTTGACTGTTTTAGCGTTCATGGCCTAAGACTTCTTGAACAACAGGGCGCTAAAACGTTTTATGTGGACGTTTTAGCGCTTGGCACCAGCAAGTTTTGGCTTCCTCATGCAGCAGCGCGCTAAAACGTTCTTTTTGGATGTTTTAGCGCTCAACACTTAGCATTTTCCACTCTTCAGAATCTTCTTCCTTCTCTCATCTGCTTCTTTGAGCTTCATTTCCCTACAAAAACAATGTAATTTCCAACAAAGCTTTCAGAACTTGTATTTGAGGGCTTTCCATGGATTTAACCTCTTTTCCATCCATTTAATCACACAAATTAATACTAATTCATGCTTAAAAACCTGATGAACTAAGGGTTTATCAACTTCTCATGTTGCATGAGAAGTCTCATCTCCTATCACTCTCACTTCGATATTCGTGCCAATCACTTTTCTATTTTCTATTTTTTTTCTTTAAGGTAGGCCTCTCCATTTTCTTTCTTTGTAGGAAAATTTAAATTTCTCATGCAACATGAGAACTTACAAGCTCATAAAAAAATGGGCATTTATGGACAAGTAGTCTTGTTGCAGTTTTGAGGAAACCGAATGCACCTTAAGTAGGTAAAATGTCAAAAGGTGTATTTGTGCTTTGTTGGTTTATGGGAACGGAACCACTTAGAAGTTCTTTTATAGTCTTTGTATGATGTTAAGCAATAGTATTTATGATTCATAATAGTTTCGAGTTACGATCACATTTTTGAAAAATGTTGAATATAGACGTTTTATAAACGTAAGGATTTTGTAAATGGTTTTAAAAAGAAAAAGTTTTACTGTATTTTTTAAATGAACTATTGTGATTGTAACTGTGCTTAATATCATAAACAATGATAACATGACGGTTGTGAACGGGGTGTTACACAATCGGCACTCCACAGTACCACATTTTCACCCTCGATGAGGATAAGGATGAAGAATGCCTGGAAATTATGCTTTCAGACCCACATATTCCAGACCCACTTCCACCCATGCTTCCTTCAATTAAAGCTCTTATCGTTTGCAAAACTCCTGGTGTAATGCCCGACCGCTTTAAGAATCAATGACTATCTCCACATACTAACACGAGACTTCTCAGTGTGTTTTTTCCTCACTCGCACACTTCCCGGGAAAACTTCCTAGGAGGTCACCCATTCCAGAATTACTCCAAGTCAAGCACGCTTAACTGTGGAGTTCTTCCATTCCGGGCTACCGAAAAGAAGATGCATCTTGTTTGTATAGGTAGTACCAATTAATTCTTATAAGCTATTGGAAACTATGCAGTCTCACATCTGTACAGTCTTTGGAATCCCTCTCTTTCGGGTGTCGATTCGATTCATCCATGCATATAACCCCCACGCTGGAAGCCTGTCAGGAGTCGTTCCTTGTCCATGCCCTTTCGCACCGGCGATCACTCCCCGCCCTCGTCAGCGCTCGGGATGTTACATGCCCACCAGCTTCCGCCTGGTTCGTCCTCGAACCACACCGTACTAGAAGAGAGGCCTGCTCTGATACCACTTTTAATGCCCGACCGCTTTAAGAATCAATGACTATCCCCACATACTAACACGATACTTCTCAGTGTGCTTTTTCCTCACTCGCACACTTCCCGGGAAAACTTCCCAGGAGGTCACCCATCACAGAATTGCTCCAAGTCAAGCACGCTTAACTGTAGAGTTCTTCCGTTCCGGGCTACCGAAAAGAAGATGCATCTTGTTTGTATAGGTAGTACCAATTAATTCTTATAAGCTATTCAAACTGTGCAGTCTCACATCCGTACAGTCTTTGGAATCCCTCTCTTTCGGGTGTCGATTCGATTCATCCATGCATGTAACCCCCACGCTGGAAGCCTGTCAGGAGCCGCTACTTGTCTATGCCCTTTCACACCGGCGATCACTCCCCGCCCTCGTCAGCGCTCGGGATGTTACACCTGGCACCGTTAATAGTTTGTGGGTGACTGAGACAAAGAAATTCAGATAATAGTAAAGTTTCACTTTACACAACGGCGCCAAAAACTTGTTGCGATCTCGGCAAGTATACCGATCGTTCCAAGTAATAAAAGTGATGAAGTAGAGTATCGTCTCCACAGGGATTGTAGACCAAGTACTATAATAACCAGTCCCCTTAAGTTGAATGGAAAAAGAGGGTAGCAATAATTGTTGGTTCAAAAACAAAAAGTAAATTAAAAAGTAAATTGCGTATTTTTAGGGTTTTCTTAAGAAAGAGATGAAGAGAGAGATTGAATTATAAGAGATTGTGAAAAACAATTGTGAAAAGATTGCAGTAAGAGTACGAACACCTGCCTGATCCCCACCTTGTAATCTGAATATAAATTTACAAATGAATTACTCTTTTGATCAAACGATTCACCATCTTTTATTTAATTGGTTAAGCCCTAATCCCTTAGTGATCTTAACCTTATTAACCCTATTAGAACCCTAATCCCTTAGTGATTCCTTTTCAGGTTAATCATGCAATTCGGTGAATCTTTCGCGTTTGCAGTTCATGTAGCCTATCCCTAGTGCGTACATGAACAGCTATTTTCCTCCTGTTCGGGTATTAGGATCCCAATATCCCTATTGTGAATCCTAACCCTGGTGATCTGTTAGAATGATCAGATCTAAAAGATCAATGAGATGAAGAGCGAAGGGAAATAGATGCAAAAGGATAAACATATATAAATCAGATCCAAACTACAAGGGGTTCACATTCAGGGTTGTGACCCTTACCACAATACAAAGATCTAGCCAACCATATTCATGGCTGATCTCAAATAAAATTCAACAAGAAAGTAAATTACAAGAATCAATGAAGAACGAACGACGAAAAGCCTCCTTTCTCTCCAATGACGGTCTCTTCTAGGTTTTGAATGTGATTTCAGAGATCCTTTCTTCAGAGGTTGAGTCTCCTTTTATAAGAGGGATTCTGACCTAATTTGCATTTTTGAATCTTCTAACTTTCGCGCCTCCCGCGCTCAGAGCGCCATTCCCGCGCTCTGAGCGTGGGAGTTACTGCCATTTTTTTCCTTCCCGCGCTGATGGCGCGGATCCCGCGCTCTCAGCGCGGTTCCTTCTGTCCATTTTTGCCTTCTCGCGCTCTCAGCGCCACTCCCGCGCTGAGAGCGTGGGAACCTAGGTCTTTTTGACATGTTTTTGCCTCCTTTTGCTCACCTTCTTCGATATTCAGACTTTGGATATTTTTATTCTTTTTCTCTGCTTTTCTTGCATTGATTGAGTCATTTTCTTCCTCTTTTGCCTTGTAATTTCCTATATGCTGACCGCATATCAACAACATAAGGTAAAAGAAACAAAAATCCTTGACAACATTCATGTGTTCTTATCTTTCTTTTCAATTTTTTTTGTAATTTCTGGGTTTCCACCATTTTTTGTATTTACCAATATCTTTCTCCGAAAAAATGTTTTAGACCCACAACTTTGAAAGAGATAACCAAAACAAAATAAGGAGGATAGAAATCCTCAAAGAAAACAACATATTTTACCTGTCCATGAAAGTATTAACATATACCAACTTATGGTTGCAGCTTGCAACTCAATCCCTAATGTGCAGAACACCGCTCCAATCATGAACACCAGCCTAATGTCTAGGCTTGTTTGTGGGTGTTGACTGAGAGAGAGAGAAAATGGGAGTTCAGATCACAAGCTCATCGTGCCGGAGTAATGGTCGCCGACTTGGATGGAGAGGGAGAGAGAGAAAGAGAGATATATGGAGAAGGAAAGATGAACGTTGGTAGAAGAGATGAAAAATGACAAGTTACTAACTTTGTATTCAAATTCAAAAATTACTCTTTTTTAGGTAAGGGTTACTTTCGTAATTTCGCCCCATTTTTCCAGCAATATTTTACCTTCAACCAAATATAGACTCAGGAAACTTAAACCAATTTTTTCGGCCTACCAAATAACTTTTTTTAACTTTCCTAGAAAACTCACTTTCCCACCATATTCCCAATAATTGTGATTCACAGGTAAAAAAAAAAAATCTCCTTTACCAAACTGAAGATTATAATACGTGGACAAAAAACATCACATTATGTGGTCAGCTCTCATTAATTTTTTTATTTTTTTAGATGACGTGATATTTTTTGTCCACATGTCACAAAATGAATCACAGATGTATTGAATCTTCAGTGCATTAGTTGCACTAAAGATTTATTCCATATGTAGGAAATTTTAGTGAAGATGACAATGGTTCTTTTACATGCGAGCCTGAGCACCTGTAAAACTATTCTTTTGTGACCGAAAGCTCACAGGTTTGAATTTGGAAAATAACCTCTTTAAATATTATCCTCATCCTATCCTCGCTAATCAGGATTTAATGGGAATATTTTTTTAATGACAATGGTCTTTTTCTTTAGTGTAGCCATCGAAGTTGCAATAGTGAACAAATTTTTTAGCTAAAGAGGGATCAAATTCAAAGAAAATTAAGTAAGAAAATGAAAACATATAGTATGAGAAATATTTGTTAGAAATTCAAGTGAGAATGATAAGATTCTGCATCAAATAGGAATGAGTTAAGAAAAAATATATAAGTAAAAAGACCTATAAACTATTTACCCAAAAAAAAGACCTATAAACTTTACACATTAAGTTTTTTGATTGAGACCCGATGCGGAGCTCAATATATTAGACAATTAATGAAAGTTGGTACACATCTATCCCATGTCTCCTTTAGTTAATTGAATCCAGAAGTTATTACATTTGAATTAACATATAGTCACTCACATGTTAAGAGAGAAAAATCAGCTTATTGACTAGCAACAAAAGAACATAACCATAGTTGTTCTTCAGGAGTTTTCTTCTTCTCTAGTAGGATGTGTACATCTCCTTCTTAGGGATGAGCGTTGCGACTTCTGCAAATGCACCGGTCATAAAAGCAGTAAAGTGTACTAAGTACGAGATCATTTTTGCGAGGATTTTAATCTCGATCACTAATTTACTATTTACACTTAAGTTTGACAATTAATCAAGAGAGTTGAATGAAATTTGATAACAAATATTGTATGAAAACCAAACTAAATAACAAAGCAAGAAGTAAAATTTGGATTACTTGTCAATTAAGAAACACAGTTAGGAATTCGACTTCCCCCAATTTTCCCTTTATGTTCTGAATTAAAACTTAATCAATCACCCTTTTTATATTGCCCATCAATTCCCCTAAATTAGTTAAAACTCAATCCCTTGGAAGTCTAATCCTTTACTCCTTTAAGAGAATCCTAATTCCTTGGTGTTTATAAAAAAGATTTAAGCATTAATATCAAGAATCATAAAAATGGCACAATTTATATGTCTATTCCTAGACTAATACAAATTAATGATGAATGAGTCAAACCAAATTCATATACCAACATCCCTATTGTCGTATACGAATCCTAATTCAATCTACAAGAACAAATCATAGATGGCATTAAGAAAAGGCACATTTATTCAATATAAAAAGGAAAAATTACATCAAAGATCAATTCATAAACATAAAGATTCAAATAGGTTCCATCTAGCCCTAACTATAAAGAAAATATAGCCTAACATGGTGAAATCAAGAACACAAAAAAAGCTTCCCCAAACTCCATTGACGTGATGGCGCAGTGGATCTTCAAGGTTTTCAGCGTAATCCTGACCCTAACCCGTCTCCGGCCCTCAAAAGCATGAAATACTCGCTCCTCCGATGAAAACTACGCCTCCGGTGTAAGTTCTATCAAAGACTCATGAGGAATAGCTTAAATAGGTATAAGAATCCTAGTTTTAGGTGAAAATCATGTAATGGGCCTTAATTAGGTCGCAAGTGGGCGTTAAATGTGCTGGAGAGCGTTAAAACACGTTATTTTGACAGCAAAAACATGGTTTTGCAATTTTGCCATAACTTGAGCTATACTCGTCCAATGATCTTGGTCTCGTTTGAAAGATAAAAGCGAGATCTACAACTTCTATGAAGAACAACATATCCAAATCCATCATATTAGATACTAAAAATTGGCCGAAAGATAGATTAGGGAGAATTTTACTAAACATGTGCTCCTTATTTATTGCTCCAAGTCCTTCAAGCTTAAACATTGCTCCAATGCTCCAATTCAACTCAATTGTCCTACAAAATAAGCAAAAATCATTCACATAAGTCAACAATTCAAACTCCATGCTTTAGGGGAAGCCTGTGGCGAGATACCACTACCAATGGGCTAAGCTACTCCAATTGTAGCAAGTGACTTCACTTAGCTCATTACTAACCAACGTGAGACTCATCACATTTGAATATCCCAACAATCTCCCTATCAAACCCAACATTGGTGTGCTTCCCCTCAATCGAGTACCATGACCCAAAGTACTCAACACGCCTCTAGCCAATCATCAGGCTAGCTCGAGCCCAACTCGGCTCTGATACCAAATATTGGAAATCGACACACACACACACACACAAACACGAATCGCAAAACAGAAAAGAGGAAAAGGAAGAGAGAATATTTACATGACGATTTACCCTGGTTCACCAATGTAGGCTATCTCATTTGCCTTTTGGTTGACCCCGATAACAAGGACCCTCTTCAGCATGCAAAGTATAAGTCATACCCAACACTTTTTAGCTAAATAATTAGAAGTTTTCATGCTTTTTGCTAGATATAAGAGTAATTTTAGTCCTTTAAAATATGATAAACTATGAGTTTATCAATGAGATAGATGTTACTGCACCTAAACTGTATGTGCATAGATCTCTTGTAGTTTTTCTTTATTTTCGTTTCTGATTTGTATTATTATTATTTTTTTGAATAACCTCCCTTATTTTCTTTATTTATTTTTAAACAGCCAAAATATATTAAAGGCAGTAGCTAGTTTCATGGTTACTTAATTAATCCATCAATGAGAAGTTGATCTAGCTTGTTTTCTTTGATGGAAGCCGATTCACCATCATTAATTGTACAGTTGTCTGAATTTTGGAGGACAAAACCAATTACAATTCATTTTTTAGTGAAAGGAACCAAAAAATATTTTATTTATTTAACATAACACAACAAACTTTCCTACCCACACAACATTTTGTGGAACCCACACATTTTAAAACAAAAATAAAAATAAAAATATCTATAACATTACACAACTACTTTTCCTACAACATAATAAACATAAAACCCATATTTTATTTATTTAAGAACAAAGCTTGTGGGACAATCACTAAATTCCTTGAGGCACCCACGAACTTTATAAAATGAGAATCATCAAAGGAAAGTAGCCTCCACCAGAATCTTCTATATGCTCATCCCTTCTCTAATCCACATAATGTAAAAGCTTGAAAACTATGTATCATATATAGGAATTGAAAGTCTAGCTAGTTCACTTAAATATATATGCAACTCTCAAACTAGTTAGACACTACTATGTACGTTTGGCTTCTGGAAATTTCAGTGATATCTCTTTCAATCGATATCAACTACAGCTGGATGCATGTATAAATCCTTGTTTGGATTTGACACTATACTCATCTAATTAAGTAATTCCGGTGTTCCTTTAAAGGGGGATTTTACTATTGGTAGTAGCTATATTGTACAAGAAGCCTCTCTCTCTCTCTCTCGCCGTATATATATATATATATCAATTGTTTAATATTAATTAAACTATATAATTAAAGTTGAGTGAGAAATATTAACAAAATTGAAAATAAAAAAGACCTTCGAGCCCCGAGAATGGAAAAAAAAGGATTTGGGAGAGCCGCACCCGAAAGGGTCCGACAGTGTTCGATGGGGATTAGTCTTCGGTTACGGCCGGAGGATACCTTTGAATTTATTCAAAAAATAAAATAAAAAAGACCAAGAGTAAAATTTATATAAGTTTTTCATGTAATAAAAAGTAATTAAACATGTGAGTTTAAATTAGGTATATAAACTTGTGTTATATAATTAAGTTCACCAAAATATTAACACAAATAAAATAAAATTAAGCTATATATTTATAAAATGTCAAATATGAGTTTTTGTGTTATATTTTATAAGATCAGAAATATTTTTAAATTAATTTATTTTATACTTAAAAAAACCTTTTATAATTGGATCTTTGCAAGATTTTGATTATGTTTTTCAAAAAATAAAAAACAACCTATTTCAAACATGTTAGATATTACTCCCTTATGTTGATGATAAAAGCTTGCTTTGTTGTCGTACTCGTTGAGGTAATGTGGGATGAGAGATTTATGCATGAAAAGTTTTAGTTAAAGTGAGCTTAGATTCTGATTCTATTATATTTTATGAAAATTTAATCTTCTCTTAGAGATTATATAATCAATAAAGTGAACCTTTTCCGTCACTTGGGGGTAATAGTGATTCGTCCTTTCTTTGAGGGATATGTACCCCATAAATAAGCCACAATGTATTAAGTAAATATATATATACTCAATTTTAATTTCTTAGTGACATGAAGCAAAGATAAGATCAGAAGTCAGAACTTTATTAATAATAATGTGTTTGATAATAGAATGGCATTTGGTTCAGCAATATTATGCACTGTACATTAACTTTACAAAGAATGTCTAGATAAGGAATATTATAAATTAGGTGACTAATTAGGTTTTTTATCATTAGTTATTGATACCATATTCCTTTTAGAAAAGAGCTACTACATTACTGGGAATGAAAGTGGAGAAGAGAAGCATCTTATACCTCAAAATAATATCTCTTTCATCAATAACAAAAACTGAGGTCAGGGACAGCGCCAAAGTAAGCTAGTATTAGTGGTGAAGCACGGTAAATGAGCACATATTCCACCATTTTCATAATTTATTGATGGGTTTTATAATTCTCATTTAACATGAGAATTCAATTTTTGCTACACACCCTTCGATTTTCGTGCTGACATGGGTCCTACATATAATTTTTTCTTACACATGGGTCCTACATATAATTTTTTTCTTACACATGGATTTTATATGTTTTTTATTTCTACAACATGAGATTTCAATTCTCATTCAACATGAGAATTATAAAACCCTTTATTGATTGCTTATGATCATCGTTTGATGGGATCGTACAAGTTTTCTTAGAATGTTTAGTAGTATATGCGTGTGGGTGTGTGTTATTTATTTGCTGAACTATATAAAGAAAATTTTATGATTCGAAATCTGGTATAAGAACAATTAACTTTTTTTTTGTTGATATAAAGAATCACGTAGGTTGTAGATTCTAGCATATGATCACATTAAATTTGAAATTAGTTTATGGAGCACACAAGAGTTGACATCTGTGGTGACGAATGTTATGAAAAAGAAACCCATTTTAAATGAGAATCTGTCCGCCAAGTTAGCAAAACTATCCTCTTATAGGATATATATGCAACCGTCATCAGCAAGATATATATGCAAACGGAATTTGAACATACGTGCCGTCTATGTAATACTTCAAGTTAGGGCTGTTGGGACAGAATAATCACACACAGAATTATAAAGCAGAAAAGAGGAAGGGAAGAAAGAATGTAGACAATGATTTATTGTGGTTCACTTTGTTGGAAATCGACGTACAAATCGAAAACAGTAATTAGAAAGGGAAGAGAGATTTGATACAACAATTTATACTCCAATATAGGCTATGTCCAGCTTGTCTGTACTATATTCACATCACCGCCACTAGTTATAAGTCACTCAGTTTACAAGGAAATATATATAGTATTTAGAAAACCCTAACAGCATTCTCCCACTCGGTGAATGCTTCGCATGTTTCTTCAGTCGTAATGTAGCTGTAGACCATTTAAACTTATCTGAAGTCACTGCTTTGGTCAGAAAATCAGCATTATTGACCTTTGTGTCAACCTTCATCAGCAATACAACCTTGTCTTCAATCTTCTCTCTAATGAAATGGTATTGTATGACGACATGCTTGGTTCTTGCATGAAAACTTGGGTTCTTAGCTAAGAAAATGGCGTTCTGGCTATCACACCCAATGATTAGCTCTCCTTGTGTAAAGCCAAACTCTTTGCACAACTTCCGCAACCAAATAGCCTCCTTGACAGCATATGTCAAGGCCATGTACTCAGTCTCTATAGTAGTTAAAGCAATCGTGCTCTGCCTCTTACTTATCCAACTGATAGCTAGCTCTGCTGAATAAAGAAACAACATATCCACTTGTAGACCTTTTTCAATTAATGTCACCTCCCCAATTAGCATCCATAAAACACCTAAGCTCTAATAATACATATATATATATATATATATATATATATATATATATATATAAATCTGATACCATTTTGTAACACCCAAATTTATAATAATTTATAAAACATTCTTATAATAAGTAAATTGTCAAAATTCATGTTTTATATAATTATGATAATATAAGTATTGCGGAAGCTAATCTAAAACTAATTTGGGGAAATGTTACCGCCGCACCTGTACAGGGACAAGTGCAAGGCTCTTTATTACATTCATAAATATTACAACAAAATCAGAGGTATGTCTTATACATAAAATTTAGGATTGGAAAAAAATCTCTGGGTAGTTATCCTCACTGCCCACTGCTAGCCCGATTCCTTGCAACCTGATTTACTGAAAATCTGCTCCCCACAGCCGCAAGATCATTGCAGTCAAACAATCACAAACAGTCAGCAAAATTGGTAATCCTAATCAAAACACAATTATATGACAAAAATATAATAATCCATTTGTGATTATAATCACATAACAATAGAATCAAACATCAATTTCAATATTGATAATATATATGTATAATTAAATCAATTATTATCTTTATTAAATTCATTTAGTGGATTTAGTGAGGATAATCATCAACTAACACATTCAGCACAACATTAATCATAATATTACATACATGAAAATATTCATAACTCAATGATATTCATCATAATCAAATCAAATATGAAATATCATTATTATTCATGTTTAAGTTCATTGTATTTAGTTGGAAAAGAACTATGGTAGACCTGAGAAACCCTGTCAGTCTACCCTGTGATCCGGGAAATCCTGTCAGTCACAAATAATCAAATTGACCATAATCAAAAACATCTCTTTCTATTGTGCACACCTCTTCCCAAAGTTGCTACTAGTATACCGGGAAACTCTGCTAGACACCACTTTGGGAAGAACAGATAATATCTGTTCACATCATATAAATATATCAGAGGCATAAAGCCCAAAAGTTGTGTTCATCACCTTGGAAGGTACCATCCCAAAGCTATCCTCCCACTATTAATTTATTTCAAATACACAATAATAAAATTCCCAAATATGGATAAATATCATATACCGGTTATTTAACAATTCAAATTGATATACGGATAATCTGCTTCAATTTTGAAAATATACTAAGAAATCAATAATTTGTAACAATTGTAAATTTACACTGATTGACCAATTTTCCTTTTTTTATTTTCGTGGAATATCGTCGTTGAATTCAAAATTGTGCAATGAAACAATTTGAAGCTAATTCAAGAAAATCGAGATGACAATTTGGCTTTAAAATACAACATGTAACAATTGCTTTCTATTGTATATAATATTCAAATATCATACGTGCAACACAATTGTGACAAAAAGAAGTTTATTCAACAAGCAAGTTTTGAATTCAAGTAAAGAATTGCACAGAAATCGAGGAAAAGGAAAGAAATTTGAAACGAAGTGTATACATGCACTTCAGAGTTCGGCAAAAGCAAATTGAGAAAACATTTGTAATATATATATATATGCAGATAGTAATTATCAACAAAATCAAATTTATAACAAACGTAATTATATATACAGGTCAACACAATTATTTGGGATTAGGATTACATACAATATATTTCATATAAAACAACCCTATGATATATTTAGGATCATAATTACCCTATCAAAATTCATATAAAATTAACCTAAGACTTCTAAGTATTAGGATACACATACCAAATTTCGCATTAAATATAATCTAAAAATACCTAGGGATTAGAATTACATATACAAAATTTCATAAAACATGCTAATAAGACATGGGGATTAAGATTACCTGGTCTCCATTTTCGCTAACTTCTAGAAGAAAAGAATAATTTGGGGCAGAGAATCGGTTGGTAACCAGAAGAATATAAAAATAAAATAAACTAAGTTTTTGAAGTAAGAAGAGAGAGTAGTAGAAGAGAAATATTGAAGAGTGAATTGGTTTGGTTAGGCTAGGCCTCTATTTATAGTTGAAGTTTTGGGCTCGGATATGGGTTTCGTGCATTTATTTCCTTATTCTTCATTGATGTATCTGGCTCAGATTTTGGCTTTATACACTATTTCTTTTTTTTAATATCCCATGGCTTAAAATATCGCTAACTCTTTACGGACAAATTATTGACTCAATGCTAACTCATAATATCTAATCAAATTATATTTGTTCGCTCGTCCTAATCCAATCAAATATTACCAATCAAATAATCAAACATTAAAGCATAAATGATCAATCAATTAATCACAATTTATCACACATTATTATTATTACTACTAATTTATAATTTATTATTATTATTAATTTATTGTGTTATAAATTACTATTATTTTTCTGGGATATTACAATTTTTCTGGCACATCTCAGTTTGAATGTTGCTCTCAAGTGGTTAGAGAGTGAACTAGGATAAATTTTGGTGTAATTCTTCCTTAACCTTAATCTATTTTGATACTGCTACATAATCTCCGTTATAGGACGAAATATGGTATGTTTTAAATCTATTTTTACATTTATAGAGGTTTGTTTTATGTTGGATTTCGTTTTGGGTTTTTTTTTTTTTGATAAAGGGGTTTGATTTTCATTGTTTTATGCAAAATAAGTTATTGTACATTTCACCCACTATTGTGTTTTTGCATTAGCCATCTTTTCTTTACAAATTTGTCTACACTCCTCCCTTTAACGATCAGAGCCTCATTACTGGTACCTTCAGAGCCTACCCATCTCGTTTCCTCAAACAATAAGGCAGCAACAATTGTCTCAAACGATAATTTTTTTACACCAATACCAATTGAAACAATGATGTTCTCCAAGAGTTTGGCAGTGAACAGAGTAAAGTACAGGCTTTATCCTTCTCATCTAGGATGATATCTGTGACGTCTGGCCTCTTCAAGAATCAATGACTATCCCCACATACTAACACGGGATTTTTCAGTATGTTTTTTCTCACTCGCACACTTCCTGGGAAAACTTCCCAGGAGGTCACCCATCCCAAAATTGCTGCAAGTCAAGCACGCTTAACTATGAAGTTCTTCCGTTCTGGGCTACTGAAAAGAAGATGCATCTTGTTAGTATAATAGGTAGTACAAATTAATTCTTATAAGCTATCACAAACTGTTTAATCTCATACCTGCACAGTCTTTGGAATCCCTCTCTTTCGGGTGTCGATTCGATTCATTCGTTCATGTTACCACCCGCCGAAAGCCGGACAAGAGTAGCTTCTTGTCCATGCCCTTTCGCACCGACGATCACTCCTCGCCCCCGTCAGCTCTCAGGATGTTACAATATCTATAGAAAAAAGTTGTGCACAAATAATATTAAATTCGTTTAAATGATTAGAAAAGGGACCACCATCACTCATCCGTAGATTATACAGCTTCTTTCGCATAATAGCTTGTTCATGAGTGACTTGCTTTGATAGAGACCTTCTAGCTTCGTGTAGAGATCCTTCGCAATCTTCTCAGAAGTTATGTTCACCAAAACGTTATCTGTTAGGCATAACTAGATCAGGTTTTGCGCATTTCGATTGTCTCTCGTCAACGCCTTTAACTCCTTCGACTCGCGTTTCTTCGATGTTTTGTCACCGACAATTTTCGTTGGTACCTTTGGCTTTTCATCTTCGGTCACGTACCACACATCTCTGTCAACGAGCAATGCCTCTATCTTCAGCTTTCATAACTTGAACCCCTTTCCTTCGAACTTTTCAACCTCGATCTGTGATTGTCCAGCCAACATCCTTTCCTGATCAATTTCGTAGTTTTCTCTATACCAAGAAAAAAATCCCAAATAGCAAAAGCTTAATCTGTCACAGGAACCCCAATCCCAGAACCAAAGCTCTTGATACCAAATTTTGGAAATCGACACACCAATCAAAAATAGTAAAGAGAAAAGGAAGAGAGATTGACACATCAATTTATCCTGATTCATCCTATGTAGACTACGCCCATCTTATCTGTACTATATTTCACTCACTGTCACTTATTACAAGTCACTCCGTTTACAGAGGAATATAAATAAGATTTAGAAAATCCTAACAGAAGCTATTCATGGGTCCAAGCCCTAAGAGTGAGACCCAGTTGGCTTTCTGCTGACCCCGCAAACAAGGGGCCTAATCAGTATCGAGGTGTGAGTCATACCCAACACATCCAATGTGAGAAACTTCTAGTAATATTTCACTTACCGCACTCGTTACAAAGCACTCTATTTATAAGGAGGAATATAAATAGATATATAAAACCCTAAGCAACAGTAATTATTCATGAACTCAAACTCAAATTACTAAAAGGAAAAATAAAATAAAATAAACTCGAGGCTCACAAAGTATGAGGCCTATGCGGTCCCGCCAATAAGAATCTGAATGTAAAGTATGAGTTATATTATACCCAATAAGAGCAAGTCTTTCAACTTATTTGATTCGACATAATATTTATCTTTGTTTAATAACTTATATCTTTATAATAATCTAAATATTGAAAATTCAAGTGTGAATGATAAAGTTTCATATTAATTATGAATGAACTAAGTAAAGAATGATATAAAGTTTTGGATTGCTTGAGCCCATT
Source organism: Gastrolobium villosum (assembly GCA_032173675.1). Classification (NCBI taxonomy): domain Eukaryota; kingdom Viridiplantae; phylum Streptophyta; class Magnoliopsida; order Fabales; family Fabaceae; genus Gastrolobium; species Gastrolobium villosum. The sequence continues at coordinate 48,419 of JAVKPL010009283.1, forward strand.
TATTATATTGGATTATCATTTAGCTCACTTATGACTTTTGATTGGTGAACCATGAATACTAGGGAGCACCGTGAATTGGAGTTGTTTCTTCTTTATATGCTATAGACTCTGGAAAATATTGTCGAGATCAAAGATTAACTTATTTTAGGAGGTCAAATAGTGTTACAGGCTAGCGAGGATTAGTTCAATTTGTTGGATTAAATACAAACAACTAAGGTTTAGGTTAGACTCGCACAAAGAGTTTTTCAGCAGTAGTAATTTATCGGTAAATATATCAACCAGGAATTCAATTCTCATATTGTACGAGACTTGTGATTTCATATTATAGACATAAAGTATATGAGACCTGTTGTAAATAATAATTAATTAGTTATTATTTAGACATTAATTAGTTATTATTTAGTCATTAATTTTTTGTATTAGGTCAAGTCCATTAGGTCAAGTATTCTCTATAAGCAGAGAACCCTCTCTACAGATCATTTATAATTTAATAATACATCTCATTACCCTTTTTCAAGTTGGTATCAGAGCTCTCGATTCTGAGGGTTCTGCTTCCGCAAATCACCGTCTTTAAAAACCAAACCCTATTTGCATCTCGCCGCCACAAAGCCTCCGCCGGAAAAAAAAAATCGGGGAACTTTTGGACCGGGAGGACCCTTGTTTCACTCCATTTTCTTAGGTCTATCATTCTACGGAGGTTTCTTTTTCATCAAACGACCGGAACAGCTAAAAAAAAAATTGGTTTTGTCTCCTCTACCTGGATCTATGTTTTTCTCTCCGATCTGACGTTGTTTGGGTGTCCGTTGTGTGTTCTTTGGTGCTATTTTTCACTCTTTCTTCTCACTATGGCCAATTTAGAATATGGTTCTCCATATGTGAATATTCGGCAAAGGGAGTTGGATCAGCTTAAACCCTCTATTGATAATATGTGTAAGCCATCTGACCGTTCTTTGATCTTGTCTGGTAAGAGCGCACGTTCTACATCTCTTCTTGCTTCTTGCGCTGATTTTAAAACCTCATGGATTTTGGATTCTGGTACAACTGATCATATGGCTTGTCGTACTGAGTTTTTTTGTTCTTATCATCCTACTGTTGGTAATCATACTATATCCGTATCTGATGGATCCCATAAACCAGTTATTGGTTCTGGTAACATTCAAATTCAAACTTCTTTGTTTCTTAAAAATGTTCTTTATGTTCCTTAGCTTTCTACTAATCTTATCTCCACTCAAAAACTTACAACTGATTTGAATTGTTCTATCACATTTTTTCCTTCTCATTGTGTTATTCACGATCTTACCACGAAGAAGACAATTGGAGTTGCTAATGAGCAGGATGGGTTGTATCATCTCTTTCCAGAACATGCTATAAATGATAGCAAAAATCAATTATTAATGACACGTCATCCTTCTACTGCATAGTCTATAATTTGGCTCCATCACAAGCGTCTGGGGAATCCACCATTCAGTCTTTCCTTCTTTGTTTCTCAATCAGTCAGTTGAGACCTTTCATTGTGACATTTGTGAATTTGCAAAACACCATCGAGTGTCATTTCCTTCTAGCACTATTAAAAGCAGCGAACCTTTTTCTCTTATCCATTCTGATGTTTGGGGCCCTTCTAAAGTGCATAGTGTTTCAAGTGCAAGGTGGTTTGTTTCTTCTATTGACGATTATACTCGGGTAACATGGACATTCTTGATGAAAGACAAGTCTGAAGAACCATAGATATTTATTCGGTTTCATCACATTGTTGAGACTCAGTTTGGTAAGTGTATCAAAAGACTAAGATCTGATAATGGTAATGAGTACGTCAACCAACGCATGTCACAATTCATTTCAGACAAAAGTATGATTCATGAGCTCACATGTGTTGATACCCCTCAACAAAACGAGGTTGCTGAAAGAAGCCGTGTTATCGGTAAATATATCAACCAGGAATGCAATTCTCATATTGTACGAGACTTGTGATTTCATATTATAGACATAAAGTATATGAGACATGTTGTAAATAATAATTAATTGATTATTATTTAATCATTAATTAGTTATTATTTAATCATTACTTTGTTGTATTGGGCCAAGCCCATTAGGTCAAAATTAAGTCAAGTATTCTCTATAAATAGAAAATCCTTTGTACATATCATTTACAATTTAATAATACATTTCATTACCCTTTTCAAGTAGATCACTCTTAAAAATAAATAAATAAATAAATAAATATTGGCAAAATTTTAAATATATGAATATAAGGAATATGTTATTTCATGTAACATGAAAAAAAAACATACCCCTATATCAATATAAGGTTTATAGCCTATTTCCCCTCGCTTAAGTTTCTCTTTAGGAAAAATTTCTAATGTACCAAAAAAAAGGAAGTAAAGTCACAAGTGCACAACTAAATCTATGTGGCTGTTACAGTTAAATTAGTATAATTAATTTAAATATTTTTCATTAAACTCAAATAGCTCTATTAATTATCTGCATTAATTAAGACTTTTTTTGATAAATAATGGGGCAGTTACAATTAACAAGCTGGATCAAATGCAACACTTCAAAAATGAAAAAAAATTGCCTAGGAGGATTTTTTTAAAAATGCTAGGAATGGGATTCACAAATGATCATGTTTAGTATGAAGTAAGGAAAATTTTCCTAGAAAAAAAAAATTGATAAATTTTTTTTATAGTATAAAAATGAAGGAAAATATCCACCTTGATGGTGGGTGGTATTTTGATTTCTCTAGCAAACTCAAACTTGGGAAGAAAGAAGAGATAGAGTTGTGACATTGGGAGAGTGGCCATCCTTTGTTATAAGTTACGTACACATAACCTTATTATGTAAAATCTCATGTCAGAATTAGCATAATTAATGATTCCATGGGCCAACATCAGAAGTGAGTAGTGTTATTAAAACCCGAACCACTGTCATGCGAATGACTGAAAATAGATTTACCGCTAGGCTACATGTAGATGTTAGTTAAAATAACTCATTTAATAAAGGGTTTTATAATTATAATTTTCCTACACACCCTTCGATTTCCGTGCTGACATGGATGTGTGTATAAGAAAAATTTTGTGGTTATGTTAAATGATATATGATAAACCCTTAATAAATGGTCGATCTATTGTCATGGGATTGAAACAACCTGTGCCTTACCACTTGGCTACATTGAAAAATGTATCAAATTTATTGTGTAAATCCATTACAATAGGACAAAAAATAACATAAAAAGAAAAATAAAATGGTTGAAGCATCCTCGATCCGAACTTGAAAATATCAATTTTTTATTTTATTATTTTGCATCTGAACATGCAAGTTCAGTATCTTAATTTCTTCGAACGAGTCATCTTCCCCTTCATATTCTTCTTATACAAGTGTATTTAAAACGTATATATGTTACTTTTCTTTTTTCTGTTTTGCTTTGAGAATCAGCTTACAAAACGAACAAGAGGGAAGCGAAGCCCATCACTGCTCCAACCAAACCCATCTTAGTGAATGAAGAGCTTCCAGAAGCTGGAGTATCTGCAGCAGCCTCATCACCTACCGGGCCTGGAGCCAAGCCAGGAGCCTCAGACACGGTTGGGCCTGCTACTGTGGTTTCTGGGGCATCGGCAGCTTCGGTCGGAGAATCAGCCACTACACTTTCACTAGGTGAAGATGCTGGGGTGGTCTCCTCCGAAGGAGTTGGCGCCTCGGCACTCTTTGCTGGCACAGGGGACTTTGCACCCTGTGCCGAAGCTGGTGCCTTGGCCCCAGATGAGGTACCTTGTGCCTTTGCACTCTTTGCGGGGGCCTTGGCAGCTTGTGATGCTGCTGGGGCCTTTGCAGATGTGGTTGTGGATGTTGATGGAGCCTTTGCTCCTTGTGGGGTCTGTGAACCAGATGGTGCTGATGAAGACTGTGCACCATCAACTCCGGGGGCAATGATGGGTTTGGTGACCTGGAGAATGGAGATGTTGAAAGGTTCACTGGTGACGGTTTTCACGAGCTCAGAGTCGGCGGGGGCACCGCTTGCGGCAGAGCCGAAGGCGAGATTGCCCTCGCCAACTTGTGCAACCTTAATGAAACCTTGCTCTTTGGTGGCGAGGCCTGAAGATTGGTAAAGGGTGGTAAGTTGTTCTTTGCTACCTAGAGCTTCCATCAGCTTCTTCTCATCAAAATAGTCAAGGACAATATTAGTGCTGATGATGGCCTTGATGGCTTGTGGGGACTTGCCGGAGATGGAGGAGAGGCCGCCGTTGTCGACGACGAGGATGGTGATGGTGTTGCGTTTGTTGATGTCATCTGCTAGCTTGGTTTCTGTGAGGTATTTGTTGAAGGTGGAATACTCTGGGTATTCGCCTAGCAGTTTTGTGATGTCGAAGGCATGAATGGCAGAAGAGAATGCAAGCAAAAGAGCCAAATAGAGGAGGGAAGAGCTTTTGGAACCCATCTTTTGTTTCTTTTCTTGCAAGTTTTATTTTACTTCTTTCTTTTTTTTCTTTCGGATTTGTGTCCGAAACAATGCCTTAATAAAATGAGAGAATCGGGGGGTTTATAAAGTGGAATTGAGGTTTGTGTTCGATAACAGATTTGATAAATGAATTGTGAACCTCTCTCTTACCTAACTATTTGAAGAACATTGTGGATGGTTAAGCATAATTGCATAATGAAACAAGGGATTATAGTTAACGTGTATATTTTTAGGGTGATCGCTATTGGTGGTCATACGCTATTTGAAGAACATTGTGGATGGTTTCTCAAAATTAGGGTTTTGCTATGTTTGCGTTTCATTCTTGTATGCCACACAATTCACTAACACTGTCTGGTACAGTTGTTGCTCTAATCTATCTCAATGAAGCATTAAGGGCATTCGATAGATCATATATCCCTGAATAGCTTGTTGCTATATATAGACAATTCAAGATTTCTACTCATGTTCTCTATTAATTGTGGTTTATTATAATTTCAAAAAAAAAAATTAATTTAATATGAATATAGAAATAAAAATATAATTAATTAAAATTTTCATTTAATATAAGTTCATATAATTCCACCTTGGATCGAAGTTCAATTATTGAAGGGTAGTATCCTTTGGGTGCTTTGATAAGAATTGGTCTTGGGCTCAATTCCCAAGTTATTGGGCTTGACATCCGTACCCAACATATATATAATTCCTAACACATACCACACTCCGACACGTTAATTTTAAAAAATATTAAATTTTGACACGTTAGAATGTGTTTTAATATTAAATAACATTTTTAATTTATGTATATATATTATATTAAATATTCAATAATTTAACAAAAAAATGAAGCTAAACTTATAATACTAATCAATTATACAAAAAAACATAAGATATTCTAAATATCTATATTAAACTTAATTAAATAATAATCGTAATCCAACGAATCTAATAGTTGAAACAAAAAACGTAATGTAATATAACCTTTAAATCCTTTTTTGAGTCTCTGCAATGAGTGTTGGAGTGTCGAAATATCAAAGAGTGTTGAACCCGACACGCAATTTTGAAATGTCGATATTTGATAGCCTAACAATATAAGGATCCATGATTACGCAACCACAAATAAAAAATAATAATTCTTGAATAAACATACAACATTCTTATGATTTTGGGATTACAAACATGAGAATCCAAACAACACGATATACATAGTACCAATGAAAATTGAAAATAATGACAGGAACATACTGTTTCATCAAGAAAATTTGTGCTGTAAACCACCTGATTATCCAATAGATAACATAAAAACAGCAACAAAAAATTCATACAAACATTATCATTCTTGATACAAATACTGAATTAACATAAACTGATGACAAAATATCTTGGAATTTGATTGAATACAAAACCAAATGTATTAGTTCTCATCCGAGACAGTTAACATATCCAAAATGACTGTCTCAACTCTCAAATCATGTCATCTCAAACTAACCAGAAATACAACAGGTTAATATATTATAAACAGGTTTCATTGTAGGATTTCTACCATCACAACAATTTATCTAGCTTCACTTCAAGTGATGCCAAAAAAAACACTTGTGAACAATAAAGTCAACTAGTGCTTGATATCTCGTCTATGATATCCGAGATGACCTTGTCCATGTCTAGATCCTTCATTGGTTTAAACGGACGCTTCATGTCCTGATAAAAAAGTAAAGTTTGCAAACCAAATATGATTTTTTTCAGAGGACAGATAAAAAGAAATTGGAGGCTTTTTTTTTTTTTTTTTTACAATATCAACCGCACTTTTAACCAAGTTAATTGGGTCGTTAATAAATGAACCCAATAATAAATAAGAAAATATTAAAAAATAAAATAAAATAAATAAATAAAATAAGTTAAAATAAAAATATTATATAAAATAAAATAATAAAATAAATACAAAAATAAAAATAAAAAAATGGGGAAGAGGGAAATAAGATAAAAGACAAGAAGGGGGATTGGAGGCTTTTTTTTTAATAAAAAAAAAAATTCAGTTTTATGTAAGAAAGATATCTTCAATAAAACAGAGTGATATCCTAATAACTGATGTCGGAGGCCAATGGTTAAAAACAAATTCCTAATATAGCTCATGCACAAATGGAACACTGATTGATAATTAACAAATTAGGACAACAATTTCCAATTATTCATGTTTGATAACACTAGGGCGGGAGTTACCAAGAGGCTAATGAACTTCTTGCCCTCTTGTTGCCGTATTTCAAAGCAACCTCTCCTTGGCTGTTCATTAAGAAAAAAAGGTCAAAGTCATATCAATCAATCTGTTGACATCAATAACAGAGTACTTGGACAACAAAGAATAATCAAATAATATATCATATGAAACTCAAAAATCATTTTCGTTGTTCTGAAGTCTTAGAATGGTCCTAAACAATATATACACAGAGAAAAACAGTGCGTTATCTAACTCAATTTTGAATCAGGAAACTTTTCAAAGCCAGTCTCATCCAAAATGTCAATGGCAGTAGCCTTCCTACATTATTAGTGTCCCTTCCCTTTTGCTTAAAAGCAAAGTTACATTTTATTTCTAATGCGGATACAAAAATATCAAACAAAACGCTTCATTTTTTCAAATAAAAAAATATATAAAAAGCCTAAAAACTTCCAAGTTCAGTGAAACAATAACATAATCACTAGTCATGTTAGCATACCTTTTCAGGGTTCACTATCACAGTGATTCCACAAGTGCTCTTCTCTAGTCCTTCTTTCACCAGATTGGCTCTAGTCTTGAATGAATTGCATTGCTTACTAATGCAAATAAGCAATTACAATGTATAAGAGATAATAATAATAATGATGATGATGATGATAGTTTTACTGATGAATATAGAACTGTTAGGTAGGTATGAGAACCAAGTATGACTATAGGGGTGTTGAATATCACTATAGGGGTGTCCTTGACAACAATGGTACAGACCAAGGTTGTTCCAAGGTTTCCCAGGTGCTGCATATAACAATGGGGAGCGGTGTTAACGGCTACAATGGCTCTCAATGTTGGCAAAGTAACAGCTCATGAAAACGGTGAATTGCATGTGTTAATGGTGTAGAAGAAGGGGGTTATGTATAGTTAGGGTTAGGCTCTATCCATGTGAGAGAGTGAACCAAATCAACTGTTATGAGGAGTGTCATTGTAGCCTGGCCTTGTTGGGCAAGGCACTTTGAAGACGCTGTCAGTAATACAACGCCTGCTGTGCAGGATGGGTGATGAGGAAGGGAAAATCCAACATAGGACATTTGGGATGTTTGCTGAATCAGCACTGAGATGGCAGTGCTATGGTGGCAGCACTGACGCTGCTGGGTTGATAAAGCAGAGGCCCTCTGTTATTGGGCCGGCCGGAACACATATAAACGGCGGGCAATTAGGTTTAGCAAATGGTCAAAGTACCAATAACAAAATGTTTATTTACCAACTTTTGAGTGATCAAGGATACTACTACATAAAATGAAATTTGAAAATTTTTGAATTCCTCTACAATCAAAAGTAGCAACTAAAGCGTCTGATTCTCTTTTATTGGGCGTATCAAGAGTTATTACCAAACAAGAGCCTGTCAATATACACGCCTATACAGGGTACAGCTTTAGGAGTTAGTTCCAAACTTTAAAAACTAGATGACCCCTTACAATAGTTATGCAAGATAATGAAAAATAGCTTGAAATATATCACATAAATGATGTACAATGCTCAATGTGATAATTTCAAACTAGGAATTAACAAAACAGCTTAACCATAACTGGAACTACAAAATTATAAAGACATAAGTCATTGTTGAGTTGCATAAAATAAACATGTGAAGCCTATGTTTCCAAAGAACGAAAATAGAGGAAAGATATAACCAAGTAAGGTAACAAGTGACTCTGTTTCAAAAACTGAAAAAGAACAATAGAATAGTTAAATAAGACGCATAAAATGAGTGACTGTGTGAACTCTTTGTTTCAGAAGAATGAAGACACAGCAATCGAATAATCAAATAAAGTACATTGAAAAAATCACTAATCTTCTAAGTTCCTGTTTGTTAAAGGTTAATTAAAAATGAAAGCCTTGCACACAACCATGTGACTCACCTGTTCGATTAATAACTTTATAACACCAAGTTTACGAAAAGGGCAAAAAAGGAAACAAGTCACAAACCAGTGCTCAACGACGATAGTCTTGTTAGAAGCATCTAGAACGTTCTCAGAGGAATCTCCGTCCACTTTATCACTCTCAGCCAGAGCACCTTCTTCTTCTTTTTTCCACTTTACCTGCTTACCCTTCGCCTTCTTCGTCTTCTTCTCTTCCGGCAACTCCGCAACAGGCTGAGTCCCTGAGCTCGCGGCGGAGCGCTTCGTCGTCGACCGAGTGACCCTCCCCGGCGCTGCCGTGGCCTGCTCCGCCTTGCGTTTCGCGGGTGGCATGTTGAGAAACCCTAAAGCGAGAAAGAGGGAAGGGTTTTATCTTCTATGACTGTGACTATTAGTATCAATTTATCTATCTGTCTTTTTTTTTTTGGGCAAGTGGGTCATTCATATTTATGCGTCTTTTTGTTTCCAGTTTTCCCGCGCATGGGGGTTTGAACCAACGGTCGAGATCGGTTGTGAGAAGGATGGACGGCCCTGATGGGTGAGTCTGGAAAAGGTTTCTGCGGTGCAGAGTATTCGAATCGAACGTTATTTTCAGACCACAATGGCAAAATCGATTCTTGTTATGTGTCTGAGAAATAATATAAGCTTATCTAAATACATACAACAGATTTTAAATTCTTGATTTTTGCAAACTATTATATTCCATTAAATAAACTAGTAGAGTAATAAACTAGGGTTTGGTTTTTTTAAAGGACATAGAATTATATTATTTTAAAATAAAAATAGAAATAATGAAAATCATGAGAGAGAAAATGACTATTTTTTTAAAAAAATAATATTTAAATAAAAATATGAGTTTATGTCTTTTTTTTATTTAAAATGACACAATTCTATATCTTTTTACCGACATTTTTCCCAATAAAGTAAAAATACAAGTGTCGATATATCTTTGCTAAATTTCCGTCCAAAAATTTTATCCTCTTACTTTGACCAATCAAATAATTTACGTTTTTTAATTTTTTAACGTATTAAATAAGGGAAAAATAATTCTTGGATTTTATGAAAATGAATGAACTTAAAACCTCACGAAATAGATACATTAAGTGTTCACCAAATATATTTATAAAAAACAAAAATAAAAAATGAATGACATACATTTTTATGGTGTGTGTAGGAAGGGTTTATTTTCTCATGCAACATGAGAAAAACAAACCCCATTAAATAATTCTATTCCCGTTAATGACTCTGTTGGTTTTTTACGAAAATCAATTACCTAAAACCAATGAAAGTAATTACTTCTCATGTCGAAAAGTTATCATATCTTAATCACAACCATTTATTAGTGATGAGATAAGAGAGAAAAAATATATAATTTTTAAATAAATGATTGTGATCAAATAACATGACCACATAATCACTTTTTCACGTGAAAGTATCCACTCTCATTTGATTCCCATCAAATATATTTTTAGAAAGGGACAATGTTATTAGAGAGAACTTGAGTTTTATTCCCACCAAATAAATTTTTGGGGAAGGTGATGAATTTTAACCGTGACTCAAGATTAATCTTATACAAATTTTTGCGGAAGGTGATGAATTTTGACTGACTCAAGATTAATCTTATACCGGCTCAAAAAATCGAAGCCTGTATATATCCGGGCATTTTAGGGTCGATATATAATATATATATATATATATATATATAAGGTATGATCTTTTAACACCATATAAATTATATTATATATATTAAAAATCGTTAGATCAAAAAATATCAATTGTGTCACATGCTTAAAAATTAGAGTCGTTGATCTTTTTTTATCTAACGGCTTTCACATGAGGTGTCAAACTTCAAATTTGACACCGGTGTCAAAGTATATTATATATATATATATATATATATATATATATATATATATATATATATATAGGGTTTTATTAATGTTACGTTACATAATATAAGTGTAGTTTTCTACACATACAATAAAGGAGAGAGAAAGTGAAATGATGAAAAAGAAAGAAAAATATGTGGACTCCACCTCTTTAATGTGTGTGTAGGAAAGTAGTGTTATGTTATGTAACATAACACTAATGAAACCCATATATATATATAGGGGCAAGATGAGCTTTACACTGACGTAAGAAAAAAAAGTCTTACCAAACACCACCATGATCCAAAAATTCAATTGACTCACGTTAATAAAAAATAAAATCGGAAGAGTCGTATACTGGATCCAAGGAACCATGATTTGGTGATGGTGACTTTGGTTCGGATAAGTTTTTAACTTATATAATGTCCACTGACTGAAAATGTATCATAATGTTGAGATAATTTGCATTTTCCATAAATCCCAAGTGAGCTTTTCCCGGTCTTTTAAAAAAAAATTTAGAAATATTTTCGCGTACTAAATAACTTTTTGATAATATTTTTGAAAAAATAACTTTCCCTACCAAAAAAATAACTTTCTTAACATATTTTTGGTAATCGTGATTCTCGAGTAAAAAAAATTCTTCTATATCAAACACCCTTGAGAAAAGTGAAATCCACAAGTTAAAAATAATCGAGATAATATTTATTCATCCATTAACATTACAAATATTGCTAGTGCATTAAGTTGAGCACAAACTTGCGATTGATTTCTCTATTACGTTTTACTATTTAGAAATTGCGACTGCATTCTTGAAATTGAACTCATACCTTAGTATTGTGTGTTGAATGGTCTTTTGAAATGTAAAACACATATATCTAATGTTGTGTTATAATTTATTAAAATTTCGAGTAACTTTTACATATAAATATGGAACAAGAATATTCTTATTTTGCTATAAGAATATTCTGTATATAAATATATAAAGAGACTAATATTTTTCCGATCAATGAAAATAAATTATTCAATGAACCCAAAATAATATCATTTTGAGATTAAGAAAATGATATTTTTGTAATTATAATTTTTTTCAGGCTTGTATTAATATTAATCATTATAATTTTTTAATCTTTTAATCCTAAAATGACATCGTTTTGGATTCATTAAAGATAATTTATCTCAATTTATCGGAAAAACATTAAACCCATATATAAAACCACTGATTTGTGAATTTATATAACAAAATACTGAGACAAACTCTAAGAAAAATTCTCTGCATATCTACTGAAACTATCCACCGAGTAATAATTAATACATGACTGCAGAAAAATTTCAATTCAATAACAGTCACAAGTGCCAGGTTAGCTTCAATACTCAAAATCAATGCCAAACCTTTTCCCTCCTTCTCTAGTCTCTATCAAGTATACCAAAAAATTTCATCGTTCAGGAGAATCTATGATGTTCCAAATATTTAAAAATAAAATAAAATAGGAACATCAAATTATCCAACAAGACAACCTCAGCAGTTGTTGTATCAAGCCCCAGACAAGCAAATTTCGACTTTGACTGAATCAGCTTCTTTTGTCTTATCAACTTGTATTAGGACAATTCTCAAAACAATATGTGCAAGACAGTGAGGCTGGGGATCACATGGTGTCGATGCACCAAAGAATGATAACGAAACATATACTTCAGAAAATTGTAGAATTAGAGAAAAGTTGCATCAATTTATCCTGAGTTTCTGGTAAAAACTTCCGGGCAAATAGATAACAAGATCGTTTTGAACCATTCAATATGCAAGGTGTAACCGTCACTGAGTTCTGCAAGGCATATATGAAAATGAAAACCAAATAGTAATGCATTCCTTCAATAGAACAGAAGCAATATCACAATATGGAGTGCCTTTGAACATAAATCAGAGGAATGAGATTCATACCTTTGTCTCACTTGTAAAATGTGGACTTTCATCAATGTACTGCAGTAAATGAGATCATGTCATTAAGTAGAATTGATGATAAATGCTGTATTAGAACTTTGAGAAGAAACAAGGAAAGGAAGGGTCTATTTGATTGTGTTCTGATTATTTTTGTTCTTAAAACTATTTTTGTAAAATAGTTATGAAAATAGTTGTTTTCTTTTTAAAAGTTAAAAATAAAAATAGAAAACAAAAACAACTCAGATATGTTCTCTAAATTTGCTAAAAACAAAAAAAAATAGTTTTCAAAACATTTTGTACAATTGAAGTTCTGAAAACTAAAAAAAGTTTTTAAAAACCACAATCAAACAGACAAGGAAAAATAGACAAGGATCATGAGGAACAAGGAATTTACTTATTAAAATTTCCATTGTCATTTTCCTTTATTTCCATTCTCCATAACTGTTCAAAGTTATTAAGGTTCATGGGGAACTTAGACACAAATTGCTATGTTAAATGTAAAATTACATAGAAAAGAAAAGAGGCAAAAATACTTATTAGGAATGCATAGTCCTTCTAAATGGTCAGCAATAGCTGGTATGGATGGCTTGATATGCAAAAAGAACTTAAAACTTCATAAGGAGCAAACGGCTATTGGTAGAGTGTATAATTCATCGAAAACCACACCACTCATGGGTAAAAGAAAAAATAAAATAAAAATAAAAAAAATCCTCTGATGATTCAACGTGAAGTACACAGAAACATCTCTAAGGGAGCTAGAGTAAAATTTGTCACATACTGCTATTTTTTTCATGAGTTGATAAGTAATATCCCGAGCCTTGAATGTCCTTGGATGCCACTTTCTTTCAGACCAATCAACATATGTTACCGACCAATATGCAATTCCACTTGGATCAAGCAACTAAACATACACCAAATGAGTTAGAAGGGAGACAGAGAAGATGTCTATTATTGTAATTTAAAAAGAACAGATTGGTGCACTGACATTAAAAAAGGTAGGCAAGTAATGCTCATCACCATAGCAGTTGCGTCCTCCCTCCATATTTGGCTGTGAAGTTTAAAAAAAGAACAGTAGAATTTTGTCAGTGAAGTTATCTTTACAGATTATTTTCTTCCCAACATTTTCTAAAGTTAGCTGTTGGAAGAGTAGAAGATAATATTGAAAAATATGATAAGTTAGTTGATAGAGATATGATATCTTATCCTAAGTCAAATTTAGTTAGTAGTGAGAAAGATAAGGATTACCCTTATCACAATTTAGAATTGTATTTGCTATATTAAACTCTTTGTATCAAATTCTATTTAAAAGTAAATGGAACACCCTCCTTACAATAAAAGCAAGGGTAGATTTTTAGAGTGAGGATGTCGGTCTCATTGACTGAACCTCCAAAATTATTGTGCTCTGTTCGTGCACTGTATGTGTTTTATTTTTCCAGTCTTTTAACAATAGCATTAACAGGAAACAGGAAAGTACTAAGTCCGTAAAGAATGAAAGAAAGAAACAATTATTGAGTGACTATAGTGGCTTGGTCAGCAAAATAAAAAATAAAATCAACTGTCAATCATATTATCAGGATAGGCTCATTTACTTCTAGAATACATAAAAACTCATGCATACTGCAGCAAGTATGCTACTGACAATGTATCTGAATAAAAAATGATTACTGTCATATTTTCAATATATGCATTTCTTAATAGCGAAAGATGAAAGAGAACTGCATATATGAGGATAAATAATCAAATTTAAGCAGAAGAACAAAGAACTTGTTGTCTATGCTATTGCTTGATGTTAGATATTTGCATGCTACTGAGAATTAAGACCAGAAAATCTTTTTGAAATTTATTCTTTATAATCTTCCAGCAAACTTACTCGTGTAGGCTGGTTACAAACTTGTTATATCCCACTCTAAAATATTACCGACACTGACAATCTTAAAAAGGTGATAGGAATAATACAGAATGAATCAAACACTCCATCCAGTTAGCAAATGCAAAAAGCACAAGTGGTGATTCTTAGTAACATAGTACCCTGCAATGATGCCTGAATTTTGTAAAATAGAGACCGTCTGCCATGATTATTAGAGCATGCTGCCGTTTCATTGAGAACCACTGCATTGGAAACAAGATCCAAATCAGTTGCATGTCAGAAAAGTTTCCATTGGTTTCCTACATTTCAACAATTGTAACATAAAAGCCATTTTTTCATCCAAATCTTGACTGTAATGAATGGTTCAGCATTTTAGATGGGAGATGAATGACCAAAAGAAAGTACATTCTAGAAGTCAACCATGAAAAAAAATACTTCTGCAGTAGAAGTCTCCGAAACGAAGGATGAAATTAGACAACTTAAAATGACTGCAAGACAATTATGTTGTCCAACAACAACTGTTGGTCATTAAATCATTACTATATCACAAATAATTTACGAAATGGTGAAAGAAATGAGCTAGTGTTTTTCCTGTTTTTACAGTGATTTTCATGCAACGAAAGATTGACTGATAAAATAAAGGAAAACAAAATGGGGTGTAAATGGATTCCCCAGGGACATTTTTTATGATATAAAGAGGAAAAGACTGTGTTTATAAATGAAATAGATGATGATCGCAAAGCAGGTTATACAACGAACACTGAGGGGAGAAAGAAGTCACAGAAGTAGGCATCAAGGACAGCTTATCTTAAACCAAATTAGCCATATGCTAAGTGAAAGGGATAGGAGAAGGGAAGAGTAAACTTGATGAAACACTGCAATTGAGTGGATCTCAAATTTTTCTAGTATAGGTAGATAGAAACATCCACAGAAAATATACCTGTGAACCCTTTCGGAAATCCTTCTTTTCTACTTCAGGCAACATATGTTCACTATACCTGCCATTTCCATGAGGGCCTTGATCCACATAGCTTTTTATATATATATGAAGGAGAGGAGGAAAAATGGAGACAGATTAGTCCAAATTGTTGTCCAACAAATTTATAGCAAAAACTCTTCGATGAAAGCAAAAATTTCTGGAATTTCATCAACTAATTAGTAGAAGGTTCTTTTATTTCTTACCAGTCAATAAAGCTGACATTTGTTAATAACAAGTAGTTGTACACAAAATTAAAGTGGCGCACAGGTATACAACTGAAACAGAAATGAACATATAATTGACTAGATTAAATCCCACAAAGCAACCATGACTTAATAGCAAAAAGAAGTACCGGATAACAAAAATACCTATCAGACAGCAAGACAAAATGTTGGTTATCAGGGTCTAAAAGTGCATTTGCCAAAAGTCTTCTTTCTGCCTCAACCATGGAAACTTTTCCCCATTCTACCTGAAAGAAATTGAAAACCAGTTGGTACCAAGAAACAGATGATAAAACTTCATGTAAAATGGAAACTAAATAAGAGAATCCTTGATAGGTAATAGAAAGGAACGACTAGTCTATAAGTTTAATTGAATCAATTTGGATTAGAGAAGGGGAACAAAAACCCTACAGCCTTGCTTGCTTGAGTGTTAGTACTTTACAGATTTCAATCCATGTAGGATCAAGACTCTCCTTACTAATCTTTATTACTTGTAACAATGTACACTTGCACAAAACACACGCAACTCTATGATAGCTCAGATGCTATTATTTGTATTAGAAGTCTTACCTGACCATTCATTTTCCAAAGTGTGAGTGTTAACCTTGGGTATTATTACAGTAGGGAATGAATGTATTGAGTTACACTCTCATATTTAATACATTTCTTATGTTTATATATTCAGTTTGGATGAAATTCAATAAATGATAGACCATATTATGCTTTTAGCATCCAAATGTTTTCTTATTAATACAAAGAAATTTACCAAGTGGATTACAATTAATCAGACTTTTGGGAGTTTGGCTGCCATTATGAAGGAATTTGAGAGAAAAACAGTGCAGCAGCATGGTATATGTGGGAAGGGAGGAAAGAAGAGTAGGGCAGAAATTAGCAAGTGAAGGAATTGGGAGGGGGAGAACCCGGCCACATAGGATGTTAGTTACTCCCCATGCTAATCATGCTTACTTCAGCTGATTCCCTGCTTCTCATGTAAATTCTTCCTAACGTATGTCGTACACCTTTATATTTGGTATCTATCAGTGTGTTTCAAATATATTTGGTATCTATCAGTGTGTCACAAATATATTTCCCCCTTTTGATTTATTATAATGTGCACTTGTTATCCTCCTTTAAATTGTTTCAGTAGCAATAAGTTCATGAAATTTGAATCTCAATGCACAACCTCAAAAAATTCTGAGCTACACACTGTTAACCTATCAAAGTGCTCTGACAGAAAATTTGATCACATAAAATCACATGTTAGCAAAATGACGAGAAATCTACGTGATAATATCCTCAAATTTCAATCAACCGTGAAACTTTATTATTAAAATAATACATCAAATCATATCAATTGACCACATTTTTTTAAGTCATCCTTAACTCACTTGGTACTCGAAACTGTCATATAAAGAACATGTAATTTATATATTCAAATCATGTGCTATACCGCATACCGGTTCACTGTGTATGTCTCGGCCCTCAAAATAGTGGCTTACATGTACCGGTTTTTCCTTCGATGCATGTATATAAATAGAGAATTTTCCCTCATGGCCCTGCATTTTGTTATAATTACAGTTCAGACAAATAGGAAGTAACATATCTCTATTACATTCAAAGGAAAAGTAATTGCACTTGATAATTATATCCATCATGACAAGCATTGATATTGTATTCAGAAGAGAAAATTATGTTACATAAATATACTAACATCCACTCAAAATAAATACATCTTAACAAGTGGTGATTGCATATATAAGTTCCATAAATACTTTGCCATGATGACGTCCACTTACAAGATAGTATTTTTCTAGACAAATTTCATTGTTTGATGTTTTGATGTTATGTCCCTATGAACTTGCGTTGTATTGTTGTCATCCTTGTAATATAGGAGGCAGATAAGATGAAAGACGAGGTGATACAAAACCAAAGTTTTATAAATTGCAACACTTTTGGCTTACTCAAATTCAGGTGACATCCTTAAAAAGTTGTTCTAGTTAATAATTCCACTTGAGAACAAATACCTGCACATTTGCTTAAAAAATGATTACTTTACATTCCCTTAGCTAGTTTTCCACATAGGTGGACACATCACCTTAATTCTAATAACCCTTTAAATCATTAGCACCACAAGCATTTCTTAAAAACTAAACTTGAACTCGACCTGTAATGATTATAAAATGCAACTAAACCAGTACTAGATTCATCACCTATGTTAAATTTTCACTTCTATGTTCATCAAATGCAATCGTAACATATCATTCCATATATCTTTGCATCCTTCTGGCACTCTTAAACTCAGATACCCCACAATGCTTCAGGAAAATAAACACTGTATGGCAGCAATTCAGTTGAGGTTGGAGTGTAAACTTAGGTCACCAACCTTCCTTGGTGAAAAAGTATGTACCCAATATAAGCACTATAGTTTTAAAACTATTATATAAAACTGAGCAAATACAACATCATTTCCACAACTTAAACACAAATTGCCAGCAAATTATCTGCTCAACATCAACCAACCAGCACAACGGGTAACTGACCAAAATGCCACTGTTCACAAACTTTTTTACCTAAATGCCACGCGAACAGTCTTATTTCCCAATCTGCTACGGGAGCAAGTTTGCTTCTGACACAGACGAACTCGGTTTGCTGACGTATCACATTTTTAGTGGATAACAAGTATCAAATTTTAAAAAAAAATAAAAAAAATAAATGGAGTTCGCCTACATGGTAGGCGAACTTAATAAAAAACAGTGTTCGCCTGTGTCAGAAGCGAACTCTGGCACCACCAGCTTTTTGACACATCATCATGCATAGTTCGCCTGTGTCAGAAGCGACCTTGCCTACATGGCAGTTTGGAAAAATAGTTCAAGAACGTGGCATTTAGATAAATTTGTGTGGGAACAGTGGCACAATGGTCACTGTTCCCCAGCACAACAGGGATCATAAAGCTTCTAGTTTACATCAGGGAAATCAGTCTTGCCCACTAATACCTCCTCCTATCCGTAAAATATTATTGTCTTCTTATTCATATCCATACTTTTGAAATAAGACACAAAAGTAAAGTTTATTGTCTATGGAATAGGATTGGAATGCCATACCTGAAAGAACATGTGCCAGAGCTTCTCAAAAGGTAATGTACCCGGAGTCAAAAACAAAAAAGCAACTTTAGGGATATTGGTTTGAATAGGATAAAACTTGATAATTTCGTTAATAACAACCCGAGATTGAATCTCTGCATCAGTTAATTGCCGGGAATGAACTGCTGGTGGGGGATCATAAGTACCACCACAACCTTGAGAGGAAAAGAAAGAGCATGTTGAGGGGCTTCTTGGCGGATATATATTCCGTGGCGGATATATATACGCAGCAATCAGGAAAATGCACACCACAGAAACTAAAACTATGATCCAAGTAGGCCTCTTATAATGTGACCGGTTTCTTGATCCAACCATGATCAAAAGGTTTCTTATGTATTGCGGCCATGCAAGTTCTTTCTTCATTTAAGTTCAAGATACCTCAGCAGCTTCCCCATGCATTTATCATCTATCAAAATCCATTTATACTAAGCGCTGCCTCACTGTCATTTTTCCATATGAAAGAAAGAAACACAAAGTCACAATGAGTACTGAAACCACAAACAACAACCAAAAAAAGATGAAAATACACTCGCATGTTTGGAAGTCGCAAAACATGAGACATTACTAACCAACATCATTCAATCTTTCCTTGTCAACAATAAATTAACAATTATTCAGATCTTATCCCCCACCTCCTACCCTAACTTCATTTTTTATTTTATTTTAAAGAAAAAATAATAATAAAGCCTAATAAAAATAAAGATCACGAAAAAATTTACTATACACACAACATTTTGTGGGGCCCGCGGAAAAACAAAAAACAAAAAAACTCCGGCACGCAAAAATGAATCTATGTAACATAACACAATCATTTATTTTTCTTACGAGATAACTCTTGTAAAACCCTAAAAGTCAATTGTAAAAAATCAGAGCTAAACACAAAACAGCAAGATCCATGAAAACAACAGGGCTAAACTTAACACATTGCATAGCTGATTTGTGTGTTTCTTTCACTCACTCACTCTCATGACATGAAAAAAATGATAGTAACGATGCAGATCTTTTTAATTTACCCATCAAAATAATCGAATGAATCCGTATCACAATGAAGTAAAAAGAGAAAATATGAATACCTGTGATCCAAAGCAGGGATCTAAAGTGGCCCCAGCAAAAATTGGAAATCGAGATCAATAAATAAAATAAAATAAAAAAAAAATCGGAAGGAAACAACAATGTAGAATGAAGAATGGTTGGGAGTTAAGGATTGGTGTTGAGAGTGAGAATGCAGTGACGACAGAGACAGAGTGTGGATTTTCAAGGGAAAGTAATTGCGATGGGGCATCAACAATGTCAACGTTGGTGTTGTCGAAGTGTCGCTGGATCGATGGTGTGGCTCAGATTTGTGATGCCAGTTGGAGGGCGTTGATTCCGTTGTTGTTAATATTAATTTATTTAGTAAATAAAGACACACACACAAACACAACGTGTGCCCGTTCAACTTCTCTCAGCTTCATCGCTGTCGCTGTTGTCGTGTCTCTCAGTCTCTCTCGTAGTATTCTATTATGTTATCATGTATCCTCGAATTTGAATTAATATTTTCTATTTTTTCAAAAATATTCTTCTCTCTCTTTTGCCGAGTAAAAAAATTAATATGTTTATTGCGTTAGTCTCTCAAATTTATTATTTTCACATGGATTTATGCGGAATCAGTAGGAAATATATTTATTTAAGAAATTATTATTTTTTAGAAGATTTTTAATAATGTTATTAGAATCGATCCAATAATTAATCTGGCTGAAAAGATTCAACCGCTAGGACACCGGTTAAATCATATGATCTAAGTTAGTACATAAAAATTTATATTTCATACATAAAAATTCATCAAATATTTAAATACATGTAAAATATTGTTGTAATGAGCTGTAAGCATATATAATTTTTGTAGGGATAAAAAATCATATATAATAACCACATATAATAACTGTAAAAGAAAAAAAAATAAACAAAATTCAATTATCTACTAATCATGTAATATAATTCCTTTACTAAAAGACACAATAAACATATGGGGACCATCAATATTTTCTCTACTAATCATGTTTAATAATTATATAAATCCCATAATTATAAGACATCTATCAATAACTCTTTCCATAAAAATGAATTTATAAGGAATTAATATGTCATCTTGTTTTAATTTACTATTTTGCAAATTGCTTTAATTTTAGAAGCTGAATTTTTTTTGGTAGCAGAAACTGAAATTTAATGTCAAGAGTACATTACTAAAAAACAAAACTACAAAAGTTTTGTAAAGGAGTTTCACACTTCTTCCAGACGAGATAACTTTGGTTTTTATTTTATTTTATTTTTAAAAATATATGATCCGTTAATTTTGACCGAATCCAATAGGTGACCGATCCGAGACTTGACTCGGATAATAATTATGCTATTATTATTTTTTTAGTTGCGAGTCCCATAATTTTGTGTAGTATAAGATAAGATATGCTATTCAAACCCAGAATTTAAAAGTGATTTTGTCAAATATGTACGAAGTAAAGTCAAACTCAATTTGCACTCATCTGTCTTCACTCAAAAATTATATGAGGTTGCGAAATTCATATTTGCTTTTATATCTAATTGGGCCAAGTTAGCTATCAACACATGGAGCCCGGATGGGCTTTTAAAGAAGAATTTTTTATGGCTTTTTTTAAAAAGCTAAAATTATTTTATGTTACTTACCCAAAAAGAACTTATTTTATGTTTAGATAAATATATAAAAAATAAATTTAAATAAAAAATTTATTTGTATGTTGAAAGAGAGAGGATATTATTCTATCAATTAGTGTTATTACCGATGTCACCTCTAGTTTGTTTTAACATTAGATCGATTACTTGATCAAACGGTTCTGATTTAACTTTTTAAAATCTTTTTTTAACTCCCTATATTGAATACTTTACATTTTTTTCATCTTTGTACTATTATGATTCCCCATATTTAATGTGAAACCATTAAATATGAGGAATCATAATTATATAAAGGTGAAAATAAATATAACTGTTTGATCCACATAATAGATCTGACAGTAAAACAAACTGGTGGTGACATTGATAGTAAAATTAATTGATAGTAACAATATCATATCTCATATTAAAATTAATAAACATATTTTATATATGAATTATAAAAATAGGACACATGATGGTAGTGATGGTGGTGGGGTGTATAATAATCCTAATTTGTTAAATGCCTAATTGCATTGGATTAGCTATTTAATCAGATTCATTAAGGCGTGAGGCTTAATATAAACGTTATATTAAATATTAATTATCACATTGTAGATAAAATAAGTGTAACATCTAGTTCAATCAATGTGAGGGTGTATTCATGTGAGGAATGCCACCTAGGAAGAGAGCAAAATGGGTTCAAGTGAGAGCTGATAGGCCTTGATGTGTAAATGGGCCATTGTGATGCAGAGGCCCTGTCTGGTCACCCTCGCTGGAAGGCTCGCTTTAGCGAGTTGTCCAACGAGTGTGTAATATGCTCATTGCGTTGCTCGCTGGAGCAAGGAGTCCAGCGAGCAGCGCGTGACTTTGAAAACACACGTTTTTATCATTCTCTCTCCTCACCAACGCATTTACATTCTCTGCAACCCAAGGGAGGAGCAATTTATCAAGCATTTATGAACCTCAAAACATAGCTTTGTGGTTTCTTCATGGATTCAAGTGGGACCAAAGGCAAAGTTGCTTAGTTTGGTTAGAAAACATAGCCCATAGCTTGGATACCATTGTAGAGGCTTGTGTTAGGAGATTTTGGCTTGAGAGGGCCACGAAATTGAAGCTCTCCTTGGAGTTTGGAGCTTAGCATTGTCTCTTAGGGAGTTGGAGTACATTCCTTGAGGTATTGTGGGTTGATTTGTGGTAAGAATCCTTAACCTCTTTGTGTTTTGAGTTGAAATGGAAAGTTAGGATTTTGTGGTTATGTTGGTAGATTGGACATGTTGTGGCTTAGTGTATGTTGTGAGATATGCTAAGGATGATGCTTAATCGGTAGAAATGTACTTAGAAAATCGTTTAAACAACCTTCCCAAAATTGTTGGAAAATGATTTGATAAAGTGATGAAAATTCCTAAGTTACTAATGTAACTTGTTTGGTTTGTAATGGTCATGTTCATGGTGTTTCTAGGATTGAGACAAGTGAACCATCATTAACAAATCAAGCTTG
This sequence comes from Gastrolobium villosum, assembly GCA_032173675.1. Classification (NCBI taxonomy): domain Eukaryota; kingdom Viridiplantae; phylum Streptophyta; class Magnoliopsida; order Fabales; family Fabaceae; genus Gastrolobium; species Gastrolobium villosum. Next base: position 71,155 of record JAVKPL010009283.1, read on the forward strand.
GGATGATGCAATGGAAGTGGACTTGAACCTAGAGTGATTCTTGGTTGGTTAAGTTTTTCACTTGTTGAAGTGTATTGGATTACCTTGTATTACTTGTGAATGTATATTGATATTCACATGATTGTTATTGGTGGCATGGCACCTTTGTGTAGGTGTTGGTTTTAGAAAGTTATTGTTGTGGAATCCGTGTGCTTGGAGAACCTTTGGTAGGAAGCGTTTAGAGTTAAGCTTTCAGACCTTTGGACTGATCCCTTTGTTATTCCACCAAATCCCGATGGATTATGGTTTTATGAGGTGTATGTAATGGCATTGAAGTCTTGTTATAATGCATCAGTATATCTATTGGTATGCTTGCGTGACTTGGATATGCTAATGGATAATTCATAGAGTGTAGGTTCTCTGGCTAGTAGGATTTGTGCATTGCTACATGAGCAAAATCGTTTAAACATGGGCTTGATAACATAGCATGATATGTGTATGTTGTGTTATATGGATTTATGCTTTTAATGATTTGATAAAGTGATGAAAATTCCTAAGTTACTAATGTAACTTGTTTGGTTTGTAATGGTCTTGTTCATTGTGTTTCTAGGATTGAGACAAGATGAGCCATCATTAACAAATAAGCTTGGGATATAAAAAAAAAGTGGACTTGAACCTAGAGTGATTGGTGGTGGTTGGTGGTGGTGGTGGTGGCACGTGGTGGTTGTGATGAAGTGGATATTAGATTACCTTGTATTACTGGTGGTGGTGGAGGTGGTATGGATTGATATTCACATGGTGGTTGGTTGGTGTGCTTGGCACCATCATGGAGATGATGGTGGTGGTGGAAGTGGTTGCAGCGGTGGAGGTGGTGGTAAGTGACAGTGGTGGTGGTGGTGATGGTGGTTGTCACAGCAGTGGCTGTGATGGTGGTGGTGGTGGTCGAAAGCGATGTCGGTGGTTAAGCTGATAGTGGTGGTTGGTGACCTTGGAGATGGTAGCGGTGACGTTGTGGTGATGGTAGTTCCACCAAATCCCGATGGATTATGGTTTGGGGTTGGTGGTGGTTGTGATGGCATCATAGAGATGGTGGTGGTGGTGGTGGTGGCGGCAGTGGCGATAGGTGATAGTGGTGGTGGTTGGTGGCGGCGGCGGCGGTGGTGGCTGCAACAATGATAGTGGTGGTTGGTGACGGTGGTGGTGGTGGCTGCAACAATGATAGTGGTGGTTCTCTGGTCGTATGGTAGGTGGTGGTTTGTGCATTGCTACATGATGGTGGTTTGGGAGGAATGGTGGTGATGGTGACGGTGATAGTGGTGGTGACGGTGGCATGGAGGTAGTCATAGGTGGGGGTGGTGACGACGGCACTAGCGGTACGACGATGATGACAATGGTGGCGGTGGTCGTGTTGGGATGATGGTAGTGGTGATGGTAGAAATGAAGAGTGATTAAGAGATATGAAAGGAAAGGTTTTCCCCAGCACAAAAACTAATCTGGTTCATCTCGAGAACAAAAAAATAAACCGGTTTTACCAAATGAGTTTTCTATCCATTTCTGTTCCCGGGAACAGAAATTAAAAAAAAAAATTGATTCTGAAAAAAAGTTTTGGGAGATTTTTACTAAACCCTCCAAAATTCCTCTTCTTCATAAAATTTAAGTTCCCACATTTAAAGCGGTTCAAGTGGTAAAAAGTTTAAAATTACATTTTTACCCTTCCCATTAAAATCAGAACGATAATTTATGTATTATCATTTTAGAGAGAAAAAATAGTTTTTTGAGAGAGAAAATAATTTTTAGAGGGAGAATATTTTTTAATAAAAATTAAATGATTAATATTTTTTTTAGAAATTTTAAATTTAATTTAATTTTTAAAGTATAATACTTATACTAATATTAAAAAAAGGGTAAAATGGTAAAAATATCTCATTGGTCCCTCCATTATCCTCCAATTTCATTTTTTTGACTCCCAATTTCCCCTCCCTCCCCCTTGGATCCCCTTCCTTCCCTTCCCTTCCCCTCCAAACTCCCAAACAAAGTCTAAGACTTTGTTTGAGAGTTGGTTTTAGGAGAGGAAGGAAAGGAAATGGAGGGTTTTAGTAAGCCCTCCCCTTGTTTGTGAGTTAAAAAAAAAGGAGGGGAAAGAATTGAGAATTTTTACTAAACCCTCCAAAAACCTCCTTCTCCCTAAAATTAAAGTTCCCCCAATTTGGGGGTTTGAGATGGGTAATTTATCTCCCCTTAGCATTAAAATGTAAAAACTACATAAATGTGAATCATTTTTAAAAGTGACATTATTATAAAAGTCACAAATACTAACAAAATTTATTGACGAAAAATATTTCATAAAAAATAGTGATGAAAATTTTGATGAAAATCATATAAGTCAAAAAAATTTCGTCAAAACTAAAGACGAAACAAGATTTTGTCATAATCACTGACATAAATTTTTTACGGGAAAAAATTCAGTCAAAACTATTGACTAAATCTAAATTTGACGAAACACATCTCCACCAAAAAGTTTCGACGTAAAACAATTACGTCTAAATTTCTTACGGAAAATATTTCCATCAAAATTTGTGAAAATTTTTTCCATCAAAACTTGAGACTAAAAACAGTTCTGTAAAAAAATTAGAAATTTCTTTTTTGTCAAAATTCTGTACAGAATCTGAATTTCGTCAAAATATTTCACAAAAAAACATTCATCGAGATTTTTGACGAAAAATATTTCCATCAAAATTTGAGACTAAAAACATTTCTGTAAAAAAATTTGACAAAATTCTTTACAGAATCTAAATTTCATCAAAATATTTCACAAAAAAATATATTTATCGAAATTTTTAACGAAAAAATTTCCCATCAAAATTTTCAATGAAACACATTTCCATTGAAAACTTTTGCCGGAAAAAAATTTCATCAAAATTCTTTACAGAATTCACATTCCGTTAAAAGTCTTCGACAGAAACAGTTTCGGTAAACATTTTGACAAAAATTTTACGTCGAATATTTAAGGAAACATATTTCCATCGAAAATTTTAGACGGAAAATATTTTCGTCAAATTTTTTGAAAAAAATTATTTCCATCAAAATTTTCAACGGAACACGTTTCTGTCAAAAAATATAACATAAAATTTTTCAGAAAAATATTTCGATTAAAATGTTTGACGGAAAAATATTCTGTCAAAATTCTTTACACTATCTTAATTTCGTCAAAAGTTTCGAATGAAACATTTCCCTCAAAAAATTTGACAAAACAATTTCTGTCAATATTTTCATCAGAACACATTTCCATCGAAATTTTGAACGGAAAACATTTCGTCAAAATTTTTGACGAAATATTTTTTTTCGTTAGCTTTTGATGGAGGAAATCATTTTCATCAAAACTTTTGACAGAAACTAAATTTTGATAGAAAATTTATTTTTGTAAAAATTTTCATTGGAGAAAAAATTTCTTCGCTTTTCGACGAAGAGTATTCTGATGAAAAAATAATTTTGTAACAATTTTCGTAGCTTGCAAGTTGCAGCGTAGAAATTTCATAAAAAATATGATTTTTTTTAATATTGTGAAAATTATATAAATAATTTTGTTAGAAATTTTAAATTTAATTTAGTTTGTAAAATATAATAATTATAATAATTTAATAATAGGGTAAAATGATAAAAATATTTCATTAACCCTCAGTTTTTCTCCCTTACCATTTTTTAACTCCCAAATAAGGGAAGGGAATACCCTCCAATTTCCTTCCATTCATTCCCCTCTCTCCCCTTTGGATCCCCTTAATTCCTTTTTCCTCCAAACTCCCAAACAAAGCCTAATTGTTTGGGAGTTTGAAAAGGAACAAGGTTCCAAGGGGAAGGGAGGGGGAAAGGGGAAATTGGAGGGTAACCCCTTCCCTTGTTTGGGAGTAAAAAAAATGGAATGGGAGGGAAATGGAGGATTAATGAGATATTTTTACCATTTTATCCTTTTTTTTAAAAATCAATATAATTATTATACATTACTAATTAAATTAAGTTTAAAATTTCTAAAAATTATTTTCTCTCTCTAAATTTAAAATTTCTAAACAAAAAAACTAATAATGTAATTTTTAATAAAAAATATTCTCCCTCTAAAAATTAATTTCTCCTTCTAAAAATTATTTAAATGAGGGTAATTAAGTAATTTAAAATGTTTTACCTCTTAAAACCCCCCAAATTGGGGGAACTTCAATTTTAATAAAGTTGAGGGTTTTGGAGGGTTTATGAAAATCTTTAATTCCCTCCCCTCCCTTTTTTAAACTCCCAAACAAGGGAAGGTATCACCAAAATCTCTCCTTTCCTTCCCCTCCCCTCCAAATAAGAACTCCCAAACAAAGCCTAAGGGTCCTTGGATGATTTCTCACCACGTGTTGTGGGGACCCCTTTTAGGTATAGGTGATGTTGGAGCATGCCTTGGAAGGAGACCATAATAGACTACATTTGCATATGACATGCTTTTAATGCATTTTGGGAGATATCTTATGCATATGTTAGAAGAAACATGTATAGGATTTATATTTGATAGCCTGTTGCCAAGCCCATTACTGTTGGGCCAAGGAGAAGGGTTAAGCCCACTTACTTAAATGACTATGTAATGGGTTAGTGAATGTATTAGCCCACAATGAGGGGTAGCAAGCATGGTGTGTGTGAAGAGTGATGTAATGTGTGTTTGTGTGTTTAAATATGAAATGAAATCAGAAAAAGAGTAACAAGAAAATTTCCAAAATTTCAGATCTCAACTCTTTCTTCTCTTCCTTGCTAAATTTCTACTGTTACATTGGTGCTTTCCATTGTTATCTTTTGATATATTATGATGTATTTTGATGGACTTGGCCAATGCTCAATTCCCTTGGTATCTCTTGTTGTTAGAGGGAGCCAAAGATATTATCATAGTGTTTTGTAACTAAGTTCCATAATTATGTATTTGAATATTGGACCTTGTGTAATTATTGTATATATAATTTTGATTTTTTGTCTTTTCTTCTTGGTTTATTACTGTGATTATTGTTACAACTTCCAACTTTACACATTTATTGCAACAATTTCCTAAAAAAAATTTCTAAAAAAAAAACCACACACCTTTGTGGTTCCTTGTTTAGATTATTTAAATTTAGGTTGATGCTGGTTTAATTATGAAATATTGTTTTACTTTTAATTGATGTTGTGTAAATTTATAGTTCTCATTTTGTCTTATGTGATTCTTTTATTTAAAACAAAAACAAATAGAAAAAAGAAAAAAATTATTAAAAAGTTATTCAAAGCTCAATTCACGTAGCATTTTGCAATGATATGTTATCTTCTAAGTCTTGCAATATTATAAAGTTTCGTATACTCATGTTATATTGGCTTTGTGCAATTATAAATTTTATTTAGAATTTTCTTTGAAAATATAATTCTTAAAAATTAAAATATCTATTTAACTAAACAGCGTGGCTTTAAGTTTTTTTATTGTATTAGAGGATATGTCATGAGATTTTGAGAAAAATATTTATCATTTTAAATAATATAAAATTATATTATTTTAAGAGAGAGATAGACACAAAATAATTTTTTATTTAAATTTCAAATTAAAAAAACCACCTAGTTTCTCTCTCTCATGATTTTTATTTTTTGTGTCTATCTCTATCTTAAAATGACATAACTTATGTCATTTAATATGACAAACATCAAGCCCTTAAACTATTTTTTACAACAAGTAACTTTATGACATTTATTTGTAGAATCCTTTGACAAAGTATAAAAAAGTTTTATACTTGTATTCAATAATATGTTAACTTAAACACACCGTTTTGGTCTTTTTTTATAACTAAAATAAATTATTTATCGTGCAACTCTTCAAAATCATTAAGTTAACACACTATTTTCATCTTTTTTTTTTTAACACACCGTCTTTGTCTTCACCTCGTTTGTCTTCTCTGTCTCTTGTCCAATTTGTAGGCAAGATTGAAGCTTTTTTTTCTTCACCGTACGGTGTCTCTTTTTCTTTATTATGTGGTTGACGCTCCCAAATGTTGATTATTAGGATTTAGGAAGCTTCAAAATCAAGTCACATTAAGCAAACATCAACTTGCATCCATCTATCAGATACAATAGCATCCTAATTGATTCTTACGTGATTTAACAAACGGTGTATTTACCAAATGAATTACATCCGAAACTGAAAAGAGTATCTAATTTACATGGCTAAACACACTTCAACGGAGGTGACTCATATGATAACCACAGTACCTATGAGGAACAATCCAAACTTGTATCTCCAACCCATTACAAAAAAATTGCAAGAATTGCAGAGGTCTACGAGTTTATGCTTCCGCCAGATCCCAAAAATCACCGTTTAATACATAAATTTTGTCAACCACGCAATAAAGAAAAAGAGACACTAGTGTGGTGAAGAAAAAAAAAAAAAGCTTCAATCTTGCCTGCAAATTGGACGAGACAGACAGAGAAGATGAAGACAGTGTGTTAAAAAAGAGAGAGACAAAAATAGTATATTAATGGTGTGATTTGGAAGAGTTGCACGATAATAATTTATTTTAGTTAAAAAAATTACCAAGGCGGTGTGTTTAAGTAAACAACAGATACAGTTATCTGAAGTTACAGCAGATAGATATTTCAATCAATTCATCGTTAATTGATTAGATTTTTTTTTCAAGCAGATAAACTTTAGGACTAGAGATAGTAGGATTGATCATCATATTAATAAAACTAAACCAATTTTTTTTCCAAAATTTGTCACTCAATAAATAAATAAATGTTCGATAATTAAGGATTTAAAATTAAATAAAACGTTAATAGTATAAAAAATTTAAGAACAACAGTGGATCAAAGCTAAATTGAAAGGTTTCATATTGGCATCAAATGACATCATTACCACCATTTTAAATGATATATAATCAAAGGTTTCAAATGACATTTCAACATCCGTGAATTTTTATTACACACGGAAGGTTATCAAATTAAAAGTCCAAAAATATTGTAAACTAAGTATCCAATCCAACCATATCATAACAAAAATGTATCCACATAATTATCCAAAGCAAAAGTGGATGTGGCTGTTATTCATTTCAGCCACGTGGATCAAGCATGCAAAGTTCACCGTGTGGCTGTTTCATTCTCATCCTCGCCTTCACCATGACCTTCTTACGTGCCGTATTTAAATGAAAATTTCAAATAAAACAATTAATCTTCGAAGGAGTGGTTGGTTATTCAGTTACTTGATCTTCCAAGTCATTTCCAAAATGCTCCCAATTTCATTCTCAATTTAGGGTTTTAGCTCAGTTCCGTACATCCATGGAGTTCATCTGCGCGAACTCCTTATGCACTGTTCCTTCTTCGTTTCAACCGTTGTTGCTTCAGAGAAGCGGAGGAAGATGCAAGAAGGCATGGCGAGCTCGAATTTCGAGTTCCGCAGCGACGGGAAGTTCTGCTTCAAACGGCAGCGTTTCGAGGGCCTTGAAGAAACCGAGCAAATCGAGCAGTGCGCTAGAACAGCTTGACTTCGAGCGTGGCGTCTGCATCCCTTTCCGCAAGTACTCTCCCGAGATCGTACGGCTTCAACAGTTACTCGCTTAGCGTTTCAATTTCTCTGTTTGCGTTTCACATGCTTTCTTGTAGTCTTATCTTGAAGCAATTATCAATTGTTGTTAAATCTTGCACGAGAAACGACTGGTTCATGCTCTTTATTTATTTATTTTTTCCTTTCAACTGGAGTTGTATCTTTAGTGGTGTGAACTTGATATTACTTTTGTGTCTTTTAAAGTAGTCATAATTTACAATCCATGAATGAGTTGCCATTGCTTAAGAAATAACCTGTTTATATGAACAGCTATATAACTCTATTTATTTATTTATGGTGCTACTTGATTTATTTAATTTGGTGCTTTGAGAACAAGGATTTAGATATTTTTAAGTTAGCGGTGTACTTTAGGCCGGAATAGGAGACCAACTAAACCTACTAAAATTATAAATTTCTAATTTTAGTGACGGAGTATGTACTACAAAGTGCTGAAAATTTGATTGTATTTACCAATGGTAAGGAGCTTGTTCCCTTTAGTTAGAGGTCTTGTGTTTGAGCCCTAGGAATGAAGAAAATGGTCTTGGAAGAGTCGTCACTATAATGGTTCTGATAGTGCTCAAATCGGACTAGTTGGGTAATCAATAAACGATTTGAAATATCAAAAGAAATTTGATCGTACTTCAGAGAATAAGATGGAAATGATAGCCTCTCTTGAGAAGATCAAGGGAGTGTTTTTTTACGTATCTATGATATGTAATTCAAGTGATTGTATTATGTAAAATCAATGATATATAAACGACTATCAATTCTAAACTTTACCCTCTGATGGGCACTCTTCTCACTTTTGAGAATTCAAATGCAAATGAAAAGGGTATTGCCAAATGGAAAGAAGATATTTAAGTAATTTGTTTTAGATTATACTTTACTGTCCAACATGCTAGACTACACATTATTCTGAATGATAAATATGTTAAACTGCTAGTATAAGATGGATATAATTGTCATTGTAAATGTTGTTCATTATCCTTGTTGGTAGAAGGAAGAGTAGCCTTTCGCAATGGGAGGGTAGTGAACTAAAATTTATTTCAATCATCTGGATGATTATTTCAAACTTGAAGCAACTTTTGTTTAACTATTTCTTTTTCTTTTTTTTGGTTATTAGGTGAGGAGTAAGGTATTAGAATCAAGAGGGGCTATTTTGTCACTTATGTTGCGGGGAGTGGAGATAGTTTGGAGTCTGGGCTTCTACTGGTCTACCTTGATGTATGATTTCCTAGTTGGAAGGGATGAAGAGGTTGTTCCCTATCGTGCCCGACAACTTAGGAACCTCTTGTGTGATCTGGGGCCTTCCTTTATTAAAGCTGGTCAGGTGTGTTGTTTAGTCTTATACTCTGGTAAGCAAGTTTTAGTTTTCTGTTTTCCAATTGATAATGAGTTTTCTTTTATTGGACAGGTCCTTGCAAATAGGCCAGATATCATTAGAGAAGATTATATGAATGAACTATGCATTCTTCAAGATGATGTTCCTTCATTTCCCAATCAAGTATAACTTATTACTGAGCCTTAATTTTTTGATTCCGTTTATTCTACGCAATTACTTATCATTAATCACCAGGATATTATAATTATGATTTATGGGCTAAAATTATTTATGCTAAGCAATGATTTATGTTGTAGATTGCCTTCAGTATCATAGAGGAGGAACTGGGTCAGCCCCTTGAAGCTGTTTTCAGCAGAATATCATCAAAGACAATAGCAGCTGCAAGTTTAGGTCAAGTTTACCGGGCTACTTTACGTGCCACTGGCGAGGATGTTGCTATCAAGGTCTCATTGTGCTCCCCTTGTGTCATATTTCTGATTTCATTTCCAAATATAGCACTTAACACGATGTTAAGAAGTTCTGACATGGCATCAGTTTATATTGCACTTTCCATAGCTTGATTAGCTATAGTCTTTAAATAATCCGCTTAACTATTTCTCTTACTCTTCTTTTTGCAGCATTTGAGTAATCAGCTTTACATACATATTAGTTTATAATCCTGCTGTGACCTACATCTCTTGCTAAGAGCATTTTGTAGCTAAAGACTCTAAGTTCTATATGTACCTAAGACTCTTAAGTTTTATATGTTATGTAATTTTATGATGGGATGATTCATTGATATTGCTTGTCCATACTGTTCCAAATCAATGTTTTCATGCCTTTTTAAATTTGTTTATATTTGTTGGCATAAATTTTTTGACTTTTTCTTCCCTTCTCTTTAGTTTGTACTCGTTTTGCTGTTTTCCTGATTATCAAAGGAAATTATGGCTTTAATTTTTGAAACTGTATGGTTTTGTGCCATTAAAGTGCTGCATATGTATTGCTTAAATATAAACAGAGCGGAAAAAGCAAAGTTTTAGAACAAGGTTAAATCCATTCCTAAAGACATGCTTTGGTATACTTGCAGGTACAAAGGCCTGAGATAGAGCCCATAATATATCGAGATCTTTTCCTATTCCGCACATTGGCTTCATTCTTAAATGGCATTAGTATTCAGAAATTAGGGTGTAATGCTGAGCTGATTGTTGATGAATTTGGTGAAAAGCTTTTGGAAGAGCTTGATTATACCTTGGTAACTTTCAGAATTGCCTTTTGTCATTGTAGTTTAATGAATGCTTTTAACTTGTCAAAGCACCAAATAAGAATGTCTCTTGGCATATTGAGTGTGTTTTTTCTGTGTATATTTGTTTTAAACAAATGTACTGATTTCTCTATCTTTATTTCAGGAAGCACGCAATATTGAAGACTTTCTTGAGAATTTTAAAAATGACCCTACTGTCAAAATTCCTCGGGTTTACAAACAACTTTCTGGTCCACGTGTGTTAGTAATGGAATGGATTGATGGTATTAGGTGCACCAATCCAAAGGTTTGTTTATTTGGATTGGTGATGCTATTACTATATACTGTATCTATTATCAAGCAACATGGTTTGTAGTTTTGTGGATTAATAATTATCCTTCTTGTGAATCAGGCAATCAAAGAAGCTGGTATTGATGTAGATGGGTTTCTAACAATTGGTGTGAGTGCTGCCCTGCGACAATTGTTGGAATTTGGATTATTTCATGGAGATCCTCACCCTGGAAATGTTTTTGCCATGCGAGATGGCCGGATTGCATATGTGGACTTTGGCAATGTTGCTGTTCTTAGTCAGGTAATGCTTCATGTTGAATTTTATATGGATTTTGGTGTAGATGGAGGAAAACTAATACTCAAAATAATAATTATATGGGTATTGTTCTGAAGGATGTGTTATGGTGCAATATAAACCATAGAGCACTAATTATTATTTAGTTTGGTATTATACTCCAAATCATAATTAAATAAGGAAATAAATCATAAAACATAAATCCTATTTAAAGCCTAAAATTTCCATCAAGTCAGTCCAACAGGGTGCACACTTGTTATCCATTGAGATTGACATTCTTTTTCTTTTTTTTAATAAATGAAGAAATGTTATTCGAGAAAGAAAAAGATTAAATTCTAGGTATTAAATGTTATTTTGTGAAGGCAAAAGAAAAGATTAAGAACATAATACATCATGACATCTAATAAATCCTGTTGAATAAATTACAGGAACATTTCCTAGAAATGAGTCAAATGACCATTAGTCAAGTACCACTAAGAAGTAAAATAGACCACTTTATTTCATAAAAGAAAAATAGACAATAATTCCTGCTCAAATATTTGCTATCTTGTTATGTAACAATCTGATACGAACCGGCCCATTAAAGTGTATAGACGTGATAAAGAGAGAAAAAGATGGGCTGATCCTGCAAGCCCAAGGGCAATAGATCCAGATCCAGGATTGCCCCCTAACAGATTGCTAACAGATTGCTAACAGATTCCCTCTAACAGATTGCTAACAGATTGCAAGGAAGAAAGGGTGGAGGTATGAGTTGGTTACGGGAAAGGTGTTTAAAGAGGTGGTAAGGAGGCATGGGAGGGGCATCTGAAAAGTAGGCTGGAAATGATTCTTGGGAGAGAGTGGGACCTCTCAAATGTCTCACAATAGTCATTACATAGCAACTTCTTATTTTCCTTATTCTTTCTTTTTCGAAGAACATTCATAGTTGATATTGCTTTCGCTCGCTGTAGCCTTAGTGCTGTTTTTTTCAATTATATAAAGAGAAAACTCCGGAAAGTGTTCTTTCCGGGCCAAACAAGTCTTGTTACTGGGTTGGATTGAATTTTTCTGACAGGTGTTTTATCAATTGGTATCAGAGCTCCGATCTTGGAGCTCTGTGGGATGGTCAGTACCCGAAGGATGGACAATCGACTAGAGATATTGGAAGAAGGTTTGAGAAGGAGCAACACTCGTCAAGTAGAGATGGCGAGGCGGATGGAGGCAACTGAAACAGGGGTGGCGGAGATCATCCGGAGGCTAGACGAAATGGCAGTTAGAGGAAGAAGTCGTTCACGTCACGAGGAAGATGATGCAGAGGAGCGTGGTTCTGGAGTAGATGGGGAACGATTCAATCGGAGGGTTAATCGAAATCCTCTGGGAACCAGGAGACAGGAGATTCCCTTGTTCTCCGGGGACGACGCGTTCGGATGGGTGAGCAAAGTGGAACGGTATTTTACCGTCAATGGCATCCCTGAAGCAGAGAAGTTGACGTCGGTGCTGGTGTGCCTGGAAGGAGAGGCACTTCACTGGTACCATTGGTGGGAGGTTAGTAATCCGGACGGCAACTGGGGGCTGTTTCGGAGAGAGATATTGAGCAGGTTTCAGCCGGATGCCTTGGATAACCCATACCGTGCCTTGTATACGCTCAAACAGAGCGGGAGCATCGGAGAGTTCAGAACGGAGTTTGAGAAGGTGGTGGGAGCCTTGCGGTTCGAAGATGAGGACCTGTTAAAGGGAGCATGGTTGAACGGCGTGCGTGGGAGCGTCCGCGAGGAACTGCTGATGTACCCGACTCTTCAGCTGACGGAGATGATCAAATTCTCGTTGAAAATCGAGAAGAGGAACTTGGCATGGAGGGAGGAGGGCTGGGGAGGAGGGGCAAGACAATGGGGCCCCAACGCGTCCCGTAACAGCTTGGGCCCAAAATGGGGGTCTGGCCCATCAGAAAATAAGGGTGGGTCCAATTACAATATGGGCCCAACCCGCACTTCTTATCAAAACTCCAACACGATGAGTCCCACGACGCATACGGGTGCGAGCGAAAACCCTAAAGAGGGATCGGCGGCGAAGACCTCAGTCTCAACCACGGGAAGAGCTCAGGCGGACGGCTCCGGCGGGCAAGGACGACGGCTTTCCCAAACGGAGTGGCGCGAAAGACATGAGAAGGGGTTGTGCTTCAAGTGTAATGAGCGGTGGAACCCAACTCATCGGTGTGCCATCCGCCAGTTGAATCTCTTGCTGGTGGAAGACGACGATCGGGAGGAGGACGAGGAGAACGACAAGACTGACGGGGGGATGCCGATTCCGGTAGAGGAGGAGGCGAAGATCGAGTTGCAGTTGTCGATGAACAGTATTCTAGGGCTCTCTTCAAACCAAACTTTGAAGGTTTGGGGGGAGGTCCGAGGTCAGAGGGTCGTGGTGATGATCGATTGTGGTGCCTCCAGTAACTTTGTAAGGGTTACCGTCGCGGAGCAGCTGGGACTGAAGGTTTCGGAAACGGCGGTGTATCAGGTAGTGGTGGGGAACGGCCAGAAGGTGCCATGTCAGGGGGTATGTAAATCGGTGGAGTTACAGATCCAGGAGGCTCAGGTAAGTCAAGATCTGTACTTATTTGAGTTAGGAGGGGCAGATATAGTCTTGGGTTTGGAATGGTTGACCCAACTGGGGGACATCAAGGCAAATTTTAGGGACATGACCCTTCGATTCGAGCAGGGTAACTGTAACAGCCCCAAACCCTGTAGTAGATATTGTCCGCTTTGCCCCCCTTCCGGGACTCACGGTTTTACGTTCTGGGGTTACCCCCAAAAGGCCTCCACTAGGAAAGGTATCCACACCCATATATATGGCATGCTTCGTTCCCCTCTCCAACCGATGTGGGACTTTACATCCTCCCCCACTGGGAATACAGCGTCCCCGCTGTACACACCGGTCCAGGACCAGGCTCTGATACCATTTGTAACAGCCCCAATCCCTGTAGCAGATATTGTCCGCTTTGCCCCGGCCACCCAAAGGCCCGCCGGAACTCACGGTTTTACGTTTTGGGGTTACCCCAAAAGGCCTCCGCTAGGAAAGGTTTCCACACCCATATATATGGCATGCTTTGTTCTCCTTTCCAACCGATGTGGGACATTACATCCTCCCCCACTGGGAATACAGCATCCCCGCTGTACACACCGGTCCAGGACCAAGCTCTGATACCATTTGTAACAGCCCCAAACCCTGTAGTAGATATTGTCCGCTTTGCCCCCCTTCCGGGACTCACGGTTTTACGTTCTGGGGTTACCCCCAAAAGGCCTCCACTAGGAAAGGTATCCACACCCATATATATGGCATGCTTCGTTCCCCTCTCCAACCGATGTGGGACTTTACAGTAACCGAGAGGTACTGATTCGTGGGGATCCCAATCTTTCTAGATCGGAAGTGTCTTTCAAGTCGATTGTTAAAGCATTGCAGGACCAAGGGGAGGGTTATTTCCTGAGTGCTGAGGGAAGCTCGGGGAAGATCGAAGGCAGCAGTTGGAAGGGGTTGGATACTCTACTATTGGAGTATCAAGACCTGTTTCGAGCGGCCAACTCACTGCCACCCCAGAGGTCTTGTGATCATGCCATCAACCTGCATCCTGGAAGTCAAGTACCAACTGTGCGTCCTTACAGGTACCCCTATTATCAAAAAAATGAAATAGAAAAGTTAGTGGCTGAGTTAATGGGCAACGGGTGGATTAGGCACAGTACCAGTCCATATTCAAGCCCTGTGATACTGGTAAAAAAAAAGGATGGTAGCTGGCGAGTATGTGTGGACTATAGAGCTTTAAACAAGCTTATTGTCCCGGACAAATTTCCTATACCAGTGGTAGAGGAGTTGTTCGATGAGCTGGGGGGGTCAAAGATTTTCTCTAAATTGGATCTCAAGTCGGGATATCATCAGATAAGAATGAGGGAAGAAGATATTCCAAAAACCGCATTTCGGACGCATGAGGGGCATTACGAGTACTTAGTAATGCCATTCGGGTTGACTAACGCACCCTCTACTTTTCAAGCACTAATGAATGAGATTTTACGGCCATTTCTGAGAAAGTTTGCGTTAGTCTTTTTAGACGACATCTTAATCTACAGTAAACACCAGGAGGAACATGAGGTACATCTGAGGAAGGTGTTTGAGGTGTTGCGTCAACAGCAGCTGGTGGTGAACAAAAAAAAGTGTTGTTTTGGAAGCGATCACGTGGAGTACCTGGGGCATATTATTTCCCACCAGGGAATAAGTGCGGACCCAAACAAGTTGAAGGCGATGGTGGACTGGCCTATTCCTAAAACAGTGAAGCAATTGAGGGGATTTCTGGGCTTGACCGGATATTATAGACGGTTCGTTAGGGATTACGGGAAGATAGCCAAACCTCTCACCAATTTACTAAAGAAGGACGGGTTCCTTTGGACTGATGAAGCTGAAGCTGCCTTTGAGCATTTGAAGAGATGTATGACTACGGTTCCTGTGTTAAGTTTGCCGGATTTTCAGAAAACATTCACAGTGGTTACGGATGCATCCGGTAAAGGGGTTGGGGCTGTTCTCATGCAAGACAATAAGCCTCTGGCATATGCCAGTCAAGGGTTCTCCCCTAGGTCCCAAAGTAAGTCCGTTTACGAAAAAGAACTAATGGCCATTGTGTTTGCCATTCAGAAGTGGAAGCACTATCTCATGGGAAGACATTTCATTGTTAAAACGGATCAGAAAAGTTTAAAACACCTACTATCCCAGAAGGTGTTGGTGGAGGAACAGCAAAGATGGATGTCGAAGCTGACTGGGTTCGACTTTGAAATTCATTATCAGCCGGGAAAAGAAAATCAAGTGGCCGATGCACTTTCCCGACAACTGCATTTCACAGCGATTTCAAGGGTACAATTGGTGGACTTCGAGACTCTGGAGCAAGAGGTGCAGCAGGACGCCAAGTTGAAGTCTATTGTGCAAGATCTGATTGCGGACCCGAACTCTCATATCGGGTTTGAGCTAAAAGAAGGAAGGCTGTTTTATCGGCACAGGTTGGTCATTCCAAAAAACTCTAGACTGATTTCTCTTCTTCTCAAAGACTATCATGATTCGTGTGTGGGTGGGCACTCGGGGTATCTCCGTACCTATAAACGGTTAGCTGGGTTGGTATATTGGGAAGGGATGAAGGGCCAGATTAAGAATTACGTGGCAGCTTGTGCTGTGTGCCAACAGTGCAAGTCCCAAAATTTGAGCCCAGCAGGGCTACTCCAGCCGTTGCCAATCCCCACCAGTGTGTGGTCCGACATATCTATGGATTTTGTGGGAGGGCTTCCCAAAGCAATGGGTGTGGATACGTTATTTGTAGTGGTGGATCGTCTCACTAAATACGCCCATTTCTTCTCAATTAAACATCCCTACACGGCTAAGGAGGTGGCTGAGTTGTTCATCAAGGAAATAGTAAAGTTGCATGGGTTCCCTTTAACCATTGTTTCGGATAGAGACAGGGTTTTCTTGAGTTCTTTTTGGGCCGAGTTGTTTAAGAGTGTGGGAACCAAACTCAACTACAGTACTGCTTACCACCCGCAGTCCAATGGACAAACGGAGGTAGTCAATCGCTGTTTAGAGGCTTACCTCCGTTGTTTCTGCAGTTCCAAACCCAGGCAGTGGCCTAATTGGGTCCATTGGGCCGAATTTTGGTATAACACCACTTACAAGGATTCTATGGGAATGACTCCCTTTAAAGCCTTGTATGGAAGAGATCCTCCTACCCTGTTCCGTTGTGGTAGCTTTAATCCCTCGGTTGATGCTGTCTCTTTGGCGCTGGAGGAACGTGATCGAATTTTACACGATCTCCAGCAACATCTGTTGTTAGCCCAGGATCGGATGAGAGTGCATGCTAATCAGCGAAGAAGGGAGGTGATTTTGGAGGTGGGGGACATGGTATACCTGCGTTTACAGCCTTACCGACTTAAATCCATCGCTAGACGGTTGAATGAGAAGCTAAGTCCCCGTTATTATGGTCCATACCCAGTTATGGAGCGGATTGGTGCTACTGCATACAAAATTCTGTTACCGGAGGGCTCCAAGGTGCACCCGGTTTTTCATGTTTCCCTCCTAAAGAAAGCAATTTCCCCTGTTCCTCAAGCACAGCCATTACCGTTGATTCTCAATGATGATTGGGAACTACAGTTACAGCCTGAATCTATGCTCCAGTGGAGACACTCGACTGCCGGTACGTTACAGGTTTTAATCAAATGGCAGCAACTACCGGATTTCGAAAATTCCTGGGAAGAGTTTCACCTCATTGATCAACAATTTCCACACTTCCACCTTGAGGACAAGGTGCTTAAAATGGGAGGGAGTATTGATACGAACCGGCCCATTAAAGTGTATAGACGTGATAAAGAGAGAAAGAGATGGGCTGATCCTGCAAGCCCAAGGGCAATAGATCCAGATCCAGGATTGCCCCCTAACAGATTGCTAACAGATTGCTAACAGATTCCCTCTAACAGATTGCTAACATATTGCAAGGAAGAAAGGGTGGAGGTATGAGTTGGTTACGGGAAAGGTGTTTAAAGAGGTGGTAAGGAGGCATGGGAGGGGCATCTGAAAAGTAGGCTGGAAATGATTCTTGGGAGAGAGTGGGACCTCTCAAATGTCTCACAATAGTCATTACATAGCAACTTCTTATTTTCCTTATTCTTTCTTTTTCGAAGAACATTCATAGTTGATATTGCTTTCGCTCGCTGTAGCCTTAGTGCTGTTTTTTTCAATTATATAAAGAGAAAACTCCGGAAAGTGTTCTTTCCGGGCCAAACAAGTCTTGTTACTGGGTTGGATTGAATTTTTCTGACAGGTGTTTTATCACAATCATATTAATTGGATGGTTCTGTCTTGAGACTGCTGCAAGTTCAAACGTATTAACCCCAGAAGCAAAAACTGAAGACAATTGAGGATCCCTGCCAATCAACATTGTAGATTTTAACCAAATTCAACTATACCCTCGGTGTTTGACATGTGTAGCGCATAATGTTCATAGATGTGCCTTTCATGATATGCTTTCCTATTTTGTCAAGTTAGTACCTTCTGTTTTGGTTAGATAAGAGTTTGTGTGGCATGTTTATGATGTCCAAGTGAACTCGCTTAAATACCCCTAATGGGTGCACATTTAAGGATCTATTATAGAAAAAAAATCACTGCCCTGTAAACCCCAACTAGCGACGGTAGGGGTGAGGACAATCCTTATATGCAACTTTACCCTTACACATTAGCAAAGAGGTTGTTTCCTAAATTCAAGGCCGTGACCTTTTAATTAGAAAGCGCAGCATTACCACTGCTCATGGCTCGTCCTCTTTTAAGGATCTATTATA
This sequence comes from Gastrolobium villosum, assembly GCA_032173675.1. NCBI lineage: Eukaryota > Viridiplantae > Streptophyta > Magnoliopsida > Fabales > Fabaceae > Gastrolobium > Gastrolobium villosum. The sequence goes on from JAVKPL010009283.1 coordinate 89,179, forward strand.
GAAATGGAAAAATATTTTGCTTTCACCACAGCTTCCATTATAATCTAGAGCATGGTTCATAGTTTTAAGTAGGCTTTTTGTTGCTGACATTTTGATCTGCTTCCATTTCTTCAGCAAAATAAACAGATTTTAACTGATGCTGTTGTGCATGCTGTGAATGAGGACTATGCTGAGATGGCTAATGATTTCACCAGATTAGGCTTCCTGACACCGGGGACCGATGTCACTCCAATAATTCCTGCTTTAGAAGCAATTTGGCAGAACTCTTCTGGAAAAGGACTGTCAGACTTTAATTTTCGTAGTGTCACTGGTAGGCACTTCCCCCTCATTATTTAATATAAAAAGTTGCTATGTGACCATTTGATCTAAACACTATTGTTTCTTGAAAGTCGTTTTGGGTTGAATTTTGTTACTATTGTCAAATGGATGACTTAGAGAAACTAGTCACTATGCATACTGTCTGAATCCGCAAGGAAGAAATCCAAACAAGTTAACGACTCTTAGTTACAGGTTGTGTGACTCTGTTGTTCCATCTTATCCTTACTCCTTTATCTGTTAAGAACCCAATCAAGAAGGAAAAGAAATTGACGAAAAGACAGAACTGAATATTTGCATTAATTCTATTGAATCAGTATGATATCAAGAAGACATTACAAAGGTTACAATGTGGAAAAATAGTAAAGATTCAAAAGAACAATTGTAGAAAAACAAACCTCGGAGCAATTAGAGAAGCTCTGATTTCTCCCAAGTCCAGTATCCCAGCCTGTCTCTTCTAAAAATTAATCTCCCTATTTATAATGATGTGTTGATGTGTATTCCCACATTCTCTTGCCCTTCATTTCCTCTAACAGAATTGCTAATAGATTTACTCACCCTTCTCATCCTGTAACAATACCGGCCCCACTACTTTTTCTAGAATATACTCTAAGTGGAGGTATCTATCATAATCCCATGTATTTTTCTTCAATGATATTGTATGGAAGGAACAAATCTGTTGTCTTATACAGGGACCAAAAACTAATTTTCTTTATTTATGTTTCTGGAGAAACTATAGTTTACCTCTTAATATCTCAATAATGATTTAGTTTGGTGGTTTGAATTCATGGTAATCTAGGAATGATTGAATGTGTGGATAAAGAATTTATCATGTTTTCTCAAATCATTTATTTGTAATGATGCAATTTCTTTTCAGCATTATAGAGAAAAAAAAGTGGGGTACGGGGGAGAACCTTTTCACCCTACCCTATTTCATATATTCTCAACTGATATTTTAATGAAATATACTGCAGGAAAGTTTAACCAGTTGGTTTACAATTATCCCATTCGAATCCCTGAAAGGTTTTCACTTGTAATCCGTTCTTTGTTGACTCAAGAAGGCATCTGTTTTACTCTGCAGCCTGACTTTAAATTTCTTGAGGTAAAAGCTCGTGTTTCTGACTTGTCCAGATTTTAAGACTGCATGCAACTTATTTTAAAAAAGAATTTTTTTCCCTTTTTTGTACAAAAAATTATAATCCTGCATTAGAAGAATGAAAGCTGTATCATAATATATGTTAGAAATGAAAAACTTTTAAATAGTTTGCTATAGAACAAATACTTCATTATTGTAAATAAAGATGTTTGAGCCACTGTCAACTGTTCCTTTTCTATCATACCTTATTTGTCAATATAATATTAACACCTGTATGTCAAATAGGTTGCCTATCCATATGTGGCTAAGCGATTACTAACAGACCCAAATCCAGCTCTACGTGAACGCCTCATACAGGTTAGTAATGCTGTTTGAAAAGCATAAGCTTCTGTGCATATTATTGAAATATAAAAAGAAATGTTTTTTTCTGAATTGATACAAATGATTTTACACTGGTAGGGAGATTTATACAAGAGAGAATGAGAAAGAATTGATAAGGATGACTCAGCAACGAGTCATTAGTCCTATCCACTAAATAATAGAAAAATAAAAGCCGAAATATTTTTAATTCTAATTTCCTACACATATAACTTCTATTCTGTCTAATTTACAATCCTCAAATTGAAAGAGGCTCATTCTTGGTGACCTATAAAGGGAATATCCTAGGGCACAAGGCTCCCACACTTGCGAGAATAGGGGTGAGGGTCGATTATACACGGTCTTTTCCTGGCATTTTTGCAAATAGGTTGTTTCCCATACTCGAATCTGTGACCTTCTTGGTGACCTGTATTTAAGAATTTTAAATCAATGTTGAGTATCATACTATCATATGTTGGGGAAGAATTTTATGGTGGTAGGTTTCTCAAGAAGAAAATTTGCAGGAGGGGTGGGGGATGAAGGATGACGAAGGGGTTCCATGGTGCCACACTGCCACTATTTTACCTGTTTTATTTAAATTCATATGCCAAGGATACTGCATTGTCATGGTTATTGGAGATAAAGATAATCAGAAGTCACGAGTTTAGTTTTGAAGCATATATGTCTTTTGATAGTCTTGACTTGTATCTTACTTCACTCATGTAGTCCTGTTATAGTAGTGGAAGATGATTCTTTATATTGGGATGGAAGCTATACAATCTATCCTTTTCTCATCCCTTTCCTAAACATGTTAAATATGTGAGTGCACAATTCAGTCAGATGTCTTTGCAGGAAAGGTCCTTCCATTTTCTTCCTTCACCCTTCCACCTAGGTCAAAGCACTGAATCCAAGTGGTCCTTAAATGAAATTTTCAGTACAATGCCGGAGAGATATCTTAGCAATCAATAATTAATCGGAAGATTCTTTTTTATTCTTTTTTTGTATTTGATTCTGAATCCTAACTTAGTCATACTTGCTTTATTAACCTAAATTGCTCCTCGTTTGATATACTTCACTACTTGGTTTAGGTTCTATTCAAAGATGGTCTTTTCCAGTGGAAACGGCTTGAAAACCTTATTATTCTTGCAAAGGAAAATGTGGCCAAGATGAGCAGAAATCCAGCATTGCAAGTGAAAAACACGTCTGTATTTTACTAAAATAGCATTGCGTAACCTTTCCCCAAACAACAACAACAACAACAACAACAACACACACACAAAAAAAAACAGCACTGCATGTTTAGTTTCTTCCTTTCAGTCATCCAATAATATTCACCGGAGACTCATCTATACAGGCAAAGCCTGAGAGACTTGAAAGTAGAAAAAAAATTGGACCTCACGGATACAATCAAAGACGGAGCTCGCCTTTTCTTTATTGATGAAGGAATACGTAGACAGCTTCTTCTTGCTTTGACCGAGGACTCAAAGCTTCATATTGAAGAGGTTTGTCCTGATGATATGACCCTTTCCACCCTCTTAAAAGCCCATAATCTTGTGCTGGAGAATCCTGACTTGTGTTCTCTACAGCTTGTCGATGTGTACAGGTTGGTTGAAGATCAGATAGACATACCCTCAGTGGCTGTGGAAGTAGCTCGAGGTAAAGCTCTTGTGAACCCTGAATTTAACGCGGTTCAATTGTTATTTGCCAACACGCCATGAGGCAAACTAAACATAAATATCTTTTTGTTCTAGACTTTCCAACGGTTGTCAGGGATCTCCTTCTTTCATGGAGTGAGTCAGTTTTGTCTGATAGATAGCTAAATCTTTGGACTACCTGCATAGCAAATACAGATATTGTTTCAGTCAGTAAGTATACTTTACACATGTCCTATATTTTATCTTTTTCTTTTTATTGCAGAAGATTTATTATATAAATTGCTGCCAACACTTTTGTTACATAAGGAAATAACTACTACATTTGTATAGGGAAATTTTTATGGCTCAGTAAATATGAAGTTGTGGTTTCGAATAGTTCAAAAAATTCATATAATCGTTCAGCTACCTTCATTTTATTTATTGTACAAATCTAATGTTAGAGATATATAAAATCATTAATATAACTTCATCTAATAGTTTAAGTTTTTGAGTTTAATTAGTTCTTTACATGGTAAGAATGTTGGTTTCACGGGTTCGATCCTCATCGCCTTCCATTTAATTAATAATTAATTCAATATTATAGAGTATTTTAATATAGGTAGATAGGCCTGTGTATTATTCACACTTTAAGCTTGGTGAGCTTTAATGTGAGGGGACGTGTTAGAGATATATAAAAATCAGTAATATAATCTCACTCAATAACTTAAGTTTTTGAGAGTTGAATTGGTTCTTTACATCTAACTCATTTAGTTATGTAAACTTCTGTTTCTGCTTATTGATAGGTTACACGTCTGTATTTTGTGAAATCGCTAATAAAATCCTTTGGTTGATCTTCTGTATCACCTTCTGTTTATCTGTTACAAACTGAAAAATCACGTGACTAATATGTTTGTATAATTCTATAATATCTTTAAGTGGTTATTATTGTCGATATTGTTTTTTTCGCCTTTTGTTCAAGTTGAGCATTTGAGCTTGTTTATTCATTTACTCCTAAATGGCGAAAGTTCGCAATTAATTGTGAAAAAGCAAAGTTAGCTTCCCGACTCTTGTTCCGTTTTATATTGTCCTCCTGTTGTTCGCACTTGGTAGTTGAACGAAGAAGAAAGGGATGATATGATACTGTTTCTTATGCATGAGATAATATTTGTTTGGGTTTTATTTTATGTTTGTTATGTTACTTGATGTAATGTAACAAACCTACCCACACATTTGAGAAGAGAGAGGAAGAAAAGGAGAGAGAAAAATCAAAGGATAACATAACAAAAATAAAACCCTATTTGTTTTGTGTAACATGAAAAAACATGTGAGATTTACTAAGGAGAAGAGAGAGAAAGAAAATTAATGAGTTTTATTCATTTTTTTATGTGTTGTATAAGACAAATTATTTAGTGTAATATGAAAAACAATATTCTCATGACGAAAATGTGGTGTGGGGGGGGTGGAATAGAGATCTATTAATTTTCTTAATTTTGAGAGTATAAATATAACTGGCCAACCTGAGTTTTAAGAGATAAATGGATGAGCAAATTTAAGCATTATCATTCATTTACGTGTTGTCAAATTAGTTAAAATTTTCTATCATGATCATATGATTATGTAATAATATAAAAAAAATTATATAAATATTACATTTTAAGTATATTCTTTTAAATAATCCAGCTCAATTATAAAGGTAGAACTTTTGTCAATAGTTTTATTATTTATTTATTTATTTTTAGTAAAGAAGAAGTTGAAATTCTATTTGGATCTTTCAACTTAACGACAATATCGCCAATATTCATGTTTCTTTTGAGACAGAGAGTTGAGATTTTTGTGTACCAAAAAAAAGAGAGTTGAGATTTAATTTCTTAAAATTTATTGTGATTATTGCTAAATTTATTAATGATAGAGTTTAGAGTTTATTGCTTACCAAAAAAAAAAGTTTAGAGTTTATTTAATAAAATATTTCGTTTGAGATTTAAAAAATAAAAAAAATAGTTTTACTTTAGGTATTGTTAGTTAAATGGCGGTTAAAATATGCTATTCAAGTCACATTAATATTGAGTAGCATAAGATAAAATTTTGTCAAACTAAATATACAAGTATTTATTTTTATCTAATTTGAAGTTCTATTAGGAATATAATTCAGAGCTGGAAAACAATTACAGATTAATTGGTATAACAAAAATTTAGGTTTTAGTTATTATGATTTGTCTTACTATCTTGAATGAGATAATTCAGAGCTGGAAAACAATTACAGATTAATTGGTATAACAAAAATTTAGGTTTTAGTTATTATGGAAGATGAAAAATGTTTTCCCATCTTGAATTATGCGTATTGTATTTTGAAATATATGTTGAAGACATAACGTTGAATCGAAAAGACTGATTTGACCGTGGACAGCTAAAAAGTTTGTAAAATATAAAAGATAAACATTTTAAAGGAAATTGCAGAGAAATATTTAACAGAGTTGATTTGATAAAATATCTTCATTTAGCGTAACTACCATTGTTATTGTCCTGACTGTGACAGTAGGGGAAGTTCTGTTTGTGAGCTTCCTGATTTGACTTTTTCCTAGATGTCGTCTGTTCTGTTTGGGCTTCTGCCCCCACTTTTCACAAAAAGAAAAAAATATTTAAGAAAAAATACTGAAATTATAAGAAAAATACACATAATTAATTTAAGTAACATTATATATATATATATATATATATTATATTAAAAGAGAAAATATTTTAGTTACCAATTTAGAATGACAGTGTCATTTAGAATAAATTAAAATAAATATATTAAATTAAATTTGAAGTTATTTGTAAAGATGTGGGGATTTCTATGGGCAGGTATTCAATGACTATAAATAAATTTAAAATTACCAAAAAATAATAATCAAGTTTTGAAATTTTTTTGGAAGTATATATATGGATAGAAGTATAGAACATAATATTATATATAAAACGTTGTCTAATAATAATATCACACACACAGATATATATATATATATATATATATATATATATATATATATATATATATATATATATATATATATATAATAGTAAATCATAAATATTAAATAACATATAAAGTTTAATTATATTTTGTAATAATAAATTCACATGAAAAAATTATTATTTGAATGGTTTATGTTTTTTCAATATTTCTTTATTACATACTAAGTTACTAAAATACTTCATTTTCAAACAATGATTGTTATATCATCTTTAAAGATATAATTTAAAACCATGATCAAATAATAATAAATCTCCAAAATTGTCGATAACAACAGACACAATAAAAACTAATATAATTAAAATTTGTGATTTGTTAATAAATAGAAAAAAGTTCAAATAACTCCCTAATTATTTTTTATTATTTAATCTCTATTTTTTCCATAGTGTTTCTAATTATTATGACTGTTCTATATTTTTTTTATAAAAATGTACTTCAACTTTCTTGTGTCGTCCTCTTTCCCAAATTTTACAAGGAATTTTTACCATATAAAATTTCTCCAATTTAAGATAAAATTTATGAAATTCATGTATAAAGGAATAAATTTTCTTTTGATGTTTCTAAAAAACAAGTAAAATAAAAGAAAGCGACACGTAAGCAAACATGCTAAAAAATGGAATTTCTTTAGAATAATAGAGACAAATAGTGGGGTCTACTATTATTTTAAACAAATCTTAACCATTGATTTAAATCAAAAAATGTTGTCTATCGAATTCATCTTGAAAAATTAATTTTGTTTTATATTTATTTTATTCAAAATAAAAAGAAAAATATTATTTAAACAATTATAAAAAGTTAACAAGATAAATAACAAAAGTGTCACAATATGTACTATAATTATACTGATAAATTTTCTCAAGTAATTATTAGAATGATTTTTATTGGATATATATTTTATTTGTGAATAATTTATGTTAAGTATACATCATGTGAATCCAAATGCCAATGATGTTAAGACTACCCTTTTTAAGTTTGCATGATGCCCTCTTTAGCGAATTACACAGCCGAATATTTTTTTATACGTAGAAAAAAAATGCTCTTAATATTGGGATATATCACAAATTTTATAATATTGTCTTATTACACGAATTTTACAAATTTTCTCAGAAACTAGAGAAATTTTATATGGTAAAATACTCTTGCAAAGCTTGGGGGTAGAATATTACAAGATAGCTTAAGTATATTTTTGTAAAAAGGTAGAGTAGTCATATTAATTAAAAACATTAATACCATTAAGAAGGGATTTGGATAAAAAAAAGCACAGAGAAATAAATAATAAAATAAAGCACAAAAGAATAAGTGATTTAAACACATATGATATGAGATAATTGAACTTTTGTGAAATTTCAGTATACAGAATTTATATGCCTATGGCTTCTTAGAGACAAATTTTGGAATTTACTTTAAAAGAAGAAAATACATGCTTCAGGTACTCACAGAATGTATCCAAAAATAAAATAAAAAAATAGGTATTTTTATTCCTCACGCCCACGTCATGTAATTATCACGTGTCTAAAAATGGAAAAAAAAAATGATAGAACTGTACTCTTCCTGCAAAAGGAATATTCAAGCCACTAATCTTAAGCTCTATTTTCTATGTATTTTTCCGACAATATATAATAGACAGAATAGCTAACCCAACCAATCTTATATGAAATTTAAATTTATCCGTCAATGTTTTGTGTATTTGGGACGTTCGGTAAAGGAGAATTTTTTTTTTTATCCAGGAATTTTGATTTTTTAAAATATAATGAAAATATTCAATTTATGATAATATACGAAAATTAAAAATTTAAAAAAAATTAATTTCCCTAAAATGCTGAAAAATACCTTCTACCAAAGAACCGCTTACTAGCTAGAATTGCACTAAAACCTATTGATTCCGTTATGAAATCGGTAAGCAGCTTTTAAGATTGAAGATATCTGATCAGTTTTATTTGACCATTTTCTAATAAAAAAAAGTGGAGATATTTGAAATCGAAGTGGAAAATATGCATAAGAAAACTCGAACATAGAAATGAGTTGAAAGTTAAAAATAGATAAATTAAGAAAGGCTCGTGTTTTTTTTTTTTTGAGAAAAAATAATATGTTAATGGGAGAGGGAGATAGACTCGTATAAAAAATTAAATCACATCCAAAGATAAATGAAATGACAAAAATAGATACGAATCATACAAATGGATATAACAATTTTTAAATAGATTAGGATTTGCTGACTATGACACTAGTTAAGAAAACAAAAGTAAAATATATTAAATGAAAAATAAAGTATTAATTATATTAAAAGCACAAACAAAACATTTAATACTCGTTTATTTAAGTATAGACGGCACTAAATGCACCTTAGCAAAACGTAATGAACTATAATTTTATTTGAGTTGAAATATGAATTATTATAATTCAAAATTGCTCATCAACCAAGATAATTAGCTCCTGACGAGTGCAGCTATACCATGAAGACATAGCATGCCTGGCATCTACCACTTTACCGTATTGAAAATAAAACTAGAGAACCAAGACACAAAACTCAATGTAGAAATAATATAAGAATAAAGTCAACTCAAAAAATATAAGAATAAAGTTAGAACAAGGGAAAAATATTTATCCTTTTAAATGACACAACTTATATCTTTTCACTCTCACAAAGAGGTGAGATCCACACCTTTATTCTTTTTGTCAACTTTCTCTTTCTCTCTTAAAATGACATAACTTTATCTCCTTTGAAATGACACAAATGAACGATAGCTTATTAAGTTTTGCTAAGGTGTATTTAGTGCCGTCTATAATTAGATGTTGATAATTTTCTAGAGTAATACATGAATTAATTTTTTTTTAAGCGACATATGTTTTTATTTAAAAAAACACATGGATGTGCATAACAGTGTATTTAATATTTTGGTTTTATGAGAGTTATGTTGTAGAATAAATGGTTGTGTTATGTTATAGAGATTCGTTTTTAAAAAATAAAAAGTCGGAGTTTTTTTTTGCTATGGGCCCCACAAAATGTTATGAGTGTAGAAAATTTTTTATGGTCATATTAAATGATAGATGATAAACCCTTAATATTTACCCAACCAATCAGTAAAAAAAGGTGTACTTACCGTACAGAATACAATTTTTTTTTTAATAAAAATAAAAAGTAGATTGACTCTTGACTCTTGAGTCACCTAACGAAGTTTCATAAAAATCTGATGTTTTATTTCCCCTTAAATTTTCTTTGAATTGATTAAAAAACAAAAAAGCTCCTCACCAAAAAAAAAACAAAAAAGCTGGAAGAAATTGACCAAGTAGCTCCTTTGAAAGGTTAACGTAAATTGAATGGAACCTTATAACCGAGAATGTCAATTGGAACCATATATTGAACGAAACCTCACTGTTATTGAAATTTCTAATTACTAATATTTTTTTTTTTAAAAGAAAAACAGTAGTTTGACTCATGCCTCTTGAGTCACGTAATGAATTTTCATAAGTTTGACACAAGTTTTCATTGCATACGATTACAAAACAAAAATGGTATCAAAATTTGACTGTTAATGGAACCTTAGTACGTAGAAAGAGAGAGAGAGGGACCAAAGAAAAGGGCATTAATGTCATTGGGATTCAGAAAGTCTACGAGGACCTTCATTGCCCTTTTATTATCTTTTCCATTTCGCAAATTAGAAAATAGTAGAAAATAGAAAAAGAACAATTTCACTTTGCAAAAGGGGAGAGAGAGAGAGAGAGACTTCAGTAGTCCTCAAACTGGCATCACCCATTTGCACGAAGATCGCAACAACGACACTAGACACCCCAGTCCCTCCTCCATACGAGGTTTCTCTGTGCAGTCATCAATTCTCGTGTTTAAGGTTGGTGACTTTGGCTTTCCCTTGGACCTGTTTTTTTAATGTAGTTTATCACTTTTGCGTCTCATCTCTAAAGTTTGTCTCTTTTCTGTTTTTTTTATCGTTTTGGTCTTGGTTTTTTTTCTGGGTCCGTTTCAATTTATGTTTACCTACCTGTGGTTGGTGTTTTACCAGTTTTTTCTTTTTTTCTTTTTTCCTCCCAACTCGTTCTGTAGGGAATACCCCTTATTTTGGATTGGTCAACTTGGTTGTTTTTATGCAATATACTGAAAATTGGGTTGTCAATTTTTTTTAATTTTTTTTACCGTTTTATGTTAAAGGAAGGATTTTTAACGTGTTGCTAAGTTCTTCTTGTGTTGTTAATTCATTATATTTGATTGATGGGTTATTTTATTTGAATTTCCATTTTGTTATCCGGTAAACTGTGTTAGGGTCCTTTATTTTGATGGTGGGTTTGTGCTATTTTAGGTGTACACAGGTGTTATTCTTTTTTTTTTCTTTTTCTTTTTTTTTTTTTGTAAAATTTCAGATTTGGGTTGTATATTGATTATGGAATTTTACTGATGAGATCTCTTAGGTGACACTGTTCTGTGGCTTTTGGATTGTGTCTATATGTGTGTCTATTGGTTGATCAATCAGTATTAGGACTCCTGTTGACCTTTGTTTACTCTGAATTTAGATTTTGCACTAATTTCTTTAAGGAATTTGAGGGAAAATTATATCCATCTTTTCAGATAGAATAGGTTCAGGTTTTTGACCCTTTAACATTTTTTTGTTGATAATTTGCATTGCTCAGTCTATAAGAGAAAAGCATCAGTAGAATGATTTTATGAAAATGCATTAATGTAAACAACATTCTAAATGGTTTTATGTGTTTGTTTGCAGTTGTACTTAAAAGTTCCTAGTTATTTAAATTCCTAAGTACCTTTGCTATATAATTCTAAACTTTAATTTTGTTTACTTGTTATATTAGGGTTGTTTTAAAATACAGGACACAGTTTGCTTGATATATTTCCAAGTTTTCATCAACATATTCTGATATGTGAAGAATAAGGATACGATTTTAGTATAAGTGACCTGTTCACGGTTTCAGGCCTCGTGATAGTATAGTCCAACTAGTATAAACAGGATGGAGGATATTCAATTGGATATTAGTTGGGAAGATGTCTTCTGTCCCATATGCTTGGATTTTCCTCATAATAGTGTGCTTCTTCAGTGTTCATCTTATGATAAAGGATGTCGGCCGTTTCTCTGTGATACAAATCACTTGCACTCAAATTGTTTGGATCGTTTTAAAAGTGCTTGTGGCATGCCATCCTCTTCAGTGTCGGATGCAACTTCTGCAGAAAATAGTGACCCTGTGGTATCAGATGGTCCATGCAAGCTGACTTGTCCCTTGTGTAGAGGTGAGGTTTCTGGGTGGATTGTTGTTGATAAAGCTCGTCTGCATCTTGATGAGAAGAAGCGTTGTTGCGATGAGTTGCAATGTGCATTCATGGGAAGTTATTTGGAGCTACAAAAACATGCTCAACTTGAACACCCTCATGCGCGTCCATCGAAAATAGATCCTGCCCGGCAGCTTGATTGGGAGAATTTTCAGCAGTCTTCTGAGATCATTGATGTTTTGAGTACTATTCATTCTGAAATCCCACGGGGGGTTGTTTTAGGAGACTATGTGATTGAATATGGAGATGATGATGCTAGAGATGAGTTTGAGGACTTCCCTGGAGATGAGGGCAACTGGTGGACCTCTTGTATTTTGTATCAGGTCTTTGACAACTTCAGAAGTTCCAGAAATAGAAGAAGGACAAGAGTTGCTAATACGAGAAGGGGTAATCGCCGTTTGAGTTATGATACTTCAAATTCTGATGAAGGTTCTGTAGCATCTGTGGAGTACGCTGATTATAGGATAGATGACACTGATGATGAGTTTGTTAGTACAAGTGCCTCCTCAAGGGGTAGCAGTGGTTATCGCAGGTGTGTAGATTTTTCCTTATTTTTCACTTTTGCTTTTTCTATATTGTAATTCTAATTTCCTTTACATCTCATGCCTTTACTTTCTGGGTTGTTAAGTCTGATAATTTAAGTTTAAGACTTGGCATTAGAAGTTTTTCAGTGTTTTGTTGAAACCTTGATTAAAAAAAATCAGGACTAAAGCAGAATTTTTCTGAAGCTTTCTCTTCAAACATTCTAAAAGAATTACTATTTTCTTTCATTTCTTTTTCAAATCCACCATGATGTATTTATCAGTGCGCAGCTAACTAGAATCATTCTTTCTTAGTACCTTCTGATGTTAATCATCTAACTTACTGTTTTTAGAGGATGATGTTTCATTTTCATTACTGCAAAGGAGCACATAATGTTAATCATATTCTTAATGTATTCTGATGTGAAAAAGAAACATGATCTCACTCATTTATTAGCAACCTGATTTATTGTGGTTCATTGAAATGTATATTGTAAAGAATCAATTCAACCCAAAAGTTTAAATTGGTGGGTGATGGCTTTTTAATGGTTTTATATATCCCAACACGCCCCCTCACACGGGAGCCCACTGGGCTTGAAGGGTGGACAATGCACAGGCCCACCTACCTGTGCGAAGAAAGAAATTCCACTACAAAGTAAGTGGGGGGCGGTGAGGATCGAACCCGGTACACCGAGGCTCTGATACCATGTAAAAAAACCAATTCAGCCCAAAAGCTTAAGCTGGTGGGTGAGGGCTTTTTAATGGTTGTATATATCTCAACATATATCATACTTGAGAAGTAGTTATAGTTATTAATCCCATGCTATTTAGCTTTTTTAAGTTATTATTCAATAATTATCTACTTGCTATTGTATTTTAAGAATATGACATGCTCTTTTTACTAATCTCTTATTTTTATTTTTTCCATTGTGGTCTTAAAGGTTACTTTCTATGACCATCTGACTTAAGTGATTTTACGTTACCCTTTTCCAATGATTCAATTATGTGATCGGCTATCAATTTCAGGAGTGATTCAGTGTATTTGAATACATATGTATAATTTGGTGTTTGAACTTTGAATTAGAATGATTTGTTTGACCTAAGTTACAGTTTAGTACTTCAATACTATTAATATTATTCACAGATCACAGAGACGCCGATCCCGCTTTTATGACATTTAGGAATGTGCTAGCTGCCAAAGAAAATCCATTCTGTTATTGTACAAAGGTCCTGATAACTACAAACTGAATGCTGATTGTAGATTTCCTTCTAACTTGAAAGTATGCACATTATTACCTTTAAATTACTTATGAATTTTCTGTAAGTTTTCAGGTAGTAGTATATGAATTGAAGGAAAGCAGAATGAGAGGCAAAAGACATGGAAAGCAGTGTGACAGATTGTGTTAATACCATGCAAAGATTACATTTACATCTTCTGTTGCATTTGCAATGAGATGTGCTGATTGGGAAGACTTTATAAATTTGACAGTTCCATGTGGTTACATACTCAGTTTCTTTTATGCTTTTTAGCTTTAAAATAACTTTGATTTCTGAATTTTTAAGTGTAGAAACTAGAAAGTATGCTAGCCATTGGAAGCATGTTATCATGGGTAATCATAGCCATTCTGCTGCTTAATTATGGAATAATGAATTTTTTTGATCTTATTTTCCTTGTACATATACCTAATTGATTGTGATATGTTAGAATAACTCTAAGGAAAGGCGTGTTACCATGCCACTGAATAATATAATATTTATATCAGCATGGGAGATCATAATATGCTCGTAATTTTTATACTATTATAGTTTTAATTATATTTATTTTATTTTATAATATTTATAATGCTGTATAGTAACTAATACTATTAATATAACAATCAATTTAAAGATTTGTGCTTGACGGTCTAAATCTTTTTCCCGTTTCTAGTATTGTGCTCTATGTAGTGAGAATAATTTTTTATCGTAAATTGATGTAAGTGAATCTATTGTCACTCATAATTTATCATAAGTTGATGTGAAAATAAGAATCTACTTTCATTTGGGTTGTAATTTGACTTTTACATTTCATAACTGAACTTCATTTATTTTCAAATATTACTAAAAAATTTTATAATCACCATTGGATTAGAAGAAAAGCAAGAGAGAGAAAAGAAAAATAACTTTTGAATCTAAGTGATTTGGTAGTAGAAATTTTTGGTTTATTTTTTGTTAAAATTGTTTGTGTATCTGAGATTCACGGATCAAGGATAGATGAAAGAAAAACACCTAAATAACAACATTATCGACATATGTTTTTGTATATTTGGAATCTAGAAGAAAATTTACAGCATTCATTCTTAAGCTTAGGTAAATGAATATTTGGAATAAAAAAAAAATTAAAACATGTGTTAACCAATAAAACCATTGAAATTCATAGAAAGTGGGACAGTGATCATGGCGTTTTCGTTCATGCAAAAAGAAACAGATATTTTTATGATAGGACATCATTATAATCCATCATGATACGTGAAAAGGACATGCAATCCACTATTGCTAGGAAATCGGAATATTCATGGACAGATACTGATACTGATTTTTTATGCTACTTTCCACAACCTGGAAATTTTATCGTATTCATTATTAAGTTTACTAGAAGATGAAATATAAAAACCCCTTTAGCTGGAAATTTTATCCCACAAAGAAAGTTTATGGCAAGGTAACATTTCCATCTAATTTATTTATTTATTTTTTACTTTTGTCCAAAATATTTGACCAAATCCAAGAGAGATAATAAAATTAAAATTTGACCAAATCCGGGGTAAGTTGGTCCCATCATCTTCACATCTATATTACTTCTGGATTAAAATTAAAATTTCCACTCAATTGGTCCCATCATTGTCACATCTAAGCATACAAAAAATGTATTCCTTCTGGATTAAAATTAAAATTTCCATTCAATTGGTACCATCATTTTCACATCTATATCATCAATAACTTCCATTCGTTTTCCTGTGAAATTATATTGTAATTCCTTTTTTTTCAACATTGCATTAATCCAACAAAATCTTTATCATCCCATGGTGAATATACCACCAATAACAAAGAAATAAGTAAACTGTCCAACAACTCTAAACGGGAAAATACCATGTCATTCCATTCAACACCGAATGGTACCTTCGGATGCATTGTGTATGCCTCTCCATGACATCAAGAAATCTAAAAATTACTTCAAAAAGGAAAAACTTAATAGCTAATAACTATTACACAGCACAACTCAGATTTTCAAACAGATAGCAACAGGAAGAAAGGAAGAGGACTAATATGGGACATTGTTTGGCAGGTTCCGGATGACATTACTCTTCATCCCTATCTTGGAACGCATATTCTCCACACCTGACTTACTCATTTCCTTCAAGATTTTCATCCTCACAATTTGCTGCCTTGATTGGACAGTGGCCAAGCCCATGCTTCTGTACCTGAAAATAATGAAAAAATGATCCCTATCACCATTTGACTTTGTGATTTTGCTAGTCTGATACACCAAAATATCCCCCTCAGCATTATAAAGAAAATAGAGCATAAGGTTAAAAGGCAAACCTTGAAGCCAATGCAGCACTGATTGCCATATTATTTGCTGGTGATGGCCGAGGCTTCTGACGATAATAACGCAAAAATTCACGGGAGCCAAGTGTTCTGGTTGATGTTCCATCACCAGATTTCCTAGTGATTATGAGCTCAGACCCACCACTACTGAGTTCTACATTGTTAGCTGCATCACTGGATGCAACCAGCTGCTTGCCTTGCTCATCCACATAACTGAACAAAAATTAAAAACATTTGAGATTGGATGTATCAATATGCATATTACCAATTATAGGAATAGTTCATGAAGAA
Organism: Gastrolobium villosum; assembly: GCA_032173675.1. Taxonomy (NCBI): domain Eukaryota; kingdom Viridiplantae; phylum Streptophyta; class Magnoliopsida; order Fabales; family Fabaceae; genus Gastrolobium; species Gastrolobium villosum. The sequence goes on from JAVKPL010009283.1 coordinate 105,272, forward strand.
ATAGAAATACAAACCAAAACAATAGGAACTAAACTAACCTGCTGCTATAGTCGTAGAATTCTTCTAACTCTACTTCCTCATCATCATCACCATCACCGAAATGCACTTTACAGTGACCTTTTGCGGCCATATGTTTCCTGACTGCTTCCAAGCCGCTGAAAGGATAACATCGATCATTGCAGTACAGACACATGTAGTCCCTTTTGACCTAGAAAAAAGGAAAAATGTTGGTGAAATTGGGACCAAACCATTTTTAATTTTCTTTTAATTTTTTGGGGACACATCATTATACCTTAAGGCCAAGATAAGTGAGGAGGCCTTTTGGATCCTTCAAATACTCAACATCTGGAATGAAGAATCCATGGTGCTTGTGCATGTGAACCATGCAGCTTTCTATTGTATTGTGCTCTTGATCACACATAAAGCAACACGATGGATCTAACTCCTCAAAATCATCATCATCATCTTCATCCATATCACCATTATCGGTATGCTCATTCATCTTCAAATCAATCAAGGACTTTGCAGCATCATTAACCAAATCATCTTCAGGATCAACCTCCTCCCATTCATCTTCACTTTCTTCATTTTCAGAGCTAGCTACCTCTCTTTTCGGAGGAGGCCTATTCACAACACGTTGTGGAAGTGGCTTAATTATTGCCATCTCATCTGAAAGACTAGTTCCTTCAGAAGCTCGCATCATATGAGTGCGTGATTTAAGATGCTCAGCATGAGCCTTAGAACTTTTGTACCCCTTTCCACAAAGGCCACAGCTATAAAGCATGGGGGTTTCACTCGATTTATCTTTCTCTTGAACAAGTGCAGATTGTCTAGCCAGAAACAGTGCTTCTGTCACCCCAGGAACTCCAGCCACCTATTTTTTTAATAAAAAAAAAAAAGTGACATTACTTTAATACTTTATAGAACATAAACAAGTTTTTCAAACAAGATAGTTACCAAATCCTTCCCCGCCCTCAAAAAAATTAAAAATAATCAAGAGCATGCTATCAAAGATAATCATTAACAAACTTATTCCTCCTCTGGTGACAATACTTCCCAACAATGTAGAACCTCCCCTAAACACTATATTGTCAACAATTACTTGGTGACAATGTTCTTAACACATTTGCTTTGAAGTTGTTTGATTCTACCCGTTAAGCCAGCATTAACTGGGAACATGTTCAATATTTTGACACAATCCATCCATAACAATTTTTAATTAAGGAATGGTGAGGCACTTAATTTAGTGAATATCAGAGAAAAGCAAGCCAAAATGGCAAAGCTAGCCATGAAAACTTAATAAAAATAAAAAGTTTATGATTTAAATTGAGGGGACTACAAAAAGCGGTGCAACAAGCACACTCATATTAACTATATGGGCATAAAACTCAAATAACATAAATTTAATTGGCGTTGCTCTCATAACACATGCATAGTCTCAAATTTCTAATTTTCCTGGATTGAACCATGACAAAAAAAGTGACAAGAAAATTAGGGTTTAACCAAAAAAAAATTAAAAAAATTGTAAACACTTTAAGATCAGCACTAAATAAGACAAACCCATGTTAAAATCTTAATCCTAATATTGCAGAACATCAAAAGTAAATTGATTGACAACGTAAATGGAACAAATGAAGCGATCATGAAAATTGATAATAATAATAATAAAAAAAAAACCTTGCGCTTGAGATTGTAGCGATGCCACTCGGACTTGTAATGGAGCTTTTGCTCTGAATCATCCTTGAACTCTGTGTTGCAAGCGTTGCACGTTAATCCCGGCATGGTTGATTTTTATTGTATTTTTTGTTTCAAGTTTGATTTTGTTGGAGGAGTGAATGGTTGGGTTTATTGCTTTGAGAGAAAGAAAATAAAAAAGGAACCTCAAAACTGGAAAAAGGAACCCACGACGACGAGTCGTTCAGTGTCGGCGAAACGGTGAACAAGGTTTTGCTGTCAGCGCTTACGCAATGGTTTGGGTCACTTGGACGGACCGGTTCTCATGTTCTTCGATCCGCTTCACATTCTTCTTTTGGGCTTTTTCTTTTTGTTTTCCTCAGAAGATATGGAAATTCACCCTCAAATTTAGTTGGGCCTAATAAGCCTTCAATTCTTTTCTTTCTTTCTTTTTTTCAGAAATAAGCGAATTTGCTTGATTTAATATTTTTTTAACATTATTTGAAAAGAAATAATTATTTTATATTTTCATTCCTTGGAACAGTTCGTGAGAAGAAGAAAAAAATGTGTTTGATATAAAATGTGTTTGATATGTTGTCTTTTTATTCCGAGAATAAAAATTATGTTTGATAACACCATAAATAATAGAATAAAACATTATTTCTATTAAGCATAAAAAGATTTCAGATTATCATTTTTCTTTTCATATGGTGTAGTGGTGGTGCGATGGTTTTGGTGATGACAATGGTTGCGACAATGGCGGAGATGGTGGCAGTGGTGGCAATAGCGTGGTGGTGGTGATGATAGTGGCTGCGACGATGGTGGTAATAGTGACGATGGCGTGGTGGTGGTGATGACATTGGCTGCGGCGATGGTAGTAGTGGCGATGACGATGGCGTGGTGATATCATGGTGGTAGTGGTAATAGTGACGGCAATGGTTGCGGTGATGATAGTAATGGTTGGTGGCAGTGGTGATAGTGATGATGGCGATGACTCTGATGGTAGTAGTGGTGGCGTAGAGGTAGTAGTAATAGTGGCAATGGCATCGTAGCGGTGGTGTGGTACGACAGCAACAACGATGATGAAAGTGGTGGAGAATGATTGAAAGAGTATCCGCTAAAATAAATTAGGAATTTTTTTATTCTTTTTTTTCTTCTATTTCCTAGCACAGAAATGGAATGTATTCGTTCCTAGGAACAAAAAAATAAACCAATTTTGTCAAATAGAATTTCCATATTTTTTTTTTAGTTTCCCAAGATATCTCTCAGCCAGCAGCCGAAACTAATCCTTTCGAGGCGGAAGATCACACTAAGTGGGTAAATCTCTCTCAACAAAGCTTTTTTCATACTTATGGCCCCGAATCGAAGCCTTGTCAGGGTGCTTAAGGAACCCAACTATCTACAAATGAGCTTTGTATGAACAAAAATTGAAAAAAAAAATAAAAAAATTGTGGAAAGGAGGTTATGAACTATGTAGCACCGATACTGACATGGGACACGTGACACGATACGACACGACACTCTGACACGTTAATTATAAAAAATGTTAGATTTTGACACGTTAGGACACGTTTTGATATTAAATAATATTTTTAATTTATGTGGTGTATATTATATTTAATATTCAATAATTTAATAAAAAAATGAATCTAAACTTATAATATTCACAAATTTTGCAAAAAAACATAAGATATCCCAAATATTTATATCAAACTCAATAAAATAGTAATCGTAATCCAACGAATCTAATAGTTTGAACTAAAAACTCAACGCAACGTAACATTTAAATCTTTTTTGAATTTCTATAACGTTTGTTGGAGTGTCGGGGAGTGTCGGAGTGTCCGAAAATGTCGGGAAGTGTCGGACACGACACGTCAGAATTTTTAAAGTGTCAGTACTTCATAGGTTATCAACGCCCTAAATAATACTTGAGATGAGATCTTTATCCAATACTAGAAATTTGTATATTAGCGAAGAATTTTAATAATGGGAAAATGCCTCTAAGTAATAATGATAATCACAGATTTAGAGACGGATTAAATAATAATATTAAAAATATACAATTGTATTTAGGGACATAATTTTTCTTCGTTAAATTTTTTCATAACTAATTTCGTCATCAAATTAGTAGATCAGAGTTAAATTCTAATAACTACAATTATAAAGACTTTAAATCTAAATTCATATCATCAAATAATTACTGCATCGAGTTAGTGCTAAAGTCACATCAACTCACAGTGGTGCTCATGTTCATGCAATAAACCCAACATTCTCAGAACAATATGCAGTGACACTCTCTCTCACTCTTCACAGAGATTCTGTTGTGTGTGAGAGAGAGAACAAGCAGAACCTCAACACAAACCAGCCTCTGCAACCAATCTTCAATTCCCGTGCATGTTCCTCTGAATCTGCTCCTACAACCACACACACTGAGCCATGACTTCCATTTCCGGATCTCGATCCGGCGGCAAGATACTCCGATCCCGCCGGAACGCCACCGCCGACAAGACCCCCTACGACCGGCCTCCGCGGAGGCCTAATTGGCTTTCGCGTTTCGTTATCTCGCCCACACGTTTCGTTGCCGGAAAGCTCGTCTCCTCTGTTTTGGATCTCGAATCTTCGCCCACGTCTTCTTCAGCTGGCGATTCCGGTGATGGTACGTGCATATTATGCAGTTCTGTTTGAGTGTTGATGTAATTGGAATAGTATGGTTTTGATCGTTTTCGTTTTTGTTATGTTGATGAAGTTATCAACGGGGAATTTTTTTTATTTTGATTTTGTGGAGTGGAGTGAAGTATTTAGAAATAGTTTAGGTGGCGTTAATAAGTGTCGGTGTCTTAGAATTATGGTAATTTTAAAGTGCTTATATATATATATATATATATATATATATATATATATATATATATATATATATATATATATATATATTAAGGGCTCGTTTTCGTTTTTATAAAAGAGCAAAATAAAGGAATGGATTATATATTTTAAAGGGTAGGATGTCTTGTGTTTGATGGGCACCTAGAGGTAGGATTAAGAAAAAATAAAATATAATGTAATAAATACAAATATATTGAGTAGTGTGAGAATATATGGGTAGCGTGGGGATAATCCCTATTGGTAGTATTGTAAATTGTAGCCATGCTCGTAGGATAAGAAATCATGTATTGGATAAGATAGAATGAGACACTAGGATAAGCTAATTATATTTTACTTACCCACCAAACAAGAGATAAAAATAGGATATGATAGATTATCCTATCCTATCTTCTTTATCAGAGGCTCTAAACAGCCCTAAATTTGTTTTTGGTAAATTACCAATGGTAATGAATAGTTAATCAGATTTATAAAAGAGCAAAATAAGCGAATGGATTATATATTTTAAAAAGCATTAAATATTTTCTTTTAAAAGTAATTAGATGATTTAATGAATAGGAATAATTTCTGTTTTTATTCGTTAACGTGTGAGTTAAGGGCCACGTTAACAAAATCCCTTAAGTAGTATTGTAGTTGTAGCCATGCTTTTGATGGTTTTGTTCAAAAATTCATAAAATAATATAGCTATTTCTTGGTTGAGTTGTGGTAATATAGACTCAACCCTATGCATGCTAAGATGATTTGAAGCTAATTTTTATAGTGCAGTTTTATTTATAGTTTTGAATTATCTACTTGTTGTCACATGTCGGGTTGACCATGAACCCGAGTACGTTGTAACAAAATTCCTTTTGGTTTTTGGCCATTCTACTCCCTCTTAAAATACGTGTCTGCTGTCCAATTTTGCAGAGGAAATTGCTACTCTAAAAGATAACAGTGATATCCCTTTCGAAGGTGATAATGCGTTGAAAACGGTAATTGACTCTACTTTTTGTTTTTTTTAATCTATGGGCCTTTGGTTATTCTAGCTGACTTCACTCATTGAAACTAAACCCCCCTAAAATGAATTGGTTGATGCATATGAAACCGTGTCTGCATGAATCCCCTGCTTTCTTATGAGATTGTTGTACATGAGTTATTGATTTTTTGTGATGTAAGAGTGCGACACCACCAGAAGTGATCAATTTCTCTGAATAGGGGCTCCAACCATTGATTGGGAGTGGCGCAAACAAACATGTCATTGAGCAGCTACTTATGCAGGAAACATTCTCAAGGTAATATGCTTAATATGTGGAATTTTTTGCTTGTTATTTCTTCATACGGTTCTTTTTTTGTCCTTTATTCCCCTATATTTATTTTCTCTATATGTATTTATTTAATTTTATTTTCCCTTAATTTTTTTTTTCTTTTTATTTGGGTTCAAGGCTACTGATCCCAGCTAATTTGAGATAAAGGTGATATTGATGTTGATTTCTACACCTTTCTTTTTGCACATACGAATATGTTGAAAGTTTGCTTCTTGTTTGGATCTGCCTCTTTTCTTAACAATGTAATTTCATTTATACTAACCCGTTGTTAATAAAAAAAAGAAAAAAAGAAAAGAAAAGAAAAGAAGAAGAGCTAGACGTGTTTATCTTGATTTTTGTTGAGATATATAGTTCTACATTGGTTGTATGTGTAACTAATGTGGAGTTTATAAGGCCTTGGTCACTCCCACCCTTTGAGCTAACTTTTGGGGTGGTGTATCCCAAGGTTCTTTACATGGTATCAGAGCCTCGCCGTCCCCCACTTTCTCTTGTGGACTCTCTTAGGTTGGGCCTGTTGCATTATTCACTCTTCAGGCCCAATGAGCTCTCGTGTGAGGGGGCGTGTTGAGATATATAGTCCCACATTGGTTGTATGAGCAACTAATTTGGAGTTTATAAGGCCTTGGGCACTCCCACACTTTGAGCTAGCTTTTGGGGTGGTGTATCCCAAGGTTCTTTACCGTTTTAGACCACTTGAAAGAGTGGATTTTTGTGTATGAATTGGTTGAAGAAATCTTCAGCTGACTAATTATATCTTATAGTCAATTAGGAAATCCCCAAATACAGGGATTCTGACATTTTTTCTTCTCTTTTTTTGTCAAGACTGACTGTGTATAAATCCAGCCTATCTATATATCAGTATTATCATCAATAATAAAAATACATTCTGCAAATTCTGAGATGGTATCAGAGCAGTTCGGATCTGGGACTGCCTCTGTTTTCGTTACCGCTGTTTGAGCCTCTTCTCCCTTCATCTGGTTGGCCTTCATTGCCATCCCTCCACTTCTGCAAGTTGTCTCTGTTGAGTCTCTAAGTCCGGAGCTCTCAGGCCTTCATTAACGCAGAAATTGCATGATCTACCAATCAGGATGTCAACTGAAGAAGACATATCAAGCACAATCCTGTCAACAGGGGACACCCGACCCCAACAGTCTAGTGAATATTCATTTTGCATACAGGCTAAATGGAAAAAATAATCTGAATGGTCCCAACTTGTCCTTATGGTGCTGAAAGAAGAAGGGAAGTTCAGCTACCCAACAGGCACTGGTCCTAAGCCTTGAGAGCAATAGGAAGGTCATCAGTAGACTAGCATAGCTTTAGGGGAGAAAAAGTTGTAAGGTGTTTGCTCTGTCTTCCTTTTGCACTAACCAACCTTGTCTTCGTTCCAAGTCTGATCCTGTCCCCAGTCCCAGATTGAGTCTGCCCTTGTCTCCAGTCCTAGACACTCTTGCCTCGTTTTTGTCTTCCGTCCCAATTGTTATTACCTGCCATTGTGTTATATTTTTAGTTTAATTACAATAAGTTTAAAGCTTAGTAAGCTTTAGCTTAAGGGGGAAGTGTTAGATTATTGAGAAAATATCTCATAAAATCATTAGTGTGTCTTAGAATAAATAGAGTATCTCAGATGATCTCTTAGGAGTGGTTTCCAAGTTGTGTTACATTTCAAGACTTGTTTCTTTATGTAATTAGGATTAGGACTCTAGCATTAATATAAATAGGGTTTAATGGTTTGTATTTAGTATTACATCCTTCACAAAAATATCAATATAAATTTAATATTTTTAGTAACCCTAAGAGATCACAATATTTTTTGTATGCCTACCAAAAAATAATTTTTTTAGTTTTCCTTTTCCTCCCTCTATACCTAAGCCCGATAATTTCAACGCAGATCATGTAAGTAAAGACCATATATTTTTCAACACTCAGGCTTTAGTGCACTCACTCACCAATATTCTTGAAACCAAGGCCACCTGCCATTTTCTTTTACAACAACCGAAGCATGTGTGACTTTGGCTAAGAATATACTAGAATGGTTATGATAGATATCAATTCAGAAACAACCAAAAAGAGAAATTACTCAGGACAATAATTCTGAAAATAACTCGTTCATAAAGTGTTTAACCCCAAATATTACAGAATATCCAACCAGTAAACATAATCTCAACAGAAATACAAAGTTCAAAAGGAAATCACAACAAAGCTAAAGATAATTGTGGAACAAATATGAGAGGTTCCACTCTCTCCCAAATCCCAAAAAGGGCCAACGGTTTCACTAATTTTCCAGATGCCTCACTCCTCCCTTCCCCCATGCATATATTTCCCACTAACTGCCTAGCTTTCCGCTCTCCTCCACGCTGGCAGTCTGTTGGGGGACATTATCGACAATAGGAACAGCAAGGCCTCCATCCGTGCGTGAGAACCCATTCGAAACATTCATCATTGGGCCTTTCTTTTGAGCAATGGGGGCCCAAATCCTCCTATCCTTGGCCCTTTGATACACTTGCAAAGGTATTGTATCAATACTCCCCCCTAATTTAAGGACCTTGTCCTCAAGGTTGAGATGAGGGAATTGATGATGGATCACAGAATACGCTTCCCACGTGTTTTCAAAAGCAGGAAGATTACGCCATTTAATTAAAACCTCTAACTGACCCAGGCTAGAATGACGCCAACGCAACACCTCTTCAGGTTCTACCTGTAGCTCCCAATCCTCGGACAAACAGGAAGGCAGTGGTTGGACATTGGGCACGTCCACAGCAGCGGGTTTCAACAAAGAAACGTGAAACACAGGGTGTACCTTACAGTCAACAGGCAATTGCAATTTATAGGCAACTTCTCCAATACGTTGAATGATTTTGAAAGGACCATAGAACCTGGGGCTTAATTTTTCATTCACCCTACGTGCAATGGACTTCAATCGATATGGTTGCAGTTTCAGGTAAACGTAATCGCCCTCCAAAAACTGTACGTCCCGTCTCTTCTTGTTAGCTTGCTGGACCATGCGATTCTGGGTCTTGGAAAGATTCTGGTGCAGTTCGTGTAAAGTAGCATCCCTCTCTAGTAAAGCCTGTGACAACTCATCAATAGCCGAAACACCTGGATCAGGTTTAAGTAAGGTAGGAGGGTCGATACCATACAAAATTTTGAAAGGTGTAAAACCCGTCGACTCCTTGTAAGTAGTATTGTACCAATATTCAGCCCACGGGATCCACTTAGGCCACTACCGAGGTTGAGTGCCACACATACAACGCAAATACACCTCCAAACACCGGTTGACTACCTCGGTTTGGCCGTTTGCTTGTGGATGGTAGGCGGTGGTGTAATGGAGTTTGGTCCCGGCACATTTAAAAATTTCGGCCCAAAAAGAACTCATGAACAACGGTCCCTATCGGAAACAATAGTAATAGGGAAACCATGTAACCGTACCACTTCTTTTATAAATAGCTCAGCCACCTCCTTGGCCGAAAAGGGATGTTTGAGTGTTAAAAAATGTGCATATTTGGAGAAACGGTCTACCACCACAAAAATGGTGTCCACTCCTGCAGCCCGAGGCAACCCACCAATGAAATCAATTGAAATATCAATCCATACTTTACTAGGAATAGGCAGTGGCTGGAGAAGGCCTGCTGGTGACAAATTATGTGTTTTATTTTGGATGCATATGACACAAGCAGCTACAAACTCCTTAATGCTTGCCTTCATTCCCTCCCAATAGACGAGTCATGCCAACCTCTTGTAAGTACGAAGAAAACCCGAATGACCACCCACTCCTGGGTTGTGGAATTCCTCTAGGAGAGGAGCAATAAAACGAGAATTTCTAGGAAGGACTAATCGGTCCTTAAAGTACAGCCTACCTCCTACCAACTTAAATCCGTCATGAGCATCCGAATCAATAATCAAATCCTGCACCAAGTACCGTAATCTGTTATCTTGCTGAATTTCCTGATCTAATTGCTCCAACTCGGGTAATTGCAACCGTGATAAGCTGGCAAAAAGCATCTGACGTGAGAGAGCATCAGTCACTAAATTTTCCTTTCCGGGTTGATAAATTATTTCAAAATCGAACCCAATAAGTTTGCAAAGCCACTTTTGCTGCTCCTCCCCCAATGCTCTTTGTTCTAAAAGAAATTTGAGGCTTTTTTGATCAGTTTTTACAATGAAATGTCGGCCCATCAAATAATGCTTCCATTTCTGTATGGCAAAAACAATAGCCATCAACTTTTTCTCATACACCGATTTATTTAATGCCCGAGGAGAAAAACCTTAACTGATGTATGCTAAGGGCCTGTTTTCCTGCATTAACACTGCTCCTATACCCTTCCCTGAAGCATCAGTACAGACCACAAAAGTTTTGTGAAAATCCGGTAAAGCCAACACCGGAACAGAACACGTCTGTTTTTTTAAGAGTAGGAACACCTCCTCTGCCTCTTCGTCCCACTTAAAGCAGTCTTTCTTTAGCAAATTGTTTAGTGGTTTGGCCAACTTCCCATAATCCTTGACGAAACGCCTATAATAACCAGTAAGTCCCAAAAATCCCCTCAACCCTTTAATATTTCTAGGGCTAGGCCAGTCCACCATAGCCTGTAATTTAACGGGATCAGCCCGAATTCCTTCAGCGGAGATGATGTGGCCCAAGTATTCCACGTGTGTGCTGCCAAAACAACACTTCTTCTTGTTCACCACTAATTTATTCTGCCGTAAGACTTCAAAAACTTGCCTAAGGTGCACCTCATGATCTGCTTTACAACTGCTGTAAATGAGGATATCATCTAGGAATACCAAAAGAAATTTACGCAAAAAACCCCGCAGAATGTCATTCATGAGTGCTTGAAAGGTTGATGGTGCATTTGTCAGCCCGAAAGGCATGACTAAATACTCGTAATGCCCCTCGTGAGTCCGAGAAGCGGTTTTTGGTATGTCCTCCTCCCGCATTCGTATCTGGTGATACCCGGATTTTAAATCCAACTTCGAAAAAAACTGTGAGCCGCCCAACTCATCTAGTAATTCCTCTACCACTGGAATAGGGAATTTATCCGGTACCGTGAACTTATTGAGAACCCTGTAATCGACGCACACGCGCCAACTACCATCCTTCTTTCTTACCAGTATCACAGGACTAGAGTATGGACTAGTGCTGTGGCGGATCCAACCGAAAGACAACAACTCAGTAACTAAGTTTTCAATTTCAGTTTTTTGGTAGTGAGGGTACCTGAATGGTCTCAGATTAGGCACTTGACTTCCTGGCTGTAAGTTAATGGCGTGATCACAAGCCCGTTGTGGAGGAAGAGATCCCGTCAACTGAAATAAGTCCTGGAATTCATTGATCAACTTCTGTAACCCATCCCAAATAGGCTCCTCTTCTGTCACGAAATCCGGTTCTGAACTCAGAAAATAACCTTCCCCCTCATCTTGCAACGCCTTCACCATTGACTTGAAAGAAGCTTCTGAACGTGACAAAGCTCTTGTGGCCTGCGAGTTCACCCCAAGCTTTCAAGCTTTGGTTTGAAGTGAGCACAGGTGTGCCTACCTCCGGTTCTGTAGATCTTTCCCTTTTTCCTCGCCACCTTCCACCACAGGTGTGCCTACCACGTCGCCTTCTTTTTCCACGTTGACGTCCTCATCGTCGTCAACCAGTAGCAAATGAAGCTGAGGAATCGAGCATCTATGTCCAGGTCTCCAACGCTCCTTACATTTGAAACACAGCCCCCTATGGTGACGATCGCGCCATTCCGCTTGGGAAAGACGACGACCCTGACTGATGTGGCTCTCCGTCACGTGGTTGCTGGCCGCCGAAGTCGAACCTTTCGATGACCCCCCTCCCTTAGGGTTCTCCGTCGTTGGACTCTGTTGACTTGGATTGACCATATTCACAAATGACGATGGGTTGGCTTGGGTTGCTTTTAGTGAACCGGTAGAAGGAAAAGGGCTTGGGCCATTTTTTTTAAATTCAGTTAGGCCCATATTCCCTTTCTGGCCCAAAGTCATACGGCCCGTGTTGTGAGCCCAGCCTCTTCCCTGAGACCCAACGCCCTCTTCTTCCCACGCGGTGTTTCTTCTCTCTATCTTCATGGAATACTTTACCATGTCGGCGAGGCTCATCATCGGAATCATCAGCAACTCTTCCCGGATGCTACTGCGCACCCCATTGAGCCAAGCACCTTTTAGCAGATCCTCATCATCAAAATGCAACACCCCCACCACCTTCTCGAACTCAGCTCGGAAATCTGCTACGCTACCCCATTGTTTCAGTGTATACAATGCACGATATGGATTGTCTAAAGCCTCTGGCTGAAACCGGTTGAGCAACTCCCTTTTGAACCGTTGCCATGGTGCGTTAGGGTTCATACTCTCCCACCAATGGAACCAACTAAGGGCTTCCCCCTCCAATACCACCAGTACGATGTTCACCTTCTCTGCCTCCGTCACTCCATTGAGGGTGAAATACCTTTCTACCTTGCTTACCCATCCAAACGCATCCTCGCCCGAGAATAACGGAATCTCTAGACGTCTGGAAAGAGGGAAATTCGCGCCACCTCTCCTCCGGTTTCCTTCGCCATGAATCTCAGGTTCCTCTTCCTCTTCCTCGTTTCCGCGATTCCTTGATCGGCTTCTTCTGTTCCTTGCCATTTCGTCAAGACGTCTGATAATCTCAGCGACACCCCTTTCACCGGCCTCCATCCTTACTAGAACTTCTCGGTGCCTTATCTCACTAGCATCCAACCTTAGGCATATTGCCTCGTGTCGAGCACAGCTTCTACGTAGTCCCTCCTCTAACGAATCCAAACGATGTTTCATTTGTCTCGTCCACACCATACCACAGAGCTCCTAGATTGGAGCTCTGATACCAATTGATAGATATCAATTCAGAAACAACCAAAAAGAGAAATTACTCAGGACAATAATTCTGAAAATACCTCGTTCATAAAGTGTTTAACCCCAAATATTACAGAATATCCAACCAGTAAACATAATCTCAACAGAAATACAAAGTTCAAAAGGAAATCACAACAAAGCTAAAGATAATTGTGGAACAAATATGAGAGGTTCCACTCTCTCCCAAATCCCAAAAAGGGCCAACGGTTTCACTAATTTTCCAGATGCCTCACTCCTCCCTTCCCCCATGCATATATTTCCCACTAACTGCCTAGCTTTCCGCTCTCCTCCACGCTGGCAGTCTGTTGGGGGACATTATCGACAATAGGAACAGCAAGGCTTCCATCCGTGCGTGAGAACCCATTCGAAACATTCATCATTGGGCCTTTCTTTTGAGCAATGGGGGCCCAAATCCTCCTATCCTTGGTCCTTTGATACACTTGCAAAGGTATTGTATCAGGTTACCTCCACACAACTAAGAGTTTAACTCTAGATTTCTCACCACTTTTTTAGGCAAAACAAAGATGCTACACCAGTGAGATTGAATTCTAAAAAGCACCGATTCAATTAATAGTATACCAATAGTTAAGCACTCTTCATGTCATTGGTTTTGTATTTATAATTCTGGCCTGACATTGGTATGCATTACTTATATATTTTTACTCTTAGAAGTATTGTCATCAGCCTGTGATGGCAATATTTGCTTCTGTTTAAATTGTAACAGGGTTCTGTGTATTGGACCTATTCAAACAATGATAGGTTACAACATATATACATATTACATGTGCGCAAAATAAGGAAACCAAATCAATCCTAATTAAGAAGAAAAGTAACTGATCCTAATTGATTGTGATTGATTCCTATAAATCAGGGATTTGGCAATATCCCTAATATATGGAAATAATAAATATTCTGGTTTTGCACAGGTTCTTTAGTGAACTCTGCAATGTATGTCAACAACCTGTATTAATTGTGCAGAATAGCTGCCTGTTATCTTGATCTTGAGCAATTTGAAGTCTATGAGCAATAAGAGTACAACTGTGCATTTCTTATGTGGTTCACTTTCTGTAGAATTTTATGGATTCATAGACTTTCCTTTAGTTGTTTGGACTAAGATTCTGAAAGAGCTTACTATTTGATCAGGGAAGAAGGTGATAGGTTGATAAGTATAATAAGATCAAGAAGGATAGATTATCCTGCCGAGGATGATGGGGATAAGAGGTCAAGGGATATGCCCAATAGTACTCTTGGGAGTGGTATTCTCTACATACAAAACTCTAACTTCAACACATTTCTGTTAGATGACCTTGGTTTTTTTATTTCTCATAAACAGATTCACCTGATCTCTATAGTGCTGCTGTTATGGAGGCAAAGAAATGGCTGCAGGAAAAGAAGTTGGGATTAGATTCAAATTCAGATTTAGGTTATGGAAGTCATAGTTTGACTTCAGTTAAATTGCCTCAAGTTAGTGATATTTTCTTTCTGTCTGGGCTTATGATGAACATATAATGATGCCTACACATGCTGTCTCCTTCCCCATCTCCTTTGTTATATTTAATACCATGGCAATATGATTTCATGTTGGTTGTGTGGTTTTTCCTACATGCCTGGTTGGTTTGCAGGCTTTTGAAGATGGAGGATCACCAGTGGATGTGGCGAAGTCATATATGCGCATACGCCCTGCATGGGTATCTGCCTCCGTAAACCATAATAAGCCTCCATCACCAATTGGAATACAACTCTTCAAAAATGAAACACCATATCTAATTGGTGGCATCTCTACATCATACTTCAAGGTCCCATTTCATGTGTTATTTCTATTTCTGGAAATCTGGTTTATAACTATTTGTTGTTTTTTATTATGATTTATAAGGCAATACAAATTTTGTCTTCAATTCAGGTCATATGTCCTTTCTTTTTAAACAGATTTTCCTATGACGAGGAATATGATTAATCCAGAAAATTATTCATTAATTACTGAAGTTCATAAAGTGAAAATTTTGAACACTTATGGAGATAGATTACTCATCAATAGACAATTGAATACAAAGTGAATCCAAAGTAATAAATCGAAAGAGATTATTTTATTTTCAGGACAGTTGTGCATCAATTGGTTTGGCTATCTTTAGAAAATGTGAATACTGAAGATAATTATTTATGAGGGCGCAATGTTTGCAGGTTGAGTTGATAGATAAATATTTAGGGTTTAAAGAAATGACAAAACCAAGAGAAAATAACGTTATTTGTCAAGAAATTATTTTGCAGCCAAATTTCCCCTCCAGCGGTGGCTCCGCCACGATTGCAGCTTCGATGAACTTAGGCTGTTGAATTGAAGCTAACAAGTTGAGGATCCAAAGTACTAGATCTTTATCAGGAAAGGCAGAACATATCTTGCATCTGCAAAATCTGTTAACAATGTTGAGCTGCTTTGCTTTCTTTTCTTTTCTTTTTTTTTTAGGGGAAGCAGAGGTCATTAGGTTAGGAAGTGAAGAAGAGAGATGGTGGAAATATGGAGTGAGAGACTGAGGGTGATGCCAATTTGATGGTAGGGGAGAGGCTTGTATAAAAGTATTTCAAAAAAAAATAAACCAAGATAAAGGGATGAGAAGCGGCTGTCTGAAGGCTGAGTAGGATATCAGAAAATCTCATTTTTTTAGCATTAAATCTGTATGTTGGGCTGTCAAGTGACCACTGAAATGTGACAAGATGACAAAATTAAATGGTTAATTAATGATGGAGCTTTAGCCATGCTTTGTACCGAATCAAATCAATCCAATCCATTGGCTTGCCTGAAAGTGGATATGCAGACCAAGTTCATGATATGGTTCGCTATTGTCAAAAGCTGGCATGTTTTTAAATGGATTCTTTGCTTCAAAGCATTTTTTACTTGGATAAGTCAACTGACAATTCTGAGTTCATTATGAAGGGTTCATGTTTGTCATGAAAGAATTTTTTTTTTTCTTAGCATATCTAGGAACATTTTATTTCCAGCATTCAAGAGTATCTATCTGTTTTGAGTATTTATCTATTATCAGATCATGTACATGAGTTGACGTGGTATGGATCTCGGGATACAAATATGTTTTTTCAGTAGAGAGGACAAATTTGATGCATGCTGACTTACCATTCTAAAGTTTTGCTATTCTTGGGATTATAAAATATTAAGGAAATCATTTTGAGCAAGTTAATGAGCTTCTGAAAGTGTGTAAAGTTTTAAAAAGTATTATCTTGAAATTAGCCAAAAGCTTCAACTTTGGGAAACAACATGAGTTGACATGGCATGGATCTCGGGGAACAAATATGTTTATTGAGAAGAGAGGATAAATTTGATGCCTGCTGGCTTACCATTCTAAATTTTTTCTATTCTTGGGATTATAAAAAAAATAAGGAAATATTGTTGAGCAAGTTAATTAGCTTCTAAAAGTGTGTATTTTAAAAAGTATTATGTTGAAATTCACCAAAAGCTTCAACTATAGGAAACAACCCGAGAAGATTTGTCCTGGAAAAAGCCATAAGCTAATTTTACTTCTTTTAAGTGTTAGCGGCCTTATTTCGTTCTATAATTATAGATACATCTGTTTTCTAACTAGAAGATAGACTATATTGACACCCCTTTGTTGAATTTCTCATATTTCAAAATCTCATTTGTCAAAGAAGTTACATGCATTGTTTCTGTCAATCATTGCTGGATTTTAATTTGGATGCCTTCCAAATGTTCTGTTTATGGATTGTTTCATAGTTTATGTGCTGATACTGGACTGCAGGAGAAAAGGGGTTCCCCTGCTGCTGGGTCATGGAGTATTCAGGATGAAATACGAAGAGTACAATCCAGAACTACAGAGCAGATGCTTAGGAGACTTCCCTCCTCAAAAGTTGATTGGTCTGCATTATCTTTGAAGTATAAAAGTAATGCTAATTCTTCAGCTATTGAAAATATTGAAGCTAGTTTAGAAGAGAGAGTACATAATTTTACTAATGCAGTAGATGCATCTTCAAAATTGGATAGCGGATTAAGTACTCAGGTCTCTCCAGGTAGGATTCTTCTTCTGTTGGAAACCTGTTATGTTTATTCTGGTAGTCACTTGTCAGTCATATTATAGATGATTTCAATTGCATTTCTCAATGTATACCTTGGAATATAAATAAGTTGTTAGATATTTAACACATTTAATTTTCTTTTCTTTTTCAGATTTGGAGAGGAAGCAGGAAAGTCTCCAACGTGAAACGGGGTTGTCTGATCCAGCTAATATTATTTCTGAACATAAACAGGTGCTCATCTGAACTGGCTTTTATATATTAAGCACGTCTTTATTTTTTTTCCTGCCATTTGTAATATCTTCAGAATTATTTGAGGATCTAATTTTTGTCTAACATGGTTCATTTTTTCTACTTTTCACTTAGGGCTGTGGAGCTTATCAGCAAACCATAGGTCAGCTACTGCTATTTTAACACATTCCATTCATTAATAATCCATTGCAACTGCACTGAACTTCAAGTATGACAGTCTGCCTTTTGTCAGTCAAATAGATTTTAGAAGCAAGACAATACATGAATCTAATATTCAAGAGGATAGCAATCGGAAAATTTTACATGAGCATTCTTAATTGTTATTTTAACAATGAGAAGATACACTTTACCACTTAAAAGTACAAGTCTCTTTTGCTTTCTGTTGCTGCAGCACAAGCATCAGATTAAACTCTTATTCATGCCCATGGTTTTCATTCTCCCAACCCCCAGTAGAAGTTTTACTTATGAAAAACCGTGCCATGCAGGTTCACAAAGTGACTGCAGAGAAATAACTACTTCGGGACAAAGACATGGATCGTCCGATGATGTGGCGCCAATGATGCACAGGTTAGAGTATCTCCTTGTTGACAGCCCTTTTCAACATAGTTTTGCAGTTAGGATTTCAACAGGTTAAATGATTCCCAATTTACTTTCTGATGTTACCCTCCTCCCCTGTTCCACTTCGACTTTTCTTTTTCTGTATTTTTTTTTTCTTGTTTGATGGATGGTGTTAATATGAATTGCATTTAGACTGTTTGGATTAAATATTTCAAAATTTCATTGGATTTAATTTCCCTGTTTTAATCATTAAACTTCACAAAGATTTATTGGCCTTCCTTTCCCCAGTTATCAAAATAGTAAATTCTGCTATTTGCTTGGTTTATAGTTTTTGTGCAGGGCAAGTTATTGAGCAGAACACTAAAAGATTGGATATCGAACATAATACAGTTGATTCAGGTCAGCAGGGAACAGCTAAAGGTGCTCTTGAGCTAGAGACTTGTAAGCTGTTCAGTGAAACTTCTATGGAGTTGCCAGATGCGATAGGAAACAACAATCTTGCTGTCAATGAAGACTGTGTTGCCACTGGCTTGCGGAGCAGTTCCAGTACAGCATGAGGTTCAACAGGACTGTTCTCAGGCAGGTTCAGAATCGGTTTGGGGAGCCACACCAAGTAGTATTGCTAGGCAAAAGGGTAAAAGAATGACCAGATATAACAGGAGATATAGAGGCAAGGGTGTCAAGTGATGTGGGTTGTATTTTGTATGTTAAATTGTAAGTTAATTTTTAGGTTAGAAAAAAGGAGAAAGAAAAGGAGGGGGGGTTTGCGGAATTCTCCAAGCCATTTGTTGTGAAATCAATATTCAGGAGTACGAATCTACGTCAACTTAGGCAGTATTTTTCTATTCTATTCTTTCTCGTCTTGTGTTTGTTGAAATTAAGTGATAGGCCACTAAAAGTTTATGCTAGGAGACGCTGCAGCCGATCTCTCCCTAATGCTGAGTCAGAACTTAATTTGTTAAAGGGGAATATTCTCTCATTTGGTGCAAATCATACAAAAGTGGTGAATGGTGCGTGCATGGTGTGATAAATATGGGAATTGCACCCTCAGTAAATAAATATGGGAAAGAAGGATATCGTGGAATTTGGGAACTCTTTGGGAGGATTGTAGAGCTCCTCGAATTGCTTTGTATTTTTATCATTTTTCTGAGACAGACTTTGTTATTTCTTCTGGTTGTTATTTGCCTTTACTTCAATTGTTGATTGTATTACAAGCTTTCAGTATCAATATATCGGTATATTTTTCTGTTTATTGCTACTGGCATTAATTGATTGTATCAATAAGACTTAGGAAATTAAATGTATTTTATGTAAAATTGGATAAATGGGCAACATGGAAATTTTGTTCCTTTTTGTTTTGTCACTTATGCCGGCTTACGTGGACCTTCTTTTTTTGGCACGTGTACAAAATTCGTGCTTCTTGAATCTGACCCCTGCACCACATTCCAAATGGAGAATCAACTGATTTTAGGAACTTGGCAGTGTAAACAGTGACGGAATCAAGCCATGCAGGATGGTAACTCTGATATCATTTTGACAGTTTAGGGATTAGATACCAATCATACCATGCTGATATTAGGGATTAGATGGTAAAGAGAAAAGAGGTATATATTATACTAATAAGACTCTAAATATTCTTATGCATAACACTGACCTTAAACTCCTGTTTATACTAATAGTCTAGGTCAAAGTCCTATTACTAGTACGAACTTAACGTAACACAAGTCATGCAGGATGGTAACACAACTAATATTCTGACAGTTTTAATTCCTTTTTTTCCCCTGGGAAAGCATTGATAATTTATCATATAGATGGTGAATCATCAATACTTAACTTAGAAGAATGTATATTGAATTTAAATGCATTTCTGAAAGAGGTTGTTTCTAATGGGAGTCTGTTTCTTTTTGGTTGAGACGTGATTATGAATCACTGGAGTACTAATTGTGCTTTATGATTAATTATCTTTTGGAAAAGTTTCATCAAAAAGATAGAAGTATGCAAGCTTATGTACTCTTGTTCTAGTGCAAGTGCACACAAAATAGTAGAAAATTTGGAGTTGGTTAGTTTTTGCCCACCATATTATTTGGTCAATTTCTTCTGGATTTTGAAATGTTTACCACATCTCTATTTAGGTAATCAAGAACATCCTTTTAAATTCATTAAATCAAGCAACCAGATAACGCACAGAAACATTACCCTGAACCTATGATTGAAAGCTGATTCTTGCATCTACTAGAGCCTTTATTATTTTCATTTTATTTTATTTATTTTTGGGGTGATGCTACAAATTGGGTTACATAAATATTATTAGGGATTTGATTTTCTCATGTTGCATGAGAATTCAATTCTCATGTTGTGACTCAACTAGTGGTGGGCCCCACATTTATTAAAAAGAGAAAAAGAAAAGAAAAACTTTGTACACAAATCGAAGAGTCACAACATGAGAAAATGTTTTCCCATATTATTAACCTTGTTTTCTTTTTAAGAACCTTCTTGACATCAGGGACTAGTTCATCTAACGCGAGTTATAACGTTAGCCAGAGCAAATTAAAGGTTAACATGCAACATGAATGCTTTCTGCTAGAGCTACTCTTTTAGTTACAGCTAAGAATTTATTTTATACTTCAGTTTATTTAAGGATAGTGAATTTCCCCCCAAATGTTAATGCCTTTGGTACTACGCTGAATATGTCACCTCAAATTTGGCAACCGATTATAGGCATTTAACTGGTTTGGACTAAACGGTTTTTTTTATAATATATTATTAAGCATTGTCAAATAACTTGTTGTATATATAATTTGACTGTGTTTGGAAGCTACTGACAATCTAGTATTTAATATAGTATTGTAGCAATTTAAATTCAAATTTTATAAATTGACGGTTATATTAAAAAAAAAAAAAGAATGTTTGCATAAAGAAAGTGAAATGTCGACGCATTTAATAATTTTGAAAATTCTAATATTTGATTTTTATTTTTTTTCTTTAATGTGACTAGAATATTATTGAATTTAGAATAATAATAATAAAGTGACTTTTTGGAGTGGGAGTCCTATCAATATTCGCATGAAAATTGCATTGTCACCAAATAAAATAATGAAAAATAATTTTCTTATGTTGTAGGAAAAAAATACTCTCATGCTTCTCACCATTCGATTCTCGTGCCAATTTTTTATAAGTGTGGGTTCCATCATATTTTAAGTCTATAACATGAGATATTTCGTGTTCAACAACATAAGAAAATGAAAACCCTAAAATAAATAAACGAAAAGCAACCAAGAAGACAAAAAATAATAATAATAATAATAATTGGCATAGAGGGTGGCTATTGAAACATAGTATCCAACTTGGATACGGATCTATAATCCCTTGCCAGGCTATGTGAAAAATTGTATAACGAAGGCTAATTTTCTACTTCACTTCTTGCGGTATTCACATGCATATGCATGGGACATAAATTTGCAAGCCTATTTCTTTTTTCATGATAATTCATATTATAATCTTGGACTTTATTAATCTCATGCAATAGGAAAGAATTCTCTCATGCAATAGAGATAATCATGTGTGGGACCCATCCACTATAGAAAAAGAAAAAAGAATAAAAAAGTAACACGGAAGTCGATGTATGTGTAGGAGAGAAAAATTCTCTCCTACAACATAAGAGTATATTTTTCCTATAATCATTTAGATGGGAACAGGAGAGGTCTTTGTGAAACCGTACGTTATTACATATATATTTCTCCACCATCATATTCATCTCCCACTAAAAGAGTAAAAGGTCAAGTGAAGTAGGACTAACCAAATCACCTACTTTCTTTATAGCTTTAGTGGGATTTTAGGCTTTAGTGGGCTTTTGTGGATTGTCATAGAAATTATGACTCTCATGACTCTCTCTCTCTCTCTCACACATATACACACACTGACACCACCAAATCAGCATGCCTTGGAGATACAGATTCTTATAGGGATATATAAAAGGGACGCTTTCACAAGCAAAAAAATGGTCCACATCTTAATGGTGTTGTATCTGTTTGCATGTAAATCTAATAGTGCCTGTGACAGCCTCACATGTGACTTAATCCACATCCACGAGACTCCTATCTCCTATCCTTTCTCTTTATGATATCTGTGCATCATATGTCATGCAAGGCTAAGTTTTTGGAAATAAGGCCCAACTAATTTGAAGGGTAACTTTCAGAGATGCGAGGATATTCTTACTACCAAATTTTTCTACTATCAACTTACTACTTATTTAATCACCGTTGGATCAAAGAGAGAGAATGTTAAAAAGTTTTTGAAAAAAGAGAAAATGTTGATCTAATAGTGATTAGATAGGTAGTGAATTAGTAGTAAAAAAATTTGGTAGTAAGAATATCCCTCCTCACTTTCAGAATATACAAATATTTTTTCACTTTCTCAATATTGTTATTTGTCTCGTGTCTTGTGCTAATCCTTCTTGTGAGTGACTACTCTCGCTCACGAAATTCACCACCCAAATTGTCTTTATGGACTTTCATGAGTCATGACATAGAAGATCCTACTCTTCTCGTGATGCATCTAACTTTCACTGTCAAAAGACTTGAGTTCATGTCCTATTTCCAATCACGCCTTAGCTTAGCATAAAGCAAAAGAGAACTTTATCTCAAGGATGTTGCTAAGTGCTAACCAGTATTTTAAAAATATTTCTTAAGAAGTATTCTATGACTTTCGTTTAATTATCTAAATTACTTTAAAAAAATTATTAATTTCTTTTTACGGTTTTTTTTTTCACCAATGATCAGTACAAGAAATATTGAGTTTAGTCACACACGATTGAATCTGGTTCAGTTAAAATCTATAAAGAATTTGCAATTGAATTTGATGAAATGTAGCATAATGTCCCCTTGTGATGATTATGCTATTGCTGGAGATCTTTACTTGATTGAAATATATAAGGTACTTGCAAATCATCTTGACGCTCAAATCAGTGTTTGATTAATAAATTTAAATAATAATGGGAAAGATGTAATTCACAGGTCCTCTAATGGTGTTTCTCGCAAACACTCAAACACACAAATCAAGTCTCTGAATATACCTCTTTCTATTACTGTGTATGCCAAGCCACTTTACAATGGTTTACATGGTGCTATTTAAAAGCATTAGCAGAAACTGATAACAAACTTAGGAAAACTAAACACAATAAAGACTACTTCATATAAACTATAAACTCATAAATGACCACTAACAAATTCCTACGGACGCACCCCTTCACCAAACGACTCTTCATTTATTTTATTTTCTAATTGAATAAAGTTTAAACCAACAAAACTCCCCCTTAAACTTTAATATCTCTACCGTCCTTCATTCCCATCTTCTTTTGCAATTTTCAAACAACAACGTCGGCAGAGGTTTTGTGAAAATATCTCCAACTTGATCTCGGCTTGCAACATGAGTGAGCTCCACCTTTCCTTCTTTGACTTGATCTCGGATGAAATGAAACCTGACATCAATATGCTTACTTCTTTCGTGGTTGACCGGGTTCTTTGCTAACTCGATCGCAGATTTGTTGTCAACTCGGATTTCAGTTGAACCGACTTGCTCTTGCTCCAACTTGCTCAATAAATTTCTCAGCCAAATTGCATGACAAACGCACCAGGAAGCAGCAACGTACTCGGCTTCGCATGTAGATAAAGTCACAATAGGTTCCTTCTTTGACACCCACGTGAATGCCGTGTTTCCCATGAAAAATACATAGCCAGCCGTGCTCTTCCTGTCATCAACATCTCCGCACCAATCACTATCCGAATATCCTGTCAGTTTGTACTTGTCCGACTTCGAGTAATGAAGTCCTTGTGAGATTGTTCCATGAACATATCTTAAAACTCTCTTTGCCGCCTTCCAATGAGTATAGCTCGGCTCTTCCATAAATCGGCTTATTATTCCAACACTCAGACACAGATCCGGTCTCGTACATGTCAAGTATCTCAGACTTCCAACTAAACTTCGATAAACACTCGGATCTACCTTTTCACCTCCATCATATCTTGAAAGTTTAACACCGGGTTCCATAGGAGTTGAAACCGGGTTGCAATTACTCATTTTAAATTTCTCTAAAATTCCTTTTGCATAGGCTTCCTGAGAAACGAAAATCCCAGATTTGTCTTGTCTGACCTCCAAACCAAGAAAATATTTCATTAGACCGAGATCCGTCATCTCGAACTCCTTTGTCATTTTATTCTTGAAATCTTGAATCATCTCTTCATCATTACCCAAGAAAATCAGATCATCAACATATAGAGCAACAAGTAGAATTTTACTTTCCTTTTTCTTCACATAGAGTGCATGTTCATACGGACATTGTTCAAATCCATCTTTCTTGAAGTAATTGTCAATTCTTGTGTTCCAGGCTCTTGGGGCCTGCTTCAACCCATACAGAGCTTTCTTCAGTCTCAACACTTTCCTCTCTTGTCCTGCTTTCATGAATCCCGGAGGTTGTTCCAGATACACCTCCTCTTCGAGTACTCCATTTAAGAATGCCGACTTCACATCCATCTGATAGATCGGCCATCCGAACTGGGCTGCTTGAGAAATTAACAGCCTGATAGTCTCCATTCTTGCTACGGGTGCGAACACCTCGTCATAGTCAATGCCGGCTTTCTGTCTATACCCTTTCGCCACTAGCCGGGCTTTATATCTTTCGATCTCCCCCTTAGCATTCATTTTCTTTTTATACACCCATTTCACACCAATGGGCCGACTTCCTTTGGGTAGCTCGGCTAACTCCCACGTCTTGTTCTTTTCTATTGCTTTAATTTCCTCTTCCATGGCTGATTGCCACTTCACATTTCGAATTGCTTCTTCAAAACTCACTTCCTCAGAGTCTGCTAACAAACATACCAGGTGTGCTTCACTGGTGGAATCATACAGATCTTGTAGACTCCTCATCCTTGGTTGTCTCAATTCTTCTTCACTGTTAGAAACTTCTGAATTTGCAGGGATATAGGTCGAAGGTTGTTTGACCTCAATAGATCTATTTCCGGGATCCACATTGGATGGACTGTTCCAGTCCCAAGCATCTTCTTCATTCACTTTCACATCTCGGCTAACCAGCACCTTTTTACTAACGGGATCCAACAACTTGTATCCCTTCGTCTTCTCATCATAACCAATAAACACAAATTTCTTACTCTTATCATCTAGTTTTGTCCTCAACTGATCCGGAATGTGTGCATAAGCAACACTCCCAAAGACTCTAAAATGACCCACTGAGGGCTTCAATCCGCTCCATGCTTCTTGCGGAGTCTTGTCATTCAAATTTGAATGTGCACATCTGTTTTGTACATACACTGCACATTGTACAGCTTCTCCCCAGAACTCTTTTGGCATGTTTTTCGTTTTTAACATAGATCGGACCATATCCAGGATAGTCCGGTTCTTTCTTTCAGCTACTCCATTTTGCTGGGGCGAGTACGGTGCGGTCAGGAACCGCCTTATCCCATGTTCTTCACAGTATTTCTTGAAAGCTGTTGACACGTACTCCCCACCTCGGTCTGAACGGACCGACTTGATGTACCTCCCAGTACCATTTTCTATCATCACTTTAAAATTCCTAAATGCCTCTAGCACCTCGGATTTTTCTTTCAAAAAATACACCCAAGTCTTTCGACTAAAATCATCAATAAACGTGACAAAATACTTCTTGCCACTGAATGACCCTGGAGTAATTGGTCCACACAGGTCGGTATGAATTAATTCCAGAGGCTGCCTAGCTCGGTATCTCGCCATCCTTTGGAATGGGCTCCTCGCATGTTTTCCCAATACGCAGTCTTCACAAAAATTTCCTTCAGAGTTAAGCTTTGGCAGTCCCACCACCATGTTCTTCTTCATCATCTCGGTCAGACCACCATAATGAAGGTGTCCAAACCGTCGATGCCACAATGACATTTTATCTTCTACCTCGGCTTGCAGACAGCCGACCTCCATACTCCTCAGACTCAGCTTGTACATTCTATTTTTCTCCATCTGAACTCGGGCTATCAGACGCTCTTGTTTGTCTTTTAACAAGAGGACTCGGTCTGTCATTAGAACCGAGTAGCCTTTCTCCATCAATTGTCCAATGCTCAGAATATTGCTTTTGAGCTCAGGCACGTAATATACGTCCCGAATTGTACCAATTCGTCCATCTCTTTGCAAGAAACAGATTGTACCTCGGCCTTTTACATCAATTTTGGATGCGTCTCCAAAAGAGACATGTCCTGCTTCCACCGTTCTCAATTCTTTGAACAAATGTTTGTAACCACACATGTGATTACTGGCACCAGTATCCAGGTACCACTCCGAAACAACCTTCGACCTAGTTTCACCATGAGCTAACATCAGAACTCCATCTTTCATTTCTCCTTCTGCAGTGAAGTTTGAAGCCTCATCAATTCTTCTTTCATCTCGGCAGTCCTTAGCGAAATGCCCAACTCGGCCACAGTTGTAACACTTGTCCGAGTTGCAATCTCTTGAATAATGTCCATACTTTCCACATTTGTAACATTCCATGTTTGATTGGTTTGTCCATTGGCCTCTTCCACCTCGACCACGTCCTCTACCTCTCCAATTTTGCTGACTCGTCTCAGCTCTTTCTTCGTGTTTCACTTCCTGACCTCGGCCACGACCTTCTCGGCCATTTCCACGTCCACGTCCACGTCCACGACCACGACCTCTACCTCGGACATTCTGAGAGTAGAGTGCCTTTTCATCCTTGATATTTGCTTTTGACTGAAGTGCTTGCTCCAGTGTCTCTTCTTTCTTCTTTTTCTTGCGCTGTTCATGTGCCTCAAGAGAACCTGCTAGCTCTTCAACAGAAAGCGTAGCTAAGTCCTTAGACTCTTCAATTGCACATACCACGTTCTCAAAGTCGTCTGTCAACGACCTCAGAATTTTTTCAACGATTCTGGAGTCGGTCAGCACCTCTCCATTTCGTTTCAACTGGTTCACCACGGTTTGAACCCGGATGATGAAGTCCGACACTCCTTCGGTTTCCTTCATCTTCATCCCCTCCAACTCTCCTCTTAGAGTTTGAAGTCGGACCTGCTTTACACGGTCCGCGCCTTTGTAAGTTGTCTCCAATATATCCCAGGCTTCCTTTGCCGTCGTCGCATCTCCAATTTTTTCAAGACCACCGCTTCCTTCAACAGCTTGAAACATCATAAATAGTGCCGCTGCATCCTTTGATCTCAACACACTCAATTGCTTGAGTTGATTTGCTGAATATCCTTCCGTTGTATCAGGTTCTACGAACCCGTTTTGCACCAACCCCCAACTATCATAAGCTCGTAGAAGGGCCTTCATTTGGATACTCCAGTTTTCATAATTCACCTTTGTCAGGCGGGGCACTGGCAGACTATTACTCATATTTTCCATTGGCTAAAGCTCTGATACCAATTTGTGAATCACAGGTCCTCTAATGGTGTTTCTCTCAAACACTCAAACACACAAAACGAGTCTCTGAATATACCTCTTTCTATTACTGTGTATGCCAAGCCACTTTACAATGGTTTACATGGTGCTATTTAAAAGCATTAGCAGAAACTGATAACTAACTTAGGAAAACTAAACACAATAAAGACTACTTCACAGAAACTCTAAACTCATTAATGACCACTAACAAATTCCTATGAACGCACCCCTTCACCAAACGACTCTTCAATTTTCTATTTTTTCTTTAATTAAATAAAGTTTAAACCAACAATTATATGAACATATTTCGGTACTTCTTTTCGTGAAATGGAAAAAAGAGAATATGAAATGAAATAATCATAAAGACAAAGATGAGGAGGGAATTTTCCACTACCAACTTACTACCTATCTAATCACCATTGGATCAATATTTTCTCTCTCTTTATAAATTTTTTAGCATTCTCTCTCATTGATCCAATGATGATTATATTGGTAGTAAGTTGATAGTGGAAAATTTTGGTAGTCAAAATATCCCCCCTCGACAAAGATAGTATAAATATAGGGAAAACAATATCTTATGTTACACCAAACAATAACTATCTCCTGCCCTCACAAATACATTTGTGGGTCCCTTTTTTTTAACTTTCTATCACCTCTCTTTTTCTCTCTTCTTCCCATGTTTATTTGTGGAGGAAAGAGTTACTGTTTTCGGATAACATGAGAAATTATTTTCTCATAAATATATTATTTTTCTTATATTTTGTATAAAAGATGTGCCTCGTTATATTATTTTCATGTTGTAGAGCGAAAAAAAAGCACAAAAAAGGGGTACACCGAGTACTTGATCATTGAGATGATTTTATTTTGGGGTTAGTGTCTCTAGTAATGCACGAGATAAATTTATTTCTACATATACATAAAAAATACGTGTTGCCCATGTGAAAAGAAGATAGAAAAAGAAAATATAGGTCTCACATATTTTTATATGTGTATGAGATAAATTTATCCCCTATGCACACATAAAAATATGTGGAACCCATATTTTATCTCTCTCTCTTTTTCTCACATGAACTTCATACATTTTTATATCTGTGTTGGAAATAAATTTATTTCCTTTAAACCCTTTAGTTTTGCTATAGAACACAGTACATAAACGCAGAACCCCAAAAAAAAATTGTTTCAGGGACAAAAGTTTGAGAAATGAGTTTCACTCCTAAACCAAACAAGTGTTAAAATGAGCAAACTTCAATTGAGGAAACTAAAGCAGGCTTGCCCACCCAAACATGTAACTTAACTACTAGTTTTGTGTCTTGCAAATCATTCGAAACTTTCTACTTGAAATAGTTGTTTTTTAATAAATCAACATGTATCCTTCAGGAGACACAATTTTGTTTGAGTTGGCAACATTTAAGGCTAGCTCTCCTTAAGGGGGTCTTTTGCATTCATAAAGACTTAAGTCCACGACTTTGCTTAAACGGATTCTAGCATATATCATTTGGACCAACTCCTTTGATTACTTAATTGTAGTATGTTCTCCACAAGGTGTTCTGGAGTAGTTTTAACTCATTGCTTTTGGAACTGTTACTGTTTCTCAAGTCAATTTATGCACAATCATGGTTGTGAATTGTGGAATAGTGATCAAAGTGTCATTTTTTGGTAATTTTTTTACTCAAATGCCACGCGAACAGTACTTTTTACCAGATTGACACATGTTATAATTCGTTATAACTGGTAGCGAATTACTTTCGTCAATGATTTCGTGACACGTGGGCATATTGCAGACCAAATTCACTACCACTAATAGCGAATCATGACATGTCAGTTTTTTCCAACGAAAGTATGTCACGTGTCACAAAATCATTGATAAACGTAATTCGCTTCCGGTCATAGTGAATTATGACACGTGGGAGTGTGGTAAAAAATACTATTCACATGACATTTCGATAATATTTTTGACAAAAGCAATATTTTGTTCTCTGTTCCGTGAATTGTTGGTGACACTTAATTGAATGATATTTGTATTAAGTTTGAACAAGTGGTTGATGGTAATTTGTAGGCATCTACACCCTTCATCTGCCATTTCAAAGCCCTGCTAGATCAAGAGACGAGAGATTTTATAATATTCCAAGTTTTGGTAGATCAAAGAGGCACCTCATCCATTTTGCAATTTTTGCTCTCTCCATGTATCATGAATGAGTGTTGATTTGACTTTCAAAGGAACAGAGGTAGATAAAGTGCAGGTTGAAACTTAAAAAACACTCACTATAAATAACAAGGAAAATCTTGACCCCAAAAGAAGCTAAGTCAAACCAAATATCAACCCCATTTAATAAAACAGTTAAACCAACTCTTGAATCTTCCCCATTTTTTAGTTCAACAATTGGCAGTTACCTACTTCACTGAAGGAATCATCTCAAGTCTCAACACCCGCACAGAACTATACCCACTCCAACAACCATATATATATATATATATATATATATATATATATATATATATATATATATGACTCTTATTCAATCCATGGATGTGCTATGATTAGGATATTCATTTTTAATATTTATCTGAAGCTAAACCTTCAAGAAGCTATAGCAGCAAACAAGGAAATTGTTATAAACAAGTTAGGCATGGCTTGTGGGTGTTCTTCAACAGCAATGGCAGAGAGAATATCTTGGTACTGTGCTATACTTGTGGCACTGATGCTTGTCTTGAGCAACTGTGAGTCAAGCACGAGTAAGTTCACGGTTCAGCAGATGCCGCAGAGGAATACCAAAAAGGCGTGTGATGATATATACGTGGTTCTTGAGGGAGAGACACTGCAAACAATCATTGAAAAATGTGGGGATCCATATATTGTTGAAGGGAATCCACATATACAGGACCCGGACGATGTTTTCCCTGGCCTCCTTATCAAGATTAACCCTTTCACGAATTTCTAGAAGTCTCTATTCTTTTCTGGTCTTGTTATAAAAGATTATAAGAGCAAGTTGTTCTTTTTTACTGAAAGAATAGCCTATCATCTGTGTTCCATTCACGGTAAGAAATTATATTTATGGGAATTTACTTGTAAGCATAGAATATTCCAAAAAAATTAGTAAATTAAAGTTTATATTAGGGGATGGTATAGCCGTATAGCGGTATAGGGATGATCGCTCATATCTCATTGAGGGTAATGTTCCATTTAATCAAGTGATGAGTATTTTTTATCACAGTTGCATAACTAAAGTTCGAAATCAGATTCTCTTATCTTTGTTACAGGGTTATTTGTATATTTCTTTTAGGTACTCGTTGATCTTAATAGCCTAACTGACCAGAATATCTTTGGTACGATGATGTATTCAAAACTCGGTACATCTTTCGTGTATATGGGTGACACGTATTTTACTTTTATATCCAATCACCCTCTCTCCTAATTTAAAATAAATTTTATTATTGATTCGACAAAAGTGAGATATGTGTCACAATATAAATGAAAGATACACCATAAATTTTGGTGCATCTGTAGCACTGAAAAAACTTCTTATCTGAGGAAATATTTAATATGATCCAGGACCGGTGAATTTTTTAGTTCTCTCTCACGACATTAATTTTCTCTTTTCCTTTTTATCCCTATTATTTTCCCACTTTTTTAATTTTCTCCTCCTATTTACACTAAAAAATCACCTAAAAAATAGTGATCCGGGCTCTTTCTAAATAATCTCCGTAACTGACCTAAAGCAATCACTCCCGTCGTATGTTTTTTTAATCAGAACTGGTAGCAATACCGTGGTGTGTTTTTTTAATCAGAACTGGTAGCATTATAGGACACATATTAGGGGTATACCATATTTTTATTAAAAAGGGGTACTACCACTTCCACACAGCTCATGCCCATTTGTTAGGAAAAGTGCAAAATGTCATATTTTGGTAAAAAATTTATGCAGATGCCACGTAAATAGTATTTTTTATCCAAATGCTACATAGGTATAATTCGATACGACTGGTAGTGCTAATGATTTTATGACAAGTGGCACATTTTCACAGAAAAAAGCTGACATGTCATAATTCGTTATCAGTGATATTGAATTTGGTCTATAATATGACCACTAGGGGTGGTATATGAGCCAGGGGCCTTTCAGGGGCCTTTGGCTCGGCTCGTAAAGGCCTGAGCTCGTTTAATAAAAGCTCGTGTTGGAACCAGGCTTGGACTTGTATAAAAGCTCGTTTAATAAAAAGGCCTCAGGCTCTAATTCAGAAGCTCGCCCTTAGAGCCTCCCAGGCTAACCTAGTATATAAATATTTATTTATATTTTTTATACTACTTGTAATAACTCTCTCTTTCATCAATTTATTTCACCCCATTTTATTGGTTTAACAAACTTTTTGAATGATTTTGTTCTATATTATGCTATTTGGATATATATTGAATTTATGTATATTTATGGAATTACTAGTGTTGTTCTATATTATCCTTCATCCTCCTTCACACAAACAAACTCACAAAAATTCATTCGTTCCACTATGCACTGCTTGTTTGTGTCAATTTATTTATTTATTTATTTTTTTTATTTTTTTTTGCACTTTTTTTATAATGGGCTAAGATAATATAACCTGTTATCTACCTTATCTCACTTTAATTTTTTTTTTTATTGTAGACTTTATAAGTTATTGCTGCAAATTGGAAGCTAAGGTTTCTATATGGAAATTTATTTTTTGTGGAATTCTGTTATCTTATTTTTATTCTTTAACTTGCTAACAGGCTAAGACAAGCTTCACACAGGCTTTTATTTTTTGTAAATAAACCAGGCCTCAAGCCAAAATTATATTCGTGACAGGTAACAGGCTAAGGCTAGTCGGACACGTTTAAATACAGGCTTGGCCTGTTAAGATCAAAGCTCGGCTCGACTCGGCCCGTTAACACCCCTGACCACATATCATAAGATCATTAACCACGAAATTCACAGACATGTAACAGTATAAAAAATAATGTTTGCATAATATTTGAATAAATTTTTTGTCAAAAAATGACAATTTGATCATGTTCCCATTTGTTAAGTTGTTAACAAAGGATGGGCTCAACCAACATGTTACCGTTTAGTATTTCTTTTGGGCCATGACAAGAAATATAGACTTTCAAAATTTTCATTTTCGCTATTCGAACCTTTGATCCAAAATAAAAAATTAAAAAACTTTGATCATAAACCCTGTTTCACTTTCGCCAGCGCACAAAAAGACTATCGTAAACCATTTTAGAATCTGGTTCTTCAATAAAAATACAAGATGTGTACTATGCCTTTCATACGGAATTGCCTCCGTCAAACTGTTTTCTTGTTTTATTATGGTTGCTAGTACCTTTTGACAGTGAGATATTGGGCAGGGGAGAGTGATGTTTACCTCGTAGCCCCTCCACCAAAAAAATAAAAGGAAAGACAAAGACATGTGATTATTGTTTTTTAATGGGGAGTAATGTGATCTTTAGCCACGAACCAGCCACGCAAGTTGGTCAGAAAGATTTATTTGCCATTAATTTTTTTTATCATTCTTATAACTAATTTAATTACTGCTGATTTTCGTTAATCTTATAATTTATTTGAAATTAATACTATTTATTGTGTCACATTTATTAATTAATTATTAATTCCCAATAAATATATATAGAGTAAATATTTCTACAATCACTTCAGATAAACTTATTTACCGCTATCATTTATAATTATATTTTTTCGAGAGAACATAGTTGTAAATGGTAGATATAGATAAACTTATCTAAAATGGCCGTAGAAATACTTTTATATATATATATATATATATATATATATATATATATATATATTACGAGTTCGAGTATCCACATTACGATGAGAGACTAATTCTTTCAAAGAATTTTTTTTGCATTCAGAATAATTTGAACCAATCCAGTTTAGTTTAAGGGTTCAACATTTTTCTAGGAGATAAAATTATTTTTTACATGCATAAAATTATGAGGTGAAAAAAAATAAAAATAAAAACAGAAAAATCGGGTTCACATTTTTATGAGTATATCAGAGATAAGAGATAAAATTATCTCCTATACAATAAATCCTCAATTTAATGATACTAATAAACGTTATAAACGTTGATTCGATCCATACTAGTACGTTACTGATTAATAAAAAAATATTATGCTTAAAAAAAAAAGTTATATATTCTGCGATTGAAAATACTCACGAGTTATATGTAGGCATAAGACCTGGCTGACCCAATAAATATCACAAAAAATAATAATAAAAATTTGTTATATGTAGGCGTAAGACCTGGCTGAAATAAATATAATTGGATTGATTTTGTGTTCTAAAAAATAAATTCGATATATTCAAGTTAGATTTAGTTCAAGGGAAGGTTATATTTTATGTAGCACCGATACTCACACGTAACACGGGCACGACACGACATTCCGACACGGTAATTCTAAAAAAAAGTTAGATTTCAACACATTAGAACACGTTTTCATATTGAATAATATTTTTAATTTATGTTGCATATATTATATTTAATATTCAATAATTTAACAAAAAAACGAAGTTAAACCTATAATACCCATTAATTTTGCAAAGAAACACAAGATATCACAAATATTTATATTAAATTCAATAAAATAGTAATAATATTTCAAGAAATCTAATAGTTAGAACTAAAAACGAACCGCAATGCAACCTTTGAACCTTTTTTTGAGTTTCTACGACGCGCGTTGAAGTGTCGGGGAGTGTCAGAGAGTGTTGGGAAGTGTCGGACACAACATGTTTTTGAAGTGTCGGTGCTTCATAAATTATATTTATAAATTTTTTGTTTATAAACTCTTACAAATTACACTAAGTATGATCGATCATATTTCAATTAAGAGTGTATGACCAATCATATTTAGTGTAATTTGTAAAAAAAATTGTAAATAGATCTTTCTTCTTAATTTACATTTTGAATTGATTGGACCACGCCTCACTCCACATTATGACCGTAAACAAAATTTACTAATACATTCGGATACTGAGAAATAATGAATATTGTTTTATACGGATCATAATTATCTTTTTGATATGAGTCCACCCTATGTATCTTCAATTATTTGAGCCAAAGTTCTTTGCCTCTCCCTAAAATGTATTTTGTGAAAATTAAATCCAATTTTTTTTCTCATGATTTACCTTCATTAGTTAAAGAATATTTTTATATCTTGACAGCAACAAATCCAGAGTTCATAGAAGATTCATAAGTTTGAAATCCTGATTTCTTATATTAGCTCCACGTCAACAATTTTGACTTCAGTTTATTTCTTGTAAATTTCTTCTTCTTTTTTTTTTTTTTTCCTATTACGGATCAACACCGTTGTATTTAGCCATTTTTTATTTTTTAAGTTACTCAATTCTAATTACCTCATGAAGTGAGTTGACTCCCTCCGATATCTCTATAAATTTTGATTTTTTGAATCAGTTATGAACTAATTCGAAATGCGGGGATCAATAATGACTGAAGGTTCAATTCCCTCCGCAAAAATATATTCCGCGAAAATCGAACCCAAGGAATCATTGGGCCAAATGATTTTGGTTTAAACAGAGGTTAGCATACGTGGACAAAAGATGTTTAATTTTGTCAAGTAATCACAATGAGTAAGGCGTTGAAACTGTTTATGAAAAAAAAAATAAAGGCGTTGAAACTAAACCGACCCACCCGCACTTTCACCGCAAAATGCCGAACGATAAAAATAAAATTCCCATTCAGGCGTTAGAATTGACGTACAAAATAAAAATGCTAATATTAATATTTTTTTTGAATTATTAGGCCAAAGCTGAAGCCAACTTTTTAAAATAGAAAAATGATTTAAGTTATATATCAAGAATTCACAATTTTTTTACTAATAAATAAAGGGATAGGATATTGTGACACCCAAGTTATGTTACGTTACACCCATGTGACACCCAGTCAATCTCGCCGTTAGATCGCTTATGTTGATCCAACGGTTATATTTATTTTCATTTTTGTATGGTCATGATTTCCCAAATTTAATATTTTATATTTATTTCTACCTTTGTATGGTTATGATTTCCCATATTTAATGCTTTCACTTTAAATTTGGGAAAACATGATCATACAAAGGTAGAAATAAATATAACCGTTGGATCAACATAAACGATCTAACGGTGAGATTGACTGGGTGTCACATGGGTGTAAGATAACTTGGTGTCACAATATCCTATCCCATAATTAAAATTTCTTAGTATTAACATTTTTCGTACGTCAATTCTATCGTCTTTAATCACTGGACTTTGTCGTCAAAGTGCGGGTGGGTCCGTCTAATTTTCGACAAAGATAAGTGTTGTCATGTCACTCACTATTAATATGCTAGCATCCCACAATCGCCGAGTGAAGACCATTTTTCTTCGGTCTCATCTCATATCGCTCTCGCTATAAAACTAAAATGCATATCCACGTGTTCACTTAGATTCCTTCACTTACGATCTAGCTAGCAAGTAGCAAGTAACAAGTGCCAAGTAGTAAGTAGCACCCTTTTCCTCTCTCCACCTCGATCTTCTCTCGCCATTCCTTTTCCTTTAATAAGCTTCATTTGAAAACACTCCACACCTTCTCATGATGGACTCGCACAAGCAGCAACTCTTTTCCCTCCTCTCTCTTTTCCTATTTCTACATCTCTCAGGTAAAATTATAAACAAAACATTCCCACCTCTTACCTCAAAAAAGACTATGTTTTTGTTCCTCTTTTTCTTATGGGATGAGATCATTCTTAACTGATTGATGAAATATTCAAAATTTACCTTATGGGTCTTATTATTACTTTTATAGGACAAAGGTTGCTGCAAGCAGAGGCTCGCCTTCATCATCGCAAGCTTAATGATCAGCCAACAAAATTGTTTGTTTTCGGAGACTCCTATGCTGACACAGGCAACATTAGGAAAGGTTTATCTAATTCCTGGAAAGATCCTTATGGCATCACCTTTCCCGGCAAGCCGGCCGGTCGATTCTCCGACGGCAGAGTCCTCACCGACTACATCGGTAGGTGCAATGCAAGTGCTCGCTTTTTATGTTTTGCTATTTTAATCTTTAGCTTTCTTTCTCAACAAAAAGCTTTGCTTTTCTACCTGCATGCTTTGGCTTATTGGATATAAAATTATAGGTTTATCATCTCTCCTTTATCATTACTTTATGAAATTTCCTACACACAACATTTTGTGGGGCTCGCAGCAAAAAAAACTCTGGCACGCAAAATGAATCTCTATAACATAACAGAATCACTCTTCGTACGACATAACTCTTATAAAACCCTAAAATTTTTATGGGTTTTACAAGAGTTATATTATAGGAAAAATGATTCTGTTATATAATAGAGATTCGTTTTGCGTACCAGGATTCTTTTTTTTTTCGAGCCCCACAAAATGTGTGTAGAAAATATTTTGTGGTTATGTTAAATGATAGATGATAAACCCAATTATTATATATATTAAACTGCTTTACGGCTTTACCGATAGACTAAACTAATTTTTTTTTTTTTTTTTTTGGGGGTACTTTACTAAACTCTTCTTTATAGAAGTTGTAAGTGGTGGGGTTCATTTCTCTGCTGGCTTGCCACTTTTCCTTTTTCTTGTGCTGAATTGTCTATCTATTTTGACGTTGTGCTGTTCTTTACTTTGCCAAATGCTGCATTATTGTGTTTATGGCACCTTTTTCCCCAATCTTTTTTTACTCAGTTTTGGTTTGCATATCACGTTTGATCTTCATTTTATCTCTTTTTTCATCGCATTGAATTATTAGTAGCATGTTCTTTCATTTCTTTGCTTTCTCGCGTGACACCAAGCTTTCGACGCAGACACTTTGTCTTTATCATTTCTTTTGGTAATCATTACTTTAAACATTCAGCGCTCCTCTCCATTGATTGTGTTTTTCCCATTACCATTTCCTCTTAGGTCAATTGACGTCCTTTCACCTATGCTGCCACTATGTTTATTGTACTTTATGGTAGGTTTTAATTGGACCAATTATGCCAAAAGGGAGTAATGTGTACGTAGTTAATTCATTAATTAATGCCATTCAAATTGAATTAATACCGTGTAGCATATAATTATTCTGCAGATTTCTCGTATCAAATTATTAAATTTCTTTGGAATATCCTTATTTTTCTTATCCCGAGATACGAGCCTTTATTACCAGTGATTCTGAATAGACCTCTGCAGCTTTTTCAGTGAAAGTAAAAGCATTGTCTTACTTTATCAGTAAATGTATTTTAATAAAGGAAAAACTACTCTTATATGTGTTAAATTTCTCTCATACCGAAATATCTATGGTACTACTGCTGTACCATACACTTAGTACATCTAACCAATAAAAAATGAGAAATAACTGTCATATTTATATGAAAAAGAGAGAAAAATATTTTTTTTATTCAAGTGTCACTTGATTAATAGCAGATGTACCTACTACAGATGTACACAAGATGTTCTCCTCTCATACACATCTTTCGATAATTGTGCCATCTTTTTTTTATTATATTTTTTAGGTAGTGGAGCCCACAAATTTATCTCTATAACATGAGATAATTTATCTCCTTTAACATGAGATTAATAGAACCCTTTAATAAATTGACTTAAAAGAAAGAAAAAAAGTTAAAAAATCTATTATACATTGTCACTTATCATTTATTTTTTAAGTCTCCCCCCCTCCCCTCTAAATCATAACATATTTTTATTACTACTAACTTACTTATTACCTATCTAATCACCATTGAATCAAAGAGAGAATGATAAGTTTTTCTAAAAAAAAATGTTGATCTTAAGGTGATTAAATAGGTAGTGAGTTGGTAGTAAAAGATTTTGGTAATAAGAATATCCTCCTCACTCATAATTGCTTATGGGTCATTATAATAGCTTTCGTGTATCAATTTTTGTACCTGATTAATAAAACTACCGATGTGTGTGTGATGCAGCTAAGTATTTGGGAGTGAAATCGCCAGTCCCCTACAGATTGAGGAAATTGATGCCGCAACATCTGAAATATGGGATGAATTTTGCCGTTGGTGGTACTGGTGTCTTTGACACCTCAGCTCTAGGCCCAAACATGACAACCCAGATTGATTTGTTGCATCAGGTCATCAACTACAAAGTGTACACTGCTTCAGATCTTAGCAACTCAGTGGCCCTCATTTCTGTGGCTGGAAATGACTACAGTCATTACTTGGCCACAAATGGCTCTGCTCAGGTAAATTATTTTGAATTTTCACTACACAGATTTCTATGAAGTGCTTTATACATGATGTTTTCTAAAATATTTTAGTTATAATTATAAGTGGTATACATTTGTTAAGTTAGACTTGACACATTAAATTATCCCATTTACGCAAGAACTTGACAGTTTAATCGGGATGACGATCGTTTGTAGGAATTATAATTAAAGGAAAAAAAACCTTTATATTTCATTTTAACTATATATATATATATATATATATGGGCAGGTTATGTTTACAAACTTTTTTGTTTACAAATTCTTTCCGGGATAATACAAACTTTTGCAAACTACACTATGTTCTCCCGGGAGAATATAGTGTAATTTGTAAAAAAAATTCAAAAAATTTATAAACCGATACTGTCCCATATATATATATATATATATATATATATATATATATATATATATATATACATAAAAGATGGATTATTCTACCTACTTTTTTCTTACCTAACTTTGCTTATCATTCTCTAATACTATTAGATTAGAATCTAAACTACCTTTATTATTTCTCTCTTCTATTAAGATTTTGATCTAATGATGTTAGAGAGTGTGTTAAAAATCTAATCCTGGTAATATTCATCACTTTATTGATTTCCTCCTCCTTAATTGAGGTATATATACAAGTATCAATAACAGTACTATTTTTAAAATAGATAACAACCTCTAAAAAATCTAAACAACTAAACAAATCAATCCTATCCAATTTACAAGAGTATCTCAACAAACTTAATACTATTATCAAATTAAATCTTATCTTCAACACTCCCCCTCAAGTTGGTGCATGAATATCTATCATGCCCAACTTGTTAATGACTTCTTCAAAAACTTTTCCGGAAACAGCTTTGGTGAGTACATCAGCAAGTTGTTCTTGAGACCGTACATGAGGGATCTCAATTATATGATTTTCAAGCTTTTCTTTTATAAAATGCCTATCTATTTCAACATGCTTAGTCCTGTCATGCTGAACCAGATTGTGTGCTATCCAGATTCATTGGCTGACTATATATAATTCCCAATTCAGCTAATATATTTTTAATCCATAGCAGTTCACAGACACCATAAGCTATACCTCTGAATTCAGCTTCAACACTTGACCTAGCCACAACCTTTTGTTTCTTGCTCCTCCATGTGACTAAATTTCCTTCTACAAAGGTGAAATACCCAGATGTTAATTGCCTTGTAGTCTTATCACCAGCCCAATCTGAGTCTGTATAACCTTCAATGCATGGTTTATCATTTTTTGAAAAAAGTAGCCCTTTTCCTGGAGTTCCTTTGAGATATCTAAGGATTCGGCCCTGCTATCCTTTATTATTTCTCTCTTCTATTAAGATTTTGATCTAATGATGTTAGAGAGTGATAGGACAAAAGTAGGTAGAATAATATATATATATATATATATATATATATATATATATATATGGTTCTTTCACTCAAAATGATATAAAATTATGTCTTTAAAATAGTAAATATATATTTTATAATTAAATACTATTTAACTTTTATTTTTTTAAAATTATCAATCCATAAAAAAAGGTTTTATTCTTTTTAGAAATTAACAAATAAAAAAAAAGATCATAAATTTTTTAATTGAATTCAGTATATATATATATTTTGAATACGAATTGAGTATTATTTAAAATTGTAACAGAAGATCCAATGTGCATCGTGTTTTCTTTACAATTATCTTTTCTAGGCTTAATTTCCGGCCCAGTATCACATTTAGGTGGGTTAGGTTAGGTACGTAGACACTTGTCCACTATTTGGAAGTAAATGGACAAATTAGTGATTGCCAAACTGTTAACAATAGCCCAAAGGCATAAACTATAATATATTTAATAAAGGCCATAATAATTTAATAGACACATTGGACTCCACTGAAATTGTCTATGGGCTCGTCATGGTTACGGGCGATTCACTTACGCAATGGGTCATATCATGATCATCAACTAACATATAAATAAAGAATTTAGCAATTTATTTTTTAATAAATCAGAATTAGATTTTGATTATTTTCTCCCCGTTAAATGGTACCACCAAAATAATACTGAAGAATATTGATGAATGATACCCATAATAATGTTGGGTGAATATGTATGCAGGGATTACCATCTTTCGTGGCCTCAGTGGTTAATCAGACAACAACCAATGTGATTCGCATCAAAGGGTTGGGAGTGAAGAAAATTGTTGTGGGTGGTTTACCACCCCTTGGATGCCTTCCTGAGATAACAGCGACATCCTCATTCCAACATTGCAACACAACCTTTAACGCCCTCGTGCTTCTCCATAACAACCTCTTGAACCAAGCCGTGACCAGATTGAACCAAGAAACAAAGGATCATTCGGCAGTCGTAATTCTTAACCTTTACGACAGCTTCATGTCAGTGCTGAACCACCCATCCACACATAACATTCAGAACCAGTTTAAGCCATGCTGCGTTGGGTTAAGCAGTGAGTATTTTTGTGGGAGTGTAGACGGGAACAATGTGAAGAAATATCAGGTCTGTGATGAGCCCAAATCCGCTTTCTTTTGGGATCTGGTTCACCCCACCCAAGCAGGATGGCACGCTGTGTATAACAAGTTAAGAGCCATGAATGCTCTTCAACAGATTCATTACTAGCTCGTTGGAAGTGCTTTAAGCTTTTGGCTTGTTCTTTTTTGTTTGTGTTAAATAATACACGCCCTTTTTTTTTTTTTGTTAAATTGTTCATCCAACAACGTTTCGTTTGTAATTATTCCAACTGCTTTTGGGAATCTGAGTGCAATTTGCAAATAGAATGTTCTCTTTTTATTAAAGCTATAACATATTCGTTGCAAACAAATTTTGCTTAAGTAGATGATTTTCAGCACCAATATGTGTGTTGGGCAATGTTGCGACCTGATATTACTTATACAAATGCTAATCATTAAAAAGATAATTTGAGTAATAGTTAAAATCAAATTATAACATAACGTGTGTGAGCGCTTTCAATTTCTTCAATCATAAATTACCTCATTACTTTTTCTTATGGGATTAAAGTATCTCTATAACTTTAGATAAGTGTATCTGCTGTTCAGTTAAACGACATTGTTTTGGTTGTTTTTTAATTAAAATGAATTTTCTCTGTTTTATCTCAAGGCGGTTGGCCACCGCTCGCTGCTCTCCGATGACAAGCCACTCCTCTTCTTTCTTTCTTCTTGTGTGTTTTTTTTAACATTAATATGGGATTGTTAGGCGATTGGTGTTTACATATATATGATCATAGTTTAAGTAAAGGGGAAGGTCTGCCCAAAAAAGAAAGGAAAAGTTCAACCCGAAGCATCCTTTTCTGTTTTTGGGTTCAATTTTCGAGTAATTGCAAATTAAACAGGAATTCAATTAGCTAAGAAAGCACACCTTAATACTCAGAAAGTCAGAATTAGAGAAATTATAAAGAGTTTAAGCGGCTTTAATTTCTCAAATTATTTTAGGTGATGTTTCTTTTGTTACAGTTACAGTTACTCTTGAAGACCTCGGCTAGTCCTTCCAAAATGAGCACTTTGTATAGACCCTAGACATCTCCATTTTGAGAAGTGGCATTCAAAAGTTGCAACCCATTTTGAGAGCCTGGGCAGAGTTTCATGAGACGCCATTGTGGCTTCGTCATCAGAGAGCAACAAGCGGTGGCCAACCGCCTCGAGATAAAACAGAGAAGATTCGTTTTAATTAAAAAACAACCAAAACGGTATCATTTAACTAAAAAGCAAATACACTTATCTTTTTTTTTTTTATCAATACATGGGGCGAACAGCCCCACGAAAACAGCAACAAAACAGAGACAAAAAGAGAAAACCAGAAACAGCACAAGGAAAACAGCAGCTACACTAGAAAACAGAAAACTAAACAGAAGCTAAAAATAGAAGAAGCATGCAGCCAACTAAGAGATTCCAGGATCCAACAAATCCGCAGCAAGAAGATTGACCAGCTCCCTATGAGGGGAAGAGATAACAGAGAAACCAAAAGAATATCTAAAGCATTCTTTGCTATCCAATCAACACAACAGTTGCAGGATCTGGGAATGTGCTTCAAAGAGACAGTCCACTCCCTATGGAGAGCTACTCGAATCTTAGTCACCAAATGTAACTTTCAAGTCTC
This sequence comes from Gastrolobium villosum, assembly GCA_032173675.1. Taxonomy (NCBI): domain Eukaryota; kingdom Viridiplantae; phylum Streptophyta; class Magnoliopsida; order Fabales; family Fabaceae; genus Gastrolobium; species Gastrolobium villosum. The sequence continues at coordinate 147,624 of JAVKPL010009283.1, forward strand.
ATTACCATTCTTGATAAGAAAGCCAATGGCTTGAACAAAATCAGATTCAAGAACAACATCCTTCCAACCAGAATTCCAAGCAAAATCCAAACCATAAAGAATAGCCTATAATTCAGCTTGCAAAGAGGAACAGGATCCAATAAAAACAGAAAAACCACCAACCCAATTACCTTCCCAATCTCTTAATAAACCTCCACATTCAGCTCTCTCAGAGGTAGCCGCACCGTCAACATTTAATTTCAGAGAGCCTTGAGTGGGAACCGTCCATACAGCAGGGGACCTGATGGGGGATCTGGATTGGCAAAGAGGATGGAATTTTTTCCTGCTAAAGCACCTTAATTCTTTTATTGTTTCGGACAACATTGGGGAAGGGTCTTCGGGTCTCTTAGCAATAACATCATGATATTCTTTATTTCTCCAATGCCATAAAAAATTGCAGGCAGTAAAGAAAAAATCCCTCCAGTCATTAGCCATCGGAATTCTATGATTCAAATTGAGGGAAATCCACTCCTTGAAAATGTTTGTACTGAAAAAACCTGGAGGTAAGGGCTGGAACAAAGAAATAGACCATGACTTTCTAGCTTTGTAGCAATCTCTAAAAGCATGGAGGTTAGTTTCCACTAGATCAGAACAGGAGGGGCAGGAATTGGAGGTGTCACTCCATTTGCTGATGTAATCCTTTGTAAGCATCCTACCATGAAGCATTCTCCATATGAAAAATTTGACTCTCTCTGCTCCTTTCCAACTCTAAATCCGGGCCCAACAGCTAACACCAGAGTAGGGGGTTGGGCTAGTCAGGTTGTTGTACGCAGCTTTGACAATAGATTGACCAGGAAGGCTATTTCTCCAACATACAAAGTCCTCGTCTGCTGTATCATCCGGAGGAGGGATAGCCATAATATGGTTCACAACACTACCATCAAAATGATTATTAAGATAAATAACATCCCATCCTTCTCCTGAAGAGAAAATGGAGTGGTTAATTTTGAGATTGGCCATATCATCAGATGGAGGGGTAACAGCTCGCTCAAGTAGGCTAGTATTGAAGCCAGCCCAATCATCTTTCCAAAAAACAACCTTCTTCCCATTACCAATTTGCCAGGAGATATTGCTAAGCATGTCTGGCCAGATTTTAGCAAGACTCTTCCATAAGTGAGAGACATAAGGCTTACAAGATATCTCCTTCAATAAGTCCCTGTTCGTGCCATATTTCGCCACAAGAACTTGAGCCCACAGATGGTCAGAAGATTGAGTTAAATTCCAAGCACACTTTTGAAGGAAAGCTTCATTTTGCAATCTAAGATTGATAATCCCTAAACCACCTTGATTCTTCCCCATTTTGAGTTGCTCCCAGCTGACAGAATGGTGTTTCCTATGGTTGACTGTGTCACCCCAAATAAAACTTCTTTGGAGTTTCTCTATATCTTCATAGATACCTTTAGGGAGGAGGCTGCTCTGCATGTGGAACATGGGAATAGTTGAAATGACTGACTTCGCTAAGGTTACTCTTCCAGCCATAGACAAGCAACTCTTTTTCCAACCCTGGAGCCTACCATTAACTCTATCCATAATCTCACCATAGTGTTGTTTGGTGATTCTACCATGCTTCATTCTATAGCCAAGATATCTGCCAATATTCTTAGTATAAGCAAATCCACTTAACTCCACAATCTCATTAGCAAGCTCAGAAGAGACATTCGTGGAGAAAAAAATATTGGATTTTGGGTAGCTAACCTTTTGACCAGACATCTCACCAAACATAGGAAGGCAATTTATGATAGTTTGAATCTGTGTGATGCTAGCTTCCCCAAAGAGCAGTAAATCATCAGCAAAAAGAATATGAGATATGGCTGGGCCACCTTTACCCGCTTTCATAGGAATCCACTCTTTCGAATTAGTGAGATCAGCAATCATATGAGATAATTTATCCATGTAGAGGACAAAAATATAAGGAGATATGGGGTCCCCTTGTCTAAGACCTCTGCTAAGAGAAATAGTTCCAGATTTAGCCCCATTCCAAAGAATCTTCAGCTTAGAAGTAGAGATGCAATGCATGCTAAGATTGACCAAATGATCAGGCAGATTGATCTCAGCAAGCACTTTATGAATGAAACTCCAGGACATACGGTCATAGGCTTTTTCTAGATCAATCTTTAATCCCGTATACATATAGACAAAATGATTTCTACAGCTGCCGTACTTAGAGCAAGCTAGGATCCGCTGCCGGATCCTTTTTTTTTTTTAAGAAAGCCGTGGGGCCCACTATTCTGTGTCAGCTGCAGATAACGTTGTCTACGGCTGCTGCAGAAATGTTATGCCCATATATATATATATATATATATATATATATATATATATGGGAAAAACGTTTCTCAAGCAGCTTGAGATAAGTTTATCTCCGGCTAGCCCCAAAACTACGTCGTTTTGATTAATGAAGGGTGTTTATGTAATTTTAGGTGAATTAATGAAGGGTGTTTTTGTAATTTTATTTATTTTTATATCATATACATTTTACTGAAACACCCTTCATTAATTCACCTAAAATTACATAAATACCCTTCATTAATCAAAACGACGTAGTTTTGGGGCTAGCCGGAGATAAACTTATCTCAAGCTGCTTGAAAAATGTTTACCCCTATATATATATATAGATAGGATCCTTTGACACCGGTGACAAGATAAACTTTCTCTTCCAAAGCAAAATGACAACATAAACTTTCTCTTCCAAAGCTGAATCAGCTTATGACACTCAACCCCATAGCCAGCACGGACTTGATACGCAACATCTTTGAGAGTTGAGAGATCCAAACTGGTCAGAGACAATGGATAAGCTAATTGAACTAATGGGGCCCAAAAGATGGATATGAACGATGTCATCACCCATTTTGCCACTGTCAATCTGGTTGGCCTTTGCATGACACGTTACTAATTTGACTTCAAATCAAATTTTTGTACCCACGACCAATTACATCAATAATTGCGAAATTTCTAATACATATATTTTTTAAAATAATTTGTAATATATTATGGTACTACTTATATTTATCAACTAAAAATATAGGGAAAAGTATTTCTCCAGTCATTGGATAAAGTTATCTCCGGTGAACTCAAAACAACATCATCTTAGATTATAAAATTAAAAAAATTATAATGATAAAGACTAACATAACCTTGTAATAAATTATAATTATAAAAATATCTTGATTTCTATTAACGGGGCCGCTGATAAAACTTAACTTATTTAATAGTTCCACTTTTACCGTTTTTATTAGTTATATAGCTTTCTAACTGTTCCGTAACTTACGGATTCCGTTGTATAGTTAGTTGGTAGATACAATTGTATAGTTAGCTTTATAATTTTCTTCATGAGACTGATGTATTCTTAGAGGCCATTTTATCTTTCCGTATAAATACTATGTACGTTGCTTAATTCACGTAACTTTTCGAGATTTACGCAATGACATTTCATTTGATATATTTTATTTCTCATACACATAATTAAAATCTGTAAAAAAGTCTAATTAGTGTTGCAAATTTGAATTATATTAATGGAAGATAAAATATACCAAATGAGGTGTCTTTGAGTAGATATCGAAAAAATATGTGAAATAAAAAAATCATCTGATTTAGATATCCGAATCAAAAGTTATGGTTTTTCAAAATTTTACAGTAATAGAGTAACCAGATTATGTCGCTTGGCACAATTCTATGAGTGCTTCAGGGGGCGATACTCAATAGAAAAAAATAAAAAAATAATATAAAAAGTGTGAGTGACGCGGGGATAGTAACGGCACTCAGTGACGCTAGGTCCCCTCGCGTCACTAAATGACCCCATTCGTAAATATTTTGAACCAAATACCAAATTGATAAATTAAAATCACAAAAAACCTCAATTGGTCAAAGAGCCCCGCTTCTAGGGGTGTTCATAAACCGATCCAAATCGATTCAAACCGCGGTGACCGAACCGAAAAATTGATAACCGAATAAATCGAAAACCCAAAAAAAAACCGCAAATTTTAATTGGATTGGATCGGTTTTCAGATTGATAGATGAAAACCGATCCAATCCAAACCGATCCAATATATTAATTTTCCTCTACCTACTTCGGTCTTTCCCCAATCATATCCCAAAGATTTATAAACCCAAGATCCATTAACCTACCAGCTAAACCCAAGAAAAAATCTAATCACATCTCATCAATAAAATCTCATCTATGTAGAGCTTTATATCACATTGTCCAAAAAAAAGCTATATTATTATTTATTGATGCTTTTGTATTTAAAAATAAATAAATTATAAAGTCAATATATACAAAAGATGTTATTTGCACAATAACCATGAAACAAATTTTAGAATTTTCAAAAAACCGAAAACTGATCCAATCCATACTGAAAAATATTAGATTGGATCGGATAGGATTTGAAATTTTTTTGATCAAACCGAAGGGATTAGATCGAATAATTTTTGCTTCCAAAACCGATCCAATCCAGACCGCAAACACCCCTACCCACTTCCACTTGCTACTTGTTGTTTGGTAACCCTAATAATCCTTTTTAGCTTCTCTAGCTCCTAGTGCCACGCTCCTCTCACTAGTGCTAATCTTTCCTTCCTTCTCAGATTTCATATTACCCCAACCCAACCACAAGAGAATGACCAGTGATTTAGGGGAAGATTTAGAGTCAGAGATATTGGTGAGACTGCCGGTGAAGTCTTTGATGCGATTCAAATGCGTTCAACAATCATGGAATGCGCTCTTTAAAACTCACCTATTCGTGACGAGGCACATGAAAAATCACATGTGTGTATCGGATGAGCGTCTCATGATCTTTCGATTCCATCAAAGATCCCACATATCACTTCTTCGCTATGACTCATCGCAGCCACCTCAACACGTCGAATGCTCAATGCCCGACAAGCCCTTGCACACGGGTAAGTCATGCGGTTCTTGCAATGGTGTCTTCTGTCTCCGAGGATACTACGGATATCGTAGACGGTTCATTCTGTGGAATCCCGCCACCATGGAGGTCAAGCTTATTCCCCACCCTCCTCGCAATCCTTTTGAACTCCGAGAATCCGGACCCTTGCATGGGTTCGGTGTTGATCTCAACACCAATGACTTCAAGTTTGTCAAGTCCAACATCGATTTTGGCAATCAGCTTCATCCTGTTTCATCAGCGGAGCTCTATAATCTCAGCACCAATTCCTGGACCCTTATTCATGATGTTACTCTCCCTCCTATCAAACATCCTATCAAACGGTTATGCTGCATACGCAACGATACACACAATGCTCTTTCTAATGGGGTTTATCATTGGTTGATTGGATATGATGATGGTGGTTTTGCTTACATCCTTTGTTTTGACTTCCGCACCAACAAATTTAGTAAACTCAGGGGCCCAATGGGCCCAATCGCAGCAATTAATGATAGTTTGTTTAAGGGGGATTACGTTGCTGAGATTGACGGTTCCATTGCCTATGTTGCACCCTATTATAATCCAGAGCGGTTGACAATTTGGGTTATGAATCAACACGGCTGGGCTAAAAAACACACCATTTGGCGACCTGATCCAGAGATTCGTATCTTTTGCATTTTGAAGGATGGTTCTCAATTCATCGGAGGAAACCTCGGAGAACCGCTGACACTATATAACTTTGATGCTCAGCCGGTGCACCAATTTCAAATTGAAGTAGATGATTTTTACCAAATTCATAAGTATGTGGAAAGTATGGTTCCCCTTGCAGCCCAAGCCCACTCTAGGATTGTAAGTTCGGCTCAAAATCATTGAAGGCCCAAGTTCATTAGTTAGACAATATTAGGATTATAATTATCAATTAGTTACAATATTTTAGGATTATCTCTTAGTTACATAATCTTATCTAGGATTTAGTTTATCTTTGAGCTTGTTCATATCTTATTTTATCCTTTACTCCATTTGAATTGTTTCAATCTTCCCTTCGTTTATTTAAAGTAATGGAATAATACGAAAATGGCAGAAAGTTTATACCTCAATTTCTCTCTTCTGCTCTTTATGTCCGCAGTTTCTTATTTTAGACACTTTTTTTATTTACATTAGCAGTTTGTTTCTCTGATACCATGGAGCTCGTCAAAACAAACAGATAGAGTGTGTGCATCTGATGCATTCATTATAGAAGGAATACGTATCAGTACCATTATATCAAATATCTGCACCATGCATCTACTTTTCGGTAGCTCATTACTTAATAACTTCGTAGTTAAGTATACTTGAGCAATTATGAGATGGATGACCTTCCTTAGAAGTTTCTAAGAAAGTGTGAATGATGACAAAGCACACTTAAATTCTTGTGTTGGTTTGTGGGAATAGTCATTGATCCTGCAAGTGGCTAGGCATTATGCGTCATTTGTTGTGGGTTAAACACAACTCAACAGATTTGAGTCCTATAGTTTTAGCTCTAAATATTAATAGAATAATGTTTTACTAAATTTATATTTATTTATCAATTCAAATCTTATTAGTTTTTATTTTAAAGGACATTTAATATAGTTTTATGTTAATTTTTTTAATAATTAATTTTTAAATTTTGTTGATCTATCAAGGAAAACACGTTCGTTCCCAAGATTATAACTTTATGGTCAAACACATTACAAGAATGAAGACCAATTGCGTAAGTGAACACAACGTGTAATAAAAGGAGGTTTTTAAATCCCAGATTATCGTTTCCACATAGAAAGTTATATTGCTAATTGATATTTTAAACTATGTTAAAGAATAAAATAATGGTTTAACAACATTGAATTGTTCGGGTCAGTCGTTAACGTCCCTCTGTGACAAAAGGTGTAGAGCAACTTAAAAATAATTTCTCGCGTCATTATATATTTAAGTCCTTCCTAATTCAAGGAGGGAACAACGAGTCATAGGAAAATATAGTGGTTGTGGTGTGGTGTGATTTCGAAATAAGATATGCAGAAAATAAAATAAGCAGTGGAAAGCATTAATAACAAGATTATCACAGTGGAATAATAAGCGGAACAACGATTTAAAGAAAATGAATGGATACACTAATCCACTATTAAACCTACTATAGCCTAAGCTCAAGACCTTATCCAAAGGATTTGTTTCAGGTCTCCTTAGTGTCAACTTTGATTACTCAGCTCATGGGCTAAATGATATACGAAATCTCATATTCCTATGGCGAATACATTCTCAATGCTTACTCCGCGCAGAACCTTAATGAACAAGGGGATCCTTATTCCTAAGGCAACCAGTGAAAGTGTTTACATACTCTTCATCTTCCTCCCATTACTCAATTGTTTGAGATCCCTTCCTTATGGAAGTTCTTTTCTCAGTCATATTCAAGTTCCGTTGATACAAGATATTATTAATTCACTTAAACAACAGAAACCCCATTGAACTAAATGCAAGAGATTCAACTATAGAGATTTAACAGTTTCTCAGCTTCTCCATTCCAAAAAAAAGAAATTAGCTCATGTTCAAAGATATGGCTGAAAATACAAACAAAATAATAACAACTTCAGATCCCATAAACCTAATATTCAAGCTAATGAAGACGAAATGATAGAAGAGAAGTTTACATACTAAAAACCTTAAAACACAAGAGCTAAATACAATGATAAAAGAGAAAATTAAGAAGATGGTGGTTCGTTTAGGGTAAAGAAACATATATAAGTAATTTTATACTTATAATGAGATGCGATGAAGGCTAAAACTTACTTAAATTAGTCATATAATTTTATTTATTGTGTAGTTTTGTACGGTACAGAACTGCCTAAAGATACAAAACTTCAAAGAACCTGGGTTGGTAAGCTCAAAATAGAACACGTGAATTTATGTACCTAGCTACAATATAAAACTAAATCATAGGTGATGCAGAAAGTAGAAGCCCATACTAACTGATTTTGTTTTTTAGCAACAGCATGGGTTCTTCATGTCCTTAGTTTAATTTTGCTTTTGTGTTCAATAATTTTTCCTTTATTTTTTCAAAAAATACCATTTACACATAAAAATACTATATTATTTTTTAATTAACTTCTGAAAATAATTTCAAAAAATAAATTGTGTTAAAGAGATACAAAAGATACAAAATAAATTAATTAAATCACACCCAATGTCTTAAAGTTTTGGATTGAATTGACGCTTATCATGGTATCAGAGCTGAAGTAACTAGGAGGTCATGAGTTCGATCCTCATCGTCATCCAACATATAAAAGAATAAAAGAATAAAGGAAAGAAAATTATAGAAAATTCTAAATATATTAAAATATAAAAGAATATAAAAAAACTGTTACCATACAACATTTTGGGTCATCAACAAAAATTATGGGCCTCAATTTAATCTCTTCGGGAGAAGAAGTCTACTCGTGATCCCTTAGAATTCAAAAATAGATCCAAATTATCAAAATCATGATCATCTGAAATTCAAAATGACCCATATTAATCCCTTAAAAGGATTAACATGGATTTATTTTGGAATTTAAAGGGATCACGAGTCGGCTTTTTTTTTAAGAGATTAAATTGGATCTTGTGATTTTTGTTGATGACCCAAAATATATTTTATTCTTTATTTAAAAATAAATTTGTGTGTGCACTTCCACTAATCTAGGTCCGCCACTGCATAAGGTAAACCAAAAAATAGGCTAGTACAACATAAAGTATACCAGAAAATTTACCTATGTCATATCCACGCTTCAAGTCCAAATGACATTTGAGTGAGATGGTATGTTAGAGATATACAATACACACAAAATAATTAATTAAATTTCACCTAATACCTTAAGATTTTGAATTGAAGTGATTCGGTCAAACATGTATTTTTCTTTATCCATAATCAAAAATAAAATTAATGTGAGAATTGTTGGGTTATTGGATCCAATAACCTTTTTCTATGCACTCGCAGGACTAATTGCCTGAGGTTTAATAGTTTGGCTTGTTGGCTTTCAATCACATATCCCATTCATCGCTTAGTGTGAAATTTTACACTATCATAAGAATAAAGAAATAAAGTTATGTCGTTACCAAATAAAAAATAAGAAAATTAAAGTTATGCCGAGACTAATAGTATAATTTTTGATCTTGTGATAAACGCTTGATCCCAACAGTTGGCATCAGACTGAATTTCAACAGCTCGATCCGTTGACACCGATATGCAACCCTTCATGTTCGCGCACCACTTAATTAATGTGAGGCTATGCATTGTCAAATAAATAAAGAAATAAAGTTACGTTACAAGTAATAGTATAGCTTTTTTTTTTTTTTTTGGTGAAAATAGTATAGCTTTTAACCTAATGGTATTGGCTCAATCCCAATTACAATGATATAAAATTCTTAATGTGTAAATAATATTGTTTTTTTTCTTATAAATATGTAGTAGTTGTCTACAAAATACAAATGGACTTAGAAAAGCATATACAATTATATTATTCCTAAACCTAATTAATTTTCTATATTTTAACTAATATATGCACACGTGACACTTCCATTTTAGGAGTGTTTACGGTCTGGATTGGATCGATTTGGGAAATAAAAATCATTTGATCCAATCCCTTCGGTTTGATCATGTAATCATTCATTTGGTTTGGATTTTTTTTTTCAAATCCGATCTGATCCAATCCAATTTTTTTTGTTTGGATTGGATTGGTTTTCGATTTTTTGAAAATTCTAAAATTTATTTCGTGGTTATTGCGCAAGGGAGAGGTTATACTTACAACCTATTTTCCTTTACAACCTCTTACAACCAATATTTTAACCGTTGATTTTCGCCAATCAACGGTTAAGATTTATTACGAATTAATAATTAATTAATTAATTTTATTGGCGAAAATCTTAACCGTTCATTGACGGAAATAACGGTTAAGATATTGGTTGTAAGAGGTTGTAAAAGAAAATATGTTGTAAGTATAACCCTTCCCATTGTGCAAATAACATATCTTTTTTTTTTAAAGATCAAATAACATATTTTTTGTATATATTGGTTTTGTAAAAAAAAAAAAAAATTAAAGCATCATTAGACGATAATATAGTTTTTTTTTTTTGCAATGAGATATGAAACTCTACATAGATGATTTTTGCTGATGGGATGTGGCTAGATTTTTTCTAGGGTTTAATTGATGGGTTAATGGGTCTTGGGTTTAAAATTATTTGGACTATGATTGGAGGAAAAACCCATAGAGGAGAATTAATATTTGGATCGGTTTGGATTTGATCGGTTTTCATCGACCAAACCGAAATCCAATGCAATCCAATTAAAACTTGTGATTTTTTTTTCGATTTTTAGGTTTTCAATATTTGGTTTATTCGGTTATCGATTTTTCGGTTCGGTCGCCGCAGTTTGAAACAGTTTGGATCGGTTGATGAACACCTAATCCATTTTTTAGGGGAAAAAAATGAAATTCACTTGTTTTTTCTTCTCTGTATTTCTTCTTTACTTAATAAAAGGAAAATGTAAAATATAAATGTAATAAACAAGGTGTCCGTATACATTTTTTTGGAGGATAGTAATGTTATCTTTATACTTACTTCTCATGCTTATTACTTTTAGAAATAAAAACCATAAAATGAACTGGCTTCCCATCTCCTTCCGTTCTTTTACTATAAATATGTCAAATGTTATTTGAATGGGTAATAGTTTTCTCCTGGCATAGGAGAAAATTATTATCTCTAACATATTCATTTGTGCAAGTAGGAATAAATCAACATACCTTGAATTTGTGTGTATAAGATGATTTTTTTCGTATACAACATGAGAATAATAAAGCTATCATTAAATATTTATGATTAAATTTGAGATAAGATATTATGATTTTTTTTTTTTTTTATGTTTACTCTGTCTATTCTTTTCTAACACCACAATTTAACTTAATTATGTTTAGCCATTCTCTCAGGATTGTGATATATAACGGTATCAGATATAAGTAAATAGAATATGTATAAAAAAAAAACAAAAAAAAACTACTCTTATGTTACATGTGGTAAATTTTTCTCCTACACCCTTCGATAATTGTGCCACTTTTTTTATTTTATTTTTTATTTTTTAGGTGGTAGAGTCCACTATCTCTATGACATGAGGTAACTTATCTATTTTAATATAAGATTAATAAAACCCTAAAAAAAATCTAGCAATAATATCGTATCCCTTCATTTTTATATCTAACATATATCTATACACACACGTGATTAACTGTTACATCTAACATATACGCACACATATAAGTGGTAGGAAGTTGTGTGTGTATGGCTAAAGCACCATTTTAGAATTTTTGGGCAAAAGAATTGTCCAGTTAAAGTTGATTGGATAAGTTTTTCCAAAGTAATGCAGTCAAACATGTCACATATGCTGACGGGACTAGTCCCGTCACTGACACTGACGGGACTCGTGCCACGTCAGCGCCACGTAGGCAGACTCATTACCGTAAAACTTCGGAAGACCATAACTTGTGACTCGGGTATCCAAATCAGATGATTTTTTTTTTGATTTCACATAACTTTTCGAGATCTACCCAATGATATCTCATTTGACATATTTTATCTCCCACAAACATAGTTTGAAGATCTTCTGGATTTAAACGCTCTTGTGATTGTGATACAATTTTACAAATTCAAACTATGTTTGTAGAAGATAAAATATGTCAAATGAGATATCATTGGGTAGATCTTGAGAAGTTATGTGAAATCAAAAAAAAAAATCATCTGATTTGGATACCCGAGTCACAAGTTATGGCCTTCCGAAGTTTTACTGTAATGAGTCTGCCTACGTGGCGCTGACGTGGCACGAGTCCCATCAGTGTCAGTGACGGGACTAGTCCCGTCAGCATATGTGACATGTTTGACTGCATTACTTTGGAAAAACTTATGCAATCAACTTTAACCGGGCAATTCTTTTGCCCAAAAATCCTAAAACGGTGCTTTTCCCGTGTGTGTATGTATCTATATATAATATCCTTCACTACCTTTCTTTCGCTGTCCTCTGTTTTATCTTTATCCATCAATGGGACTTGAATCTTTTGCTATCTGCTCGCTGATGCATTTGTTCACCAATGTCTCCTTTGACACACTGTTTTTTTCAGTACTCACAATCATCATCGTCATCGCGATTCTCACTAGTTTTTCATCTCTCTCACCTTGCTTACCCAGGATGAATATTTTCTGTAACTGTGAGACTTGTCATGCTTATCTCACTTCAAGCTGGTCCAAACATTTCGATAATCTTTGTGATTGGTATGCTCATCTTCTCCGAAACTCTCCAACTAAAACCATCCACATACACGTGCTTGGAAACACTATCACCGCGAACCCAGACAACGTTGAGTACATGCTGAAGACAAGATTCGACAATTACCCAAAAGGAAAAACCTTTTCCACAATTTTGGGTGATTTTCTGGGCCGAGGTATCTTCAACGTGGACGGTGAATTATGGAGCTTTCAAAAGAAGATGGCAAGCTTGGAACTCAACAAGCAATCCATAAGATCCTTTGCCTTTGAGATTGTCAAATTCGAAATCCAACATCGACTTGTCCCACTTTTATTATCAAAACAAGATGATGTTTTGGATTTGCAAGATGTTTTTAAGAGGTTCTCGTTCGACACTATTTGTAGATTCTCCTTCGGGTTAGATCCTATGTGTCTAGAACTCTCTTTGCCCATATCAGACTTTGCTCTTTCCTTTGACTTGGCATCCCAATTATCTGCGGAGAGAGCCACAACAGTGTCCCCTCTGATTTGGAAAATCAAGAGGTTGCTCAATCTAGGTAGCGAGAAGAGGCTACAAGAAGCTCTTACAATGATCAATATCTTAGCCAAAGAGGTCATAAAGCAAAGAAGAAAAATGGGGTTTTCAACTCACAAAGACTTATTGTCTCGGTTCATGAGTACAGTCAATGATGACATATACTTAAAAGACATTATCATAAGCTTCGTACTAGCTGGCCGTGACACTGTGGCTTCAACACTCACAAGCTTCTTATGGCTTTTGGCAAAACACCCAAAAGTAGAGTCATTGATTCGGCTAGAAGCAGAGAAGATAATTGGACCGGATAACAAGAAGCTTGCAAGCTTCGAAGAGCTGCAACAACTGCACTATTTACAAGCAGCAACGTATGAGAGCATGAGATTGTATCCCCCTATTCAATTCGATTCCAAGTTCTGTTTAGAAGATGATGTGTTACCTGATGGGACATCAGTGAAGAGTGGAACTAGGGTTACTTACCATCCATACGCCATGGGTCGGTTGGAGGCAATATGGGGTCAAGATTGTTTAGAGTTCAAGCCCGAAAGGTGGTTGAAAGATGGAGTGTTTCACCCTCAGAGCCCATTTAAATACCCGGTTTTTCAAGCAGGGTTGAGGGTGTGTTTAGGCAAAGAAATGGCTCTGCTGGAGCTTAAAAGTGTGGCACTTTTATTGCTTCGACGGTTCCATATTCAATTGGTTGCACCCCATAATGGATCCCCACGTTTCTCTCCTGGCCTCACTGCCACTTTTAGTACCGGCCTTCCCGTAAAGGTACGTGAACGAGGATTGTGATTATTGTTTGTGATATATATATATGTAACTAACTACCCACTTAGTGGTAAGATTGTGATATATATATGTGAACTATATTATATATATGGTCTTTAGCTTAAGATTGTTCAAAGCAGATCTTGCACGGTATAATAGATGTAGCTTTCTCCATCTATAGTTAGAGTCGGGAAAAGAACGAGAGACGAATTTTTGGTGCAATGGTAGCTATATAATTTGGGATGCGTTTGAAGCTTCATGAGGAGAATGCACGCCCTTGCACTTGCACCACTAGAATAATAGAATTAGAGTGTTTTGGTGAGAAGTAATGTTGTTGTAACTAGCTCTATGCAGCGTTTTTTTTACTGTGCGTGTGGATTCAACGGTAGATTCTATTGTATTGGTTATAACCATTTTTTTTACTCTGCGTGTGGATTCAACGGTAGTGTTTTGGTTAAATGCCTGAATAATCAATTTAAATAAAGAAATATCAACTTGATTGTCTCCTCAAATATATATATAAAACCATTAACGTAGGTTAAGCTTTTGGGTTGAATGAGTTCTTTTACATGATATCAGAGCCTCGTGTCCCGAGGTTCGATTCTCGCCAAGTGGAATTTTTTTATTCGCACATGTAATTGAGCCTGTGCATTGTCCACATTTTAAGCCCCTCTCATGTGAGGAGGGAATTGTTGAGATATTTATGTAAAATCATTAATGGAGTCTCACCCAATAATTTTACCTAATTTTACCTAATGAAGATGTACAAACTAATTAAACACTCTTGCTCTTGCCACATATGATACAGAATCTGGATCTTTTAAATAAAAGTCTTGACTTCGAATCTGAGAATATAAAAAAGGATTTGAGAGAGTTTTCTTCTTTAATACGGTACAAAAGATTAACCGCTTGAAAAACTTAACAAAAAAAATAAAATTGAAAGATATGTACAAACTACGAAGATTGTTATTATAGTGATCAGGTTCACGTGCGTGGGTGTACTTGTTTTCAGATTACGATTCATCGTATAGTTAATTTGTTTTGTTTTGTTTTGTTCTCAAAATTGGAACTCACTTGACTACTTGAGTGCCAATGGCCCCCCCAAGCAGGATATGAGGAACTCACATGGGCATGTGCCCTACCTCACGAGGGCTGCGCCACCATTTTTTATATTTTCATCCCAATTCCCATGCCAACCCCACCAGCACTTGCCCCTCTCATAATAATTGTTTCTGGGTGAGCAAATGTTTTTATTCTCTCAATTTAAGTTTATCATTAATTATTATTTCAAATTACTCGTACTTAATTTTAGTTTAGCAAAGTTACTCTTTGAATATAAATTCTAAGTCGGATTTCCATATGGCATAAGGGGGAAAAAACACATGTACGAAAGAGCTAAATGTTTTTCAAAATATAATTGTCATCTTGAAGATTTTAATTTATTTTTATCTTTTGTTATTTTTACTAAATGAAATGAGAAAACAATAATAAAGTGCAAGGATAATATTAAGAATATTTAATAATTTTTAGATTTTATGCAAAATTGCAATAACATTACTATTTGTGCATTGCTGTGAACAGTGCTGGATAATAATGATGAAATAAGTATTTGAATTTAGGGTCATTTTCATTTTCATTTTATTTTTGTAAACTAAGGTCATTTTCATGATCATGACAAAAGATTACCAATTGAATCCCCCCAACCACCTCTTTTTTTATTCATGGATTTGCATATTACACTAAACGTGTCAATTAGGATTATAATGAGACAAATATGTCTCTGTTTGTAGTACTCGTCTTGAGGTAAGAGCATAATCAGTTTTGTAGATTAATAAAGTCTATCTTTGTTACGTACACAGTGGCGGAGTCACTTGATGGCTTTAGGGTCTTTTGGCACTAACTGAGTCTTTTTTTTGGTTCCGTCTTTGCTTACGTAACTATATATTTTAATAATTGTTAATTTGTCACTTACGAATCTTTTTATACATATAATTTGATAAAGCCTAGGAAATTCTTAAGCCTGTTGAATCATTTTAAGTGTAGTGATGTGATTTTGATAACCTCTCGATCTACTTAATTAAATTGTTCATGTTTCTTCGTGGATCGATATTATAATGCTCAAGAGAATTAGAAATAGTAAAACGAATCCTATCCTGTACGTTGTGCATTATGATATCACACTTGAGGAGACAGGCTTAAGTGGATATGTGTTGGGGTGGGGTGGAGTGGAAGAAAATGTTTCTATACATGGAATGAGTGAACGAAAATGACCTTGAAAAATTGAAGAGAATATATAAACAAAATTGTACTATTCATTCTGAGAAGACATTGTCAATGTAGTATAGTCAAAAGTTTCTCTCCACATTCTTTAAAATAAAATATATAACTTTATCAGCAAGCATGCAATCATGGTGCGCGGTTGTATGATTTTAGAATCTGCTGGGAAATGGAGGAGAAGTTGCATACGAAAGTATAAGTACTTTATTGTTATTATTAGCGGATTAATTGTATTTATAGTGTCAAATTCGGGTTATCTTATTGTGCCTAATGTGGGTTAAAAATAATTTAGATTAACAAATATTAATCTAATTCGACTCTGTTTGGATTGGGGTTAATAGTGTTGATAGTTTAACTCACATTTTATTTAGCTATTGGGAATAAATTCTTAACTAATGAGTTTGATTTATTTTTTTAAACCTATTTTTCCATTATGATTTGTTTATATTCATAATTTACCAAATCCTACTCCCAGTGGCGCAGCCACCTGTCACTTAGGTGCGGCATCGGCTCGGGCTAAATTTTAACTAATTGTATTTATCATGTATAATTATATAATTAATTATAATTCTGCTCAGTCTAAAATTATAATTTGACCTGGGCTAAAATTTATAATTTGGTCCTATAAAAAAAATATTTGGTAAGAGATTTGGATAAGTTGTATTAAGTTATATGTTCAATTTTCATTTATATAAAAAAATTAAGAGTAAATACCCTTTTTGGTCCTTAGCAAATTTCACGATACTCGCTTTAATCCTTAGCAAATAAAAGCTATTCGTGGTCCCTAAGAAATTCAAGGTGGACCCATTTTAGTCCTGGACTAATGTGGGTCTTTTTTAAATTTGTGACAAACCACAATTTCAACTAAATGAGTCCATTTTGAATTTCTTAGGACTACGAATAGTCTTTTTATTTGCTAGGGACTAAAGCGGGCATCGTGAAATTTGCTGAAGACCAAAAAGTATTTACTCAAAAATTAAAATATATTCAATAAAATTTAAAATTACTTAATAAATTTATAATTCTTTTTTATGCTTTCTGCGCAAATGTTTTGTATTTAATATATATTATGATATGAACTAACTACAATTAAAAAAATAAATACACATATAATTTTTGGCCCAGCCTCCTGTTGGAGCCTGCCCTCCGCGACTGCCTACTCCCTTCTAAAGTTTAGTTAAAATAAATCGAAGGTTAAAAAGAAAGAACAAACGTCCGTTTCTACAGTACCCATCATTATTTGGGTATTTTAGTACCATATGATCTAAATCCAGTCAAGGAACAAAATTTCAAAAAAAATGGTGTGTAATATCTAAGGTTTAATTTTTATTTTATTTAATAACTTATAAAAGAACTTAGTTATGTGTCAGTGCGGCCACATGCAGTTTTTTGCCATGCGATTTAAACACGGCTAAGGTTTTGGGCTTTGATTCAGTCTTCATCCGAAGTTAGGCTTGGGAAAAATGAAATTGGCCTTTCTTTCACTGCTTATGAAATAACTGTTCATGTACAATATGTAGATTGACTGAGACGTGTTGTTAATGGTCGTGACTTGACCTAAAGATCCAAAATCCAAGCCACCAAATACTGAGTCATGGACTTTCCCTGCCCTTTTGCTTGTCCATAAAAATGCCATCATTTTCACATTCTTGCATAATCTACGCCCAGTGCCGTTACTGTCTATATAAGAACAAATTATCACTTTATAAGCTATTTGCTCTCTTATTTTTTAGTGTCAAACATTATTTTTCTTTGACATAAAAGACACTCTGTGATAGAGAATGGGCAATGCAACAAAGATGTTACAGAATTTGCTACCATTATTAATCGTATTATGTCTCCATTGTTTGCCCATACTGACCCAAGGATCAAATCAACATGAAAGAAAGGTACACCTAGTTAGGGAGTTTCAGTTACCCAACCGAATTTAAATGGTCATTACTCCCAGTGAAGAAATATTCTTGCTATAATATTAATTAATGCTTCTTCTTACCGTTTTCTTAATTGATATGAACTTTGTGATTAAAAAACAGCCATATATTGTATACATGGGAGAACTACCAGCAGCAAGAACCTATCCCGTGGAATACGATCACCACAACTTACTTGAATCTGCCATTGGAGAGTAATAATCTCAATTTTTAATTAAAAATGCATTTGATTATAATGTTAGGCAATGGACCTTTGCATAGTTTATTATAATTAATCAACACTTCTTCATAATGAATGGCTCTTTTTTTTTTCTTTTTTTTTACCTACAGCAAGCAGTTAGCCAGAGAGTCCAAAATTCATAGCTACGGAAAGAGCTTCAACGGATTCGTTGCACGACTTTTGCCACATGAAGCAGAGAAACTGGAAGGTACTTCTACATTTTTGACAGTGAAAAATGATCTAAATGCACAAATTCTCTTCAATATTTATATGTTCCGTATTGGTATTTAATTTTATGCAGAGGAGGACAATGTGGTATCTGTGTTTCCAAATACATACCGTAAATTACACACAACAAGGTCATGGGATTTTCTGGGGATGCCCTTAAAAGTAAAGAGAAGCCCCATCATAGAAAGTCATATCATTGTGGGCATGTTAGATACAGGTATAAAGAAAATATTCCTCTGATCATGATAGTTAAAATGTATAATAAATTCTTCCTCTATTTAATTAAACAGGTATTTGGGTTGATTGTCCAAGTTTCAATGATAAGGGGTATGGACCTCCCCCCAATAGATGGAAGGGAAAATGTGTAACTGGAGCCAACTTCACTGGCTGCAACAAGTATTATTCTAATTTCTATGCATCCACTATACTCGTCCATGCACCACATAAACGATACAATTTTTCTGATAAATAACCAAGAAAAAGAGAAATAGTACTTACATAAAACTTTTATACCGTGTGTATATGAGGATGGATATTCTTACAACCAAATTCTTCTACTACCAACTTACTACATATCGAATCACTATTGATTAATATTTTCTGTTTTTTCAAAAACTTTTTAGCATTCTCTCTCTTTGATTCAATGGTGATTAGATAGGTAGTAAGTTGGTAGTAGAAGAATTTGGTAATAAGAATATCCATCCTGTGTGTATATATATATATATATATAGCAGCAGCTTACAAAACCAATATTACATTATTTAATATCATCTTTAGAAGAGATTTAAAGCCTTAATACTGTACTCGTCCCGAATCGGATTAGTTGCGAAGTAATGAACCATTGGAATATTTCCAAAAAAAATAAACCAATGTTGATAGATTTTTGCATGCAAGGTTGATTTCGTTTCATCCTATTATGCGCAGCAAGGTGATTGGAGCAAAATACTTCAATCTTGACCAAAGCGACCAAATTGGTCCTGCAATGGACAATATTAGTCCGGTGGACGATCAGGGCCACGGCACTCACACCTCCTCCACAGCTGCCGGCGTGGCGGTGAAGGATGCAAGTCTTTATGGCATTGGCAAAGGAACTGCACGCGGTGGCGTCCCTTCTGCTCGCATTGCCATGTACAAAGTTTGCTGGAGCATTGGTTGCAGCGACATGGACATGCTGGCTGGCTTCGACGAGGCCATCGCCGACGGCGTCAACTTCATATCAGTTTCCATTGGAGGGCCGTCACGTGACTTTTTCAGTGACCCAATAGCCATTGGAGCATTTCACGCTATGACGAAAGGAGTTCTCACTTCTTGCTCAGGTGGAAATGATGGTCCTCAACCTATGACAGTTGAGAACGTTGCACCCTGGATTTTGACGGTGGCAGCTTCCACCGTTGATCGGCAGTTCACGACGACGGTAAAATTCGGTGACGGAAAGAACATTACAGTAAGTAAAGTAGTATTCGATCATTTTCATCCTCTCTTAGAGTCTCAATTACAATATTACAAATTGGCATAGCTTATTTGGTTGGTGCTTGTTAGGGACTATCTATTAATACATTTTCACTAGAGAAAAACATGTATCCATTGATTAATGGAATCCTTGCTGCGAACGGTAGTGGAGATGGCTATGGCTATGGCAGTGCTAGGTATTGTTATTCTTACTTAACCCTGATGATGTGCTTTATAAAGTTTTATTTCTTAAAAAGATTATAATAAGTTTGAGAAAATAATAATAATTACAATGCAGTGGTTGTGATTATGGGACTCTAAGCGAGGACAAGGTGAAGGGGAAAATAGTGTACTGCGTTGGGGGTATGGGTAGTCAGGACTTGACCATCAAAGAATTAGGGGGAGCAGGGACAATCATAGGCCTTGAAGAGAAAATAGACGCTTCCTACACCACAGTTATTCCAGGGACCTTTATTGATGCCAATACCATGGGCAAAACCATCGATCTCTACATCAATTCCACTAAGTACGTTTTTTTCACTAACCTTTTTTACCATGCCCAAATAGGTAACCTGAGTACTTTTACAAGTACATTTATCATGCCTAAATTTAAATTCAGGGATGCTCGAGCTCTTATTTACAAGACAACAAGTAAAAGAACACATGCTCCATATCTTGCTTCTTTTTCATCCAGAGGTCCTCAACGCATCACACCCAACATCCTCAAGGTGATTGATCTCTCTCTCTCTCTCTCTCTTTCTTTCTCTCTTTCTGTTGCATTTGGCTTGCCTTCTAAATTTCTACATTGTATGTGAAGCCTGACTTGGCTGCCCCAGGAATGGACATACTAGCTGCTTATTCCAAACTGGCAACAATAACAGGGTACCCTGAAGACAACCGTTATGATGTTTATAATATATTATCAGGAACATCTATGGCCTGCCCACATGCCATTGCAGCTGCTGCTTATGTCAAATCCTTCCACCCTGATTGGAGTCCTGCTGCAATTAAATCTGCTCTCATGACCACAGGTGAGAATCCAATGCAAATCCCCACTCTATAGTCAAAGTGTTGATTATGAATAACATTCTCTCTTCCTTTTTTACTTTTTTTTTAAGAGTAAACACCTTTTTTGGTCCCTGCCAATATCCACGAAGTCTTTTTTAGTCACTAGCAATAAAAAAGGATCAAATTGGTCCCTAAAATTACAAAAAAGGGTCACGTTAGTCCTTTTTAGTCCGACTCGTGGCCCTTTTTTTGTAACTTTAGGGACCAATTTGATCCTTTTTTTATTGTCAGGGACTAAAAAGGACTTCGTGAATATTGGCAGGACCAAAAAGGGTGTTTACTCTTTTTTTAATTATTAGAAATAAGAATATTGAGTGGTAGTAACATTCTTGGTAGACAAAATAAAAACAAAACTCATTTTCTAATCTAACATCTTCTTCTCTACCATACAGCTACTCCTATGAAAGTCAGTGACGATTATGCCGAGTTGGGATTTGGGTCAGGACAGATTAGCCCAGTAAAAGCAGTGCATCCTGGCCTACTATACAACATCCAAACGAACTCCTACATTGCCTTCTTATGCAAGCAAGACTACAACAGCACTAACATAGGTATACTAATTGGTAGCAAAAGTTTCGATTGCGCAAGCATTAAGCCTGCACGAGGCACCGATGGAATCAACTACCCTAGCATGCATATCCAGCTCCTGAGTGCCTATTCTAGTATTTCTGCAGTATTTCATAGGACTGTAACTAATGTAGGATATGGAACTTCAACCTATAAGGCTAAAGTCACAGCACCCAAGGGTCTTTCCGTAGAGGTTATCCCAGATACATTGCAGTTTAGTAAGTTGCATCAAGACCTGTCATTCAAGGTTGTCCTGAAGGGCCCACCAATGCCCGATGAGACACAATTATTATCTGCATCACTTGAATGGAATGACTCTAAACACAGTGTCAGAAGTCCAATACTTGTCTTGAAGCCCACTTCATAACCTAGGAATTTAAGTTCAACAGTTTACTTTTTGTTTTTTCATTTTTTTTCATATTATGTATATTTAATTAGTTATTTGCCTTAGTTTAATGAAAAAGAAATTTACATGCACCAATGATTAATTTATTGGGTGCTAATGACCAACATAAACTCATGCATTACCCTGATCTAGTAATTTTTCTCCTTTTTTTTTCTCCTTTAAACAAATGACCGTACCTAACAATCAAGTTGTAGGATGATAGGATCTAGTGCTTCCTCAACTCAAGTCATCAACGCTTAAGTATTCTCATAGACTCTGCTTTATCTTTCCAGTAAAATGAGTTTGAGTTTAGAGAGATGGAAAAATAATTATTTAAGGTATAGAATTGCCATTAGTTTTGGTGAGGGGTACATATAGATATAGGACATAACAGAAAATTAAAAATTTTAAAATTTTAATTATCAAAAAATAGAATATTCAACAACTACAATTAAATTTTTAATTTTTTTTATATACAGTATCAATTAATCCTAAAAAAATTAAATGAAAAATACAAAATTATAAAAATATCACTTAAATTTAAAAAAAAAATCCAAAAATGACACATGCACGTACAATGCACAAACAATATCAAGCCAACTCTAGAAACATCAAAACCGTCCCTAAAATGGAATGCTGTTGAGGTAATAAAAGAGTTGTGAAGTTCATAAATAGATCGGCCATTGAAGTTGATGTAAAGAATGATAGAGAGAGAGTCAGCAGACCAAAGGTTCTGTTATGCCCTCCATATTCAAGGTTATGTACGAAAGCTGTTGCATTCATAATTCATTCATCCTAGGGACCAAGAAAAATTCTAAGACCAAATTTTTTTGGATAGACCAATAACCTACTAAACATGAAAAATCATCAAAGTTAAGGTTACAAAAGGAGATAATAAATGACCAGTAGAAATTCAGGCCATAAAATGTAACGGATGGAATATAATATAACGATAATGTAACGGATGGAATATAATATAACGGTAATGGAATGTAACCGTTGTAACGATAATTGTAACGTTAATTGTAATATTGTTTTCTTTCTTCTTCTTTTTTTTTTTCATTACCGTTATATTATATTCCATCCGTCACATTACCGTTATATTATATTCCATCCGTTACATAAAATGTGATGGAATTCACAAATGGTATAAAAGTTCTTCTGTGCATGCACTAAAAAACCCTGGTTAATTGTATTTTGAGTTCAAGATTATTAACAACCCCTACTTCCCCTGAAAGAGGATCTTTATTCTTGATTTAAGGATATAACAAGTATAAAACAAGGTTTAAATATCTCTCTTCCCTCCTTCCTCATACGACTTATTGTGCATATAATTTGTAGGATTAACTGCTCTGAAACATGGTTGAAAGTTGAAGAATCCAGATAATAATAAGTACCATAAAAAATCTGGTCAGCTTCACTTTAGGAAACTAACTTCCCTCTTTTGTTTTTTCCAGGAGAAAAAAATCCCAGTAGCAGTAAATAAATAAAAATGAAACAAGCAAGATGATTGAAGAAAAACGTAACCTTTAAAGTGTGCTATACATGATTTGAACTAAACTTCTCTTCCTTCAAAAGCCTTCAATGGATATAGTTAAGGTGTACTCTCCTCAATTTCCAAAATCTTATTTTCCATCAAGCTATGGGTAGGTGCAAAAGCTGGTAATGCATGAACTTCCGCTCAATACTGAACTTTTAACCATGTGTGTTAAGAAGTCAACAGTGCAACCGGGACCGGCGGTTATGGATGCTTTTTATCTTTGTTAGTTCCTTTCTCCTCTTTCTTGCCTCTGCTGCAGCAACTGCATCCACTAGATTTTTACCTGGGCATATGAACTGTTCTTGATTCTTCTCCAATGAAGAAATTTCAATATGAGAAGCTGGTGAAGATACCTCAGTGTTGGGAGAAAGATGTAATTGAAGCTTGTGGTCTTGCTCGACAGCAGAAGCATGACCATTACAAACAAGTGTGGGTACATGGAAACTGTCTATAATGTGACATCCTATTTTCTGCTTACCTCCATCCAAAGGAAATCTTGGATTGTTAGGTCTAGCTTCTGTCCAGCTAGAAACTTCTGGTTTAAGTTTGGTAGGTTGAACTGCTTGATAATCCATATTTGCCACTGTATTCAAAGATGAACTAGAACTACATTGCTTACCCAGAAGAAGTTCATCATGTTTATCTTTTGGGCCACTGGAAGCTGGTGAATCTCCATTTCCAAATTCTGGAAGAGGGAATAACCAAGGACATGGAAACAAGCACAATGGATGTTGTGTTCGATTATCATTTGTAAGGTTATTTTGCTTGTGAAAAGATTCAGACTCAGAAGAACATGGAACATAAACATTTGATGGAATGACAATGGAATTAAATGGTGTATGTTGTAATTGAACTGGACCACCCCAACTAGTTTGAGGTAAAACTGAGGTTGTTGTTGTATGTTGTAATTGAATTGGATTAGAAGACTGAAGGATGGAAGGCCAAAATAACTGTGTAACTGGGAAATGGTTATAAAGGAACCATGGACTATTATGAGACAAAGGTGTTACCTCAGCCACAGATGACTCCTGCTCATTGGGAGTTTTCTCCACTTCAGTGTATATTGACTTGGCTATCTGCAAATAGAAGCAAATGTTTACTTCTTTTGCCAACTAGAGTTATATTGTGCTTAAAGATTTCTGCCACAACAAAACATCTTACTTGTGCCTTTAGGTGCTTATTCGTAGTCTCCAAAGACTGATACTCTTTCAAAGCCAACTCCTTCTCCTTTGCAACAGAAATGTCACAAAATGGGAGAGTGAATGATCAGATGAATATCAAAGAGGAAAAATAAATTGAGAAACGATAATATCTTAAATAGATGCCTTATGCAAATATGCACAACAAAATGAAGAGGAAGGATTGTACCATACCTTCTTCAGGTTTTCATTCTCCAGAACTAAAGTGGTGGCTTTTCTGGTTAACTCCTCACACAGAGCCTGAAACAATTAGTATAGAAAAACTAAAGTATCATATATAGCCAGAGGGGCTATCAATTATGATAAACATTAATCTTTTTAATATATATTTTTTTTAAATGAGAGACAACCAAACCTTGCATTTATTCCAAAATGGACATAGCAATACATGCATTTCTCATACTTGGGACTCGAAAGGTAGGATAAAGGCTTTAGATTTGTCAATTTCTGTATTTTAGGACATAGAGCACACATCAAATAACTTAAAACTATATTCCTGTGCGGGAAGCACTGACTCTTAATACAATCAAAATAGGACTTGTTGCTATCATCATGCACCACTGAAAAGTACATTCTTAATCACATTAGCTTCAGGTAACATAACCACACATCTTTTGGTTCATCACCAATGAGGATAATAAAATAAATTTCAAAGTGAGAGCTTACAAAAACACCCATGGCTAGTATTGGCACACAGGACTGGGGCTATTCTACAAGTTTGAAGGATGTTAAAGTAGATGTTACGAGATGTCCTATTCTACCATCATGGATGCATTCATTTGTTACAAGAACAGTTTAGATCATCATCCAATTAATAGGTACATTGTGAATAAGCGATGTCCAATCAACAACTGTGCCACGGAGGGAATGAATAACAAGTCAGCTAATCTGAAGATCCCCAGAGTGAAAGAGATGATTAAAAAGCACAATGTAAGTTGATAAACAAATAAACCATATTGTCCAGTGCAAAACATAAAAGTCAAGACTGGTAGTACTACAAAACACCTCAAGCATGTGCTAAGTGTGTATTTGGTTTAGATTTTGGGCAGTCCATAAGCAAATCTAACAATGGCGAATTGATTTGTCTACGTAAATACCTGCCTACGACGAATCGTCTGCCTAGCTGACTCTCTATTGGCCAATACCCTGCGTATCCTCCGTTCTTCTTTTTCTTCCTGAACAGAAAGTCCAGTATTACAAGAATCTAACGATGACCATAAATTGCAGTAGCAGAAATTTCTCACTTTCTTATACCTCAGTTAAATTACGCCTTGACTTGCTGCCACGAACCAAAGAGTAACTTGTAGTCTTAGATAAATCAGCATTCTGCTCCCCCTTCATATGTCTAGAGCAGTCATCCTGCTGAATCCTTTCTGTTTCTGCGGATGTAGTTGTAGATATTTTTTCATTTTGATGCTGACCTGGAACAGCTTGGCCCTGCCATAAATTAAACTTTTCTAAATTCCTGCCTAAAATGTTATAACTTGGTGATACTCTCTTAATATTGGATGTGTGTGTAAAGAACTAATTCAACCCTATCAATGGTTTATATACTTCTCTAACACGCCCCTCACACGAGATCAACTGGGCATAAAGGGTGGATAATGTACAGGCCCACCTACCTGTGCTAAGAGATTTCACAAGAGAAAGTGGAGGGCAGTGAGAATCGAACCCGGGACACGAGACTCTCATACCATGTAAAGAACAAAAACTTAAACTATTGGGTGAAGGCCCATCAATGGTTTATATACGTCTCCAAGAATGTGCTTTAGTTAACTGACTCATCCATTGTTATACCAAGGAAAAAACAAACAAACAAATAAAAAGATTTGACTAAGTTGAATTAAGTTGATATTCTTTTTTTTTTTTTTTGTCCAGAAGATGCTGGGGCATAGATGTTAATCAATAGTAAGCAAAATGAGAAAAACAAAAAGGTATGTGAAGAAAATATACTCGGGCATGAATGTTCCATTAACAAGGTCCTCACAGACAGAGTATTCTGAATATAACCAGTCAAAAAAATATATATATATATATGTATATCGAAGTAAATTCAAGCACCAAACTTTAGACATGTTTTTTTTTTTTTTATCTTGTTTTATTCATAGGTACTACCATTAGGATAAAATTGTTATTACGCACATGGCATGAGTTTTATGATAAAAATGTCCAAGTAGCAGAGCACCAAAAAAACGTGTATTTAACACATTTAACCAGACATGAAAAGAGATAAAGCACAAAATGTTATTCCTTTCCAAAAGAAGGATATTAAAATGCAACCCACACGATCAATGAGTCTTAACGTGAAAAGAGATAATCACCGGTCTCTATTAATAATATCGTTCAGAACCGCGAAAGAATCACTATTTCGGTTAACTATTCTTATATAATCAAATGTCCTAAGTTGAAATAGTTATTTGACTCACTCGGTATAAAAATTACATATACATACTGTTATGGGTAAATGTTGACCCGTGTTTATATAAATATATAATTCGACAATAGTATAACTATTTCTCATAGTCATAGTCATATCATATGTGTTAAATGAAAATTTGAATAAAATTGTACATTAGATTGACTAAAGATAGTTATTTAAAAAAAATAAAAATAAAATAAAACTAACCCCAGGCGCAGGGGGAGAGTGAGAGAGATCCGAGTCAGGAGTCGGTGACTCGCGCGTGAATCGCCTGGTGTCTCGTTTGGCTTCGTTGTTGCACCATTTACCGGCAGAGTCAGTCTCGAGCATTGCCAACTGTGCCAGGTCAGCCAGAGTCTCCGCCGCTTCAATCTCCTCTGTCTCGACGCGCGGATCCTCCGACGCGCAAGAAGAGAAAGAAGAAGAAGAAGAACTCGATGCAGAGCGCTTCTGTGATTCGGAATCCATGGTTATTCTTCATGCACGAAAGAAGAGAAAGGAGTTATTGTAACGGTGGTAAGAGGTGGCAGTGGGAACCGAACAGATGGAGAGAGAAAGAGAGGAAGGAAGAGAAGGAGGTAATCACATCACTCACTGGTTAGCAGAAGAAGCTCACAGATGGTAACTGAGTGACAAGTGTCATGCCAACTCACATG
This sequence comes from Gastrolobium villosum, assembly GCA_032173675.1. Taxonomy (NCBI): domain Eukaryota; kingdom Viridiplantae; phylum Streptophyta; class Magnoliopsida; order Fabales; family Fabaceae; genus Gastrolobium; species Gastrolobium villosum. The sequence continues at coordinate 175,054 of JAVKPL010009283.1, forward strand.
TGGACATCTATGATAATAAGCGCCTATGTATCTTCGGTCGCCACGTTTCAGGAACTTGACCACGTAGGCAATTTGCCGCACTGCAAAAGTCGGCTCCTTTTAACGTTCATGCGTACACTAATTAATTAAGCATTTCAGCTCCTAATCAAACCCGAGTTTTTTTTTAATTAATGTTATCTTCACGAAACCGAACACCCTCGCCGAGTCACATTAAATGCATGGAAAATGCAATTATAATGTTTCAGAAAACAAAAGCCATCTTGCTATTGATCCACAGAGTTTTTTTATTTTATTAAAGTGATGGATCCATCCTCATGCAACATGATCGATTGAATCTCCTAACTATATTATTGATATTCATGAACTTCTACTTCAAGTTTAAATTAAAAAAAATATTTAAAAAAAAAATTAAACCTATTCTATCCGGGCAGGATGGATTTGTCGAGCTGGCTCGATTAACTGCCGAACATAACCACCATCACTCAACACTTGTGCATTTATTGTTGACCATTGTACACGACTCAATCAAAGTTGTTAAACTCGTGATTCTTACTTGTAGGATTGGGAGATCCTACGATTTTTTCATTGGTTTCGAGTTGAGTCATAAGCGAGATCGGATTAAATGCAGGATCGCTAAGATTGCCGTGCAAACTTGTGGGATCGTGGAATCGACCGATCCATCGAGTTTTGAACTAAGAGAAAAAATCCAAAAGAACTCAAACCATGTTGTGCAAACAACTTCCTCTTGCACATCCTTCTGCTTCAGATGTTTTACAAAAATACTCAAAAAAATAAGAGAGGGAAAAAGGAAAGAGTTTAAAATAGATTACAGTAGGCAAATTGACTTAAGAGTGTTCGAACACCAAATCCACAAAAGGGCAACAACTGTTCGTCCATGGAAGAAAGAGAGTGAGAGGGAGAGTAAATTGGATAAGGAGAGAATATTTTTTCAATAAACTCGTAAAGATAGAAACATAAAAAGGTAAAATGACGTTTCATATATCCATTTCCACAAGTTTGGAATCTTATTTCTTTATTATTATTATTATTTAAATTTACATTTTTTTAGTTAAATTCGTAATTTTACTTTTACTCTTTTGTATTATTTATTTTTTGAATTAAGAGTTTATTTTTTATATAATTAATAAAAATAAATTGTTAAATAAATTACTATTAATAATTTGAAGTTTTTTATTAAATTAAATATTGATTTGGATATATATATATATATATATATATATATATATATATATTAATTATAATTTTATATTTTAAGTAATAAGAACATCTTACGATTCGTATCGATCTAACGATTTATAATTTTTATCATGGAATTAGAATAATAAATGGAATTAGAGGACACACCTAATGACGAAGAGGAGGATGTCAATCCCTTGGGGATTCTAAACCAGGGATATAATTGGAAAGTGCGACTTGGAATTCAATCCACTTTTTAAGATATTGAGATGCAAATCAACATTTCTGACTTTGATGTCTACGACCATAACACAATTTATGATGGTTATATGATTGATGATAATAATCCCATTTATGATGATTATCCATCTTATAATGTAGATTCAGTTCATGATATGATCCAGTCTCTGATAAATCTGATGGAAAATCATATTATGAATATCTAATAGAGGAAGATTTATCATTTGAGTTTTTGTCTAAAGAAATTGATATTAGTGAATATGAAGTAGATTCGAGGACGAATCTTTTCCTAGCAAGGGAGAATGATGTACTTATAATTAGCTCATTGCACATGGCCCAACCATTGTCTCAAGAAGCTCATAGTCAACCAAAGTTGTGGCCAATATGGCTCAATTGTTGAAAGAAGTAGTCATTTGAAATGTAACAATTTATCATCAAATCTAAGTCTCAATAAAGCAGCAAATATGATTGTTATTTTTTTGGTAAGAAAATGAAAGCAATACAATTGATATGATTTGAGATCAAAGATTTGGAATGTGTTTTGAATGACTTAATTGTAATTATTTATTTATTTTTATAAGTTAATTATTATTATATTTATTTTAGAAAGTTTTCTTATTTTTAGGATTTTATATTTTGAATTAATTTATAATTAGTCTATAAAATGGTGCTTATGACCCTTATTCTAGAAGTTGAATTTTATTATTTTGATAATTATAATTGAGAACCAGAGGGTTACTCTTTTGTAAAATCTCAACTTTCTGTTTAGCCACTTTTTCTATGCGCTTTCAGCATCATTTGATGATGCACTCGAGCTAATTGATTTGGATTGGACTCAAACTTGAATAGCCAACTCGAAATGAGCTTCTGAGCAAGACTCGTCCTGTTGCCATGGGCATCAATAGTTTTAGGCCTTTTAATAGTTTATTCCATAATTTAGGGCTTTTCAAAAATTGTTAATTATTTCTCTTTTTGTTATTCTTATATCATGCTAGAGTGTGCGTTATCTCCTTTGATTGCGCGTCGAAATAGTAATTTCTCGCACTTCTAATGTTCGTTCTTCTTTTTGTTTAGCCAATTGGTTACTGCTTCAGCATTAAACATGTCGAGCATATAACCCTCTTACAAAAGTATTCACTCTTACACATGTATTTCCTCATTCACTCTACGCATGCTTACCCCTTTACATGTTATGGGTCATGCAGCCTCACACTTAGTGGATCCACAAAGTTGGAAAAGATGATGATATCACACTTTGAGCACTTGGAGGGAATCTATAACCTCTGATATAAAGGGACCTTAGTTCCCTCACTATTCATCTTCTCCATTCGCTCTCCATTGCGGTTTCTCTGCTAAACTTGCACCTCAGTCATAATTATAGTCCTCATATAAATATAAAATTAAAATTTGATCAAAAAATAATTAATAAATAAAAGCTTGAACATTGTATTTGAAAGATAAATTATTCTTGAACACGATTAATCTCATAGTGTTCGAAAGACATTTAAAAAAATAGCTTTACAACACTGAAGTCTCTTTAGCGGTTCATTAATTGGTCTCATAATTAATTCAACATGATGAGGAGGTCCAACATATTGATGAGAACAATGTGCAATGTTTCTCTTTAGAAAACAAGTCCTAATCGTTTCAACTAAAAAAATAGGGTAATGAATTTTAATATTGCATAAGATGAGGGGAAATTCCTACTGACCCATCGATTCACGTGCTTCTACTTTTTTGATTTTTTTTATATCTCTCATAATGGGTCCCACTTTGATTGAGTGTGCATAAGATAATTTTTTGATTCCTATCACATGAGAAATATAAAGCCCAAAAAAATATAGGGATTAAAGTTTCTCTTGTACGATATGATTTTATTTCCTATATATATATATATATATATATATATATATATATATATATATATATATACATATATGTATGTATGTATATATATGGCTTATCATTTCTCAAGTTACTGGAGATAACTTTATCTCCGGCTACTAAATCATAATCGTACAAAGATGGATCAACGGTGATAAAGGAAGAGAGAGAAAAAGGGAATCAGAACCATTCAAAGGTGTATCAACAAATATAAGGAAATAGATAATCAAAACTATGTAGTTTTGGGAATGCTGGAGATAAACTTATCTCAAGTAACTTGAGAAATGTTTTTCTCGTATATATATAAGTGTATGGGGTCCATGTGGGATCACGTGAAGAGGATAGAGAGAAAGAAAAAATGGACCTCATATACTTTTATGTGTGTGCTGAAAATAAAATTATCTCCTATAACGTGAGAAACACTAATCCAAAAAGGGAACGGTTGTACTTACCACTAAAAGTTTACCACCTTACATTCAACTTAATCATCATTGGATCATAATTAAATCCAATGGCCAAAAATCAATTCTTATAATCCTAATTAGCATAATTCACTCTCTTTCTAGGTCTTCCAATTGTGCATGTATCTCTATATCCTCTTTTTAGTCTTTCAATGCCACATCAAACAACTGATAATCCCAACATGAAAAACTGAAAAAATTACGTATACAATGACACTTGTAATGTATACGCACGGCTAAACTCGCTTCCCCGAAGCTTTACTTATCTTTGCCTCCATCTTCTCCCCTCTTATAGAAGAAAGAGAAAATCATTTTCTTATATTCAACCAATAAAACCCTAGGCAAATGATCATAACATCAATTTGTTTCGCAGCAACATCTATCTATCTCACTCTCAGTGTTTAATTAATGAGTCATTAACAAAACGCTAGGTGATTTCTTAAACTTTTGCAACTGTGCTTAGAGTGAATGAAATGCTTAATTGCGTTCTAACTACTTGTTGAATTAAGTCACAGGAAAACTTATAACAATAATAATAATTGTTTGTTTATTACTTTATTTGGCTCATATTTTGATTTTATGTGCAGTTTCATTTGTTAGACTTAAATCACGGTATGTTGATTGTTGGATGGCTAGAGAGAGAATTTGTCAGATCTAGAGAGAAGGTAAAAGAGGATGAATTGTGAGCTATTGAATTTAATCATGATCCAATTGTGAGCATGTAATGCAAGAGTGATAAACTTTTTTTAATGGTAAATATAACCCTCCCCATCCAAAAAATAAAAATATATTTTCTATTTTAATTTGGAAGAAGAAGGTCCATATTGAGCTTACTGGGTCACCATACATTAGTGCCCTAAATTATTGGATCCGGATCTAACAGGCCCATCCCATGATCCAGATACGGGTAGGTCAAAATAAAACCCTAGAACCCGATTATTGATTTATTTGTGCCGAAACGAACCCTAACACCATTGTTGAAATTTCAGAATACTCCAGTCGCCAATCGCTCCTTGTGATCGGTATACAATGAAGGTGATCGCCGCCTATTTACTTGCCGTTTTGGGAGGGAACACGACCCCTTCCGCCGATGACCTAAAGGACATCCTTGGCTCTGGTATACCTTTTTTTTTTTTTTTCATTTTTTCTCAATCATTGTCATGTTTTTCATTTTTTTTTTTGATTTGACAAAGAAATTCTGAATTTTCAATTTCCAGTTGGAGCAGACGCGGGTGATGATAACATCGGCGCTCTCTTGTCTGAATTGAAAGGTAAAGACATAGCAGAGGTTATTGCCGCCGGTAGGGAAAAGTTAGCCTCAGTTCCTTCTGGTGGTGGTGGTGGTGCCGCCGTTGCCGTCGCTGCTGCTTCTGGTGGTGGCAGTGGCGCTGCTGCTCCAGCAGCCGCCGAATCAAAGAAAGAGGAAAAGGTGGAAGAAAAAGAGGAATCAGACGATGTAAGTTTTTTTTTTTTTTTGTGCTAGTTTTTCCCCATGCTTCTTGCTTATTCTAATTATTTTATGTTATGTGATAGAAATAATTCTAAAATTTGTAGTTTATTATTGCCTTTCATTATTTTTTTCAAGTTGGTTATGTACTACACTGGAATAACATAATGTGGTTTGCAAATTTCAAGCTTGTGCTGATTTGGGTTATATGTGAAGTATCTCATTGTTGATTTGTTGTGTGATGCAGGACATGGGTTTCAGTCTCTTTGATTAATTGGTAGGTCGTTCAATCTTTGCCCAGAACATATTCACAAGCTATAGCTCTTTAGTTTTTTTGTTAATGTAGTATTCATGCCAATGATCTATTTATTATGGTTTGAAGAATTCAGTTTAATGTTTTAAGTTTTCTTTCGTTATGTAATGGAATTTTTGTCTCGGGGTATTTATTCAATTTGCGATCAAATATTTTTCGTTGTTAGTGATTTTTTTTTTTAATACATTTGTTAGTGATTTTGGAAGGCTTACTACTCGAGAATTGCCAATTCCCTCATTTTGGGAAAAATCATTTTCATAAGTTCTGTTTTTATTATTTAGGGTCCGAATCATTTGGGTAAGTTAAACTCTCAATCTTGTAAGAAATACTATGAATATATAATTAGAAATTTTTATATTATTTAGATAAATACAAATATTATAAGAAATAAAAAATAATTTTTTATAAATAATAAATATTAATTTCAATACATTTAAAAATAAAAATATATAAATAAAGCTATATATGTATATTAATAATATCAATTTATAATTTATAATTATTTATCAATACATATGTTTTATTGTCTATTTTTCTCAATAACTATTCAAAAATTTAATTTTTTTATTTTTCATTATTAATTATCATAATTTCAGAAAAAGGGAGACTGTAAAAGAAAATAGATGGTGAAGCCCATTCTTTAGGAGATGAATCATAGGCAATTTAGTGCATAAAATTTCCCTCTAGGATCAATATTCTCTTGGTGGTGTTTTTGGCGTTTTGGAGGGGGAATTATGTGATTTGTCATTAGGGTTTAAGGTAAATTTTGTAATACAAATCTTAATGATTTGTCACGAGAATATAGGATAAAATTTCTAAATATAAATTTATAATTAGGATTCCAAAAAAGCAAGTCTACATCCTTTTATCAATCACTTCCTCAGAGCTTATAGTTTTTTGTATTCATTAAAAATATCCTTTTTATTAAAATATCTTCAGCTTTTTGACCGTTTTGTCATTTATTAAATAAAAAATAATTATTTTGTTTCTGTTCCAAAATTATAGCGCAATCTATTTATTTATTTTTGAAAAAAAAATATTAATCGATTACAAGAGGGACTTAATCCATTTAAGTGTTGAAAAAACTATAGTAATTGATTAATAAATATTTTTAATCGATTAACTATCGGTCACTTAATAACAGAGATAGAGGAAGCTTAGTTCCCTGGTTTCCAAATCGAATCAACTAGACTTCAAGAACACCAAGGTCTTTCATCATGCTTTGCTAGCTGCTATTAGTAGACCGTCCCAAAACGCCCAATATTAGATCTACTCTACAACAATCACTGACCCGAGAAACAAACCATTTATTTCCTTCTATGTGAAATAACATGACAAAATAGAATAATACGTGTATAATGTCAAAGACATCTTGAGTACAAATGTACAATACAATTGCAGAGACTTAATTTAACCACTCGCCACACAAGAACATATGGTTATGCTTGCAGTGGCCAATGCTGTAGTGACCTCAGCCATCATGCCTGAAAAATTTGTTTACCGATGAAATAACATTATGATTATTTTGTCAGAGAGGTCATCAACCAGAGCAGACACATACCATCTGGTATTTTGATTCCATTATCTAATATTGGGTGTTTTGGGATGGTCTAATGGTTGCAGCTGGCCAAGCATGATGGAAGACCGTGGTGTCCTCGAAGAGTTGATTCGATTGCAGCTGCTCTTGGCCGGGGCACCAACTGCAGTTTGCCCAACGATGGAGACCAGACCAGGGAACTAAGCTTCCTCTGCATCTTTGTTATGAAGTCACCAATAGTTAATCGATTTAATATGTTTTTTTTTAATACGATTAAGTCTATTGTAATCGATTAAAAATGGATAAATTGAGGTATAATTTTGGAACAGGGATAAAATGATTGTCTTTTACTTAATAAGGGGCAAAAAGGTTAAAAAGCTAAATATCTTCTATAAAAGTATATTTGATTCAGCTAAAAAAACTCTTTGATTCCTTTTTTTTGTGTTATTCTTTTATAATTCGTATATTATCTTGCCAAATTATGGTAGAGATGAAATGGCTACTTTGATATTATGTCACGAGGAGTTGGTAGCATATGTTGAGCAATTATGTAAACAATTGCAAAATACTGGAAGCTCATCTTGTAAAGATTTAATGATCAGTCATTAAGTATATAATTCAGATGCTTTAATTACAGGTTTAGGGTTGATTTGCTCCGTCGAAAGGCCACCCCCCAACCCCCCCCAAACCCCACCCCCTTCCTCTCTCTCTCTCTCTCTCTCAAGATTGGGAATGTAATAGCTGTAGTGTCTTGAAATTAAATGATTATTTATATTCTGAAGCAAGAAAATAATAACCCATTGCTAGCAAGACGAAATAAAAAATAAGGCTATTTCCACAAAGGCTGCAAAAAGATTGGCAAGCAAAGTCTGTAAACACAGAAAATAGTCTAAAATAACTATAGTGAAAATGGCTAAGATAATGATGTGAGTAGACAAATTGTAAAGCATATCCCTTGCAATCGGATATCAAATTAGAAAAAACATTAAAAGTCTCCTTGTTGCATATATAGTAAATGAAGCCAAAACAGAAGTATTCTGAGCAAACTCCATGTGTTTTGCATCCTTCCAACAAGAAAATCATCATACTTTACTAGCAAAGGAAAGACCTTGCTTTGCAAGTTGATCCAAATTCTCTACGGGAGGCTGGACTCTAGCAACTTTAGCAATAGACTTGTTCTCCTCAGGAGTTCCACCCTCCAAAAATGCCCCAACAACTTTCCCATCTTTAATCCAATATGTCCCAAACTTGCGGTTTGGTGATTCTGGATTATTGTCTCCAAATAGCACTGTCTCACCAACATTGTCGCCATAGAATTGCCAAGACAGATCAAATGCGCGAGAGTAAAAGTATGGGAGGTAATCATACTCCTCAACTGTTTTTCCTTCCTCAGTTGCCTTGATGGCCTACATTAAACAGAACAAATCACAAAACAAGAAACAGCATCAGCAAGCATGACACTTGACAATAGGCTTCCATTAGAAGGACCACAAAACAAAAAGTGAGGATAAATCTACTAAGTAGCTTGTGAAATCACTGCTTGTTTTAAGAAATGGTTTCCATAGTTCAAAGGGCATGCCAGGGCATTATACATTCGATTTTTGTGCATAATTGAAGAAGCTGAGAAAATTAACAAAGCTGCTCACCTTTACAGCCTGCTCAGCTGATTTGCGAGAATGATCAACGTGTTCAACTCTTCTCAATTCACCATACAATTTCAAAGGGAAAGTAGCCACATCACCGACAGCATATACATGAGGAATACTTGTTTTGAAGAAGGAATCAGTCTGGAATCAATACAAATGTAATTATGGTTATTGTTGACAAGATTCATCAATCACTTTTTAGGATAATTTATTAATAGACTGCCAAGCCTCTGGATATGGTCTCTCTAACCTTGATTCCACCCTTCTCCTCTTCAACCTGTTCTTTGAACAAAGTTGTTAGAGGCCTTCCTCCAACACCAACAACAACAATATCAGCTTCCACGACCCTGCCATCCTTTAATTTAACTTCTTTTACCTATATGATGGATGCAAAGCATGCTAAAGTTAGATTAGCAACTTTAAAATGTCATCCCATCCATACAAAGTTTAGAGATCAAATGCAACCATACCTCTCCATCAGAATTAGCAGTGAATCCAGCAGCAACGGTCCCTTTAATGATTTTTACCCCCTTATTTACATAGTATCCCTCATAGAAAGCAGCTATACCAGATGTAAACAGTCGTGGCACTGCAACATCAATCATATTATTAGAATTTAAAATTTAAAGATATAAGTTCATAATAAACAAATGAGCAGGACTTGGACAAAGAAACAGTTAAAAATATCCACTTACTACACAAGTTCATAATAAACAAATGAGCAGGACTTGGACAAAACAGTTAAAACTATCCACTTACTACACCAAGGCTCTGGGTAGACCATGCTAACATCAATATTGTTGAGTCTCAACACTGCACTAAGCTCTAGACCAATGTATCCTCCCCCAACAATTACTGCTTTCCCATTCTTCTTTGCTTTGATGGCCTCATACAATTTATCAGCATCTTCAACCTCTCTCAAGTAAAAGATGTTTTTAGCATCAGCTCCTTGTACACCAAAATCTGTCAACCTTATAACCTGCAAAACAAGAGTATGAAGTGTAAGTATGAGGATAAAGGATAGGTAATGAGGACAGCGAAGTGCCATCTTGTATTCTGATATACACAAGGATCCTTACTGTTGAGCCAGTTGCAATAATCAAAGTCTGGTAATTGATTATTTCTCCTCCGGCAGAGGTCAGAGATTTTGCTGCAAGGTCAGCTTTCACAATTTCTGTACTAAGAATTAACTCTATCCCTGCAAACACCAGTTCAATTTGCATGAGAAAACAGTTGTTAAGACCCTCTCTTCTATTTACTTTTCTCTTCTTTTCACTTGACTCAACAGGAAGGGCCGACTTGGCTCAGCGGTAAGCTTGCTTGCCGTGGTGTGTCAGGTCGCGGGTTCGAATCAGTCTCTCTGCAAAAAGTAGGGAAAGACTGCCTAGAATATTCCCTTCCCCAGACACTCACCAAGTGGATATTTGAACTGGGTTGGCCCTTCACTTGACTCAACAGCCCAATATTGATTATTAAAACCACCCAATAAGTATGCTGTATTAAGATAATGGGTGAAAAACCCAACATCACCTTTCTCTTTGTACCACTCAGGAAGCAATCTTTCTCCCCCACTTCCAACACAGACATGGAACCCAGGAAGCCTAGCAGGAGCTACAAAATTCAATTGTGAATCAAGTTAAATAAAGAGTGAGATAAGCAAGGCAAAGCTGATATTTGATGGAGAAACCAGCAGAGATGGCAAGCCCATGCATGATAAACAAAAACAATAATAAACAGGTTTCATTGAATTCAACTCAAATTAAATTTAAAGAAATCGAAACAAAACAATTACAATACAACACTGTTGGCACCAAGACCACCTCCAAAAGGAAAGGTATAAAAAAAGGGAAAAAGAATAGATGATCAAATAATAGCAATACAGAACTTACACTCTGGAAGAAGATATGCTTTGCTTAGAGCAGGACGTTCATAAGGTGCTACCTATGTAAGAGAAAATAGCAGTATGAGGTTCACTTGATAGAAATTTAATAAAAAATTTCACTACCAATAGGCTATGGCTACACCACCATATCTAAATCCGACACCATATCTCAACCTAAAACTTAAGGTTTTGAGTAAATGAGTCCTCACAATTATATACACTTTACTTAATCCATTACCAATCAATGTGAGACTCATTACACTTGAATATTGCATCAGATACTACAAGGCAATAGGCATACGCATAATGAATCTTCACCACCTTATCAAAGAAAAGAAGAATCATTTTTATTAAAAATTTAAAAAGATAAAGAGCCTAAGTGAAAATTGGTGCTCCAGCTACGAGATCCAAGTAGATCAGATCAACAAAACAATAGGTCCAAGTGAAATATGCAATATGTGATTGTTTCATATAAATACATAATCTAAAATTATGTATTTATTAGCGTTAATCTATGATGCAAAATGCACTGCATATAAAGCGTACCGCTTCTTTGGATATGATAGCCAACTCCCCAGGCTTAAGTCCCTGTTTGGAAAACTCCCTTGCTGCATAACCCTGTGTTATAAGATTTGTATTAACTCTTAACAGTTCAAAAAAATGAAGACAAAAGGATTATTATGATGAAACCAATGAGAAAATATGAGAAAGGAAGAACTAACGCCGGCAACTCCTCCTCCGAGAATAACGTACTTAAAGCTCTTCGCCATTGATAATTGAATCGCTGCAATTGAAAAAACTGTGTGTGAGTGAGTTTTTGGGTTTATGAGAATTCGGAGAACGGATGCCGTCGTTTTGTAGTGATCGGAAAAGCGAGTGTAAAAGGAATCAAATACACGTGGCGTTATGGTTGAGCTCTCTTAAATTTGTTTCCATTTTATACGCAACCATCACGGATGAGCTTGAGCTTCGTACATAGTCGTTACTTATAAAAAATGAAATTGGAACCCTTCGCCAGCTCACGCGTTAAAAATGCAAAACTCAGGGAATCACGACCAGGTTCATTCACTATGCCCACGATAGCTATTATTTTTTGACCGATTCATGTAAATTGCTTCCAATTAAAGAATAATAAAAAAAATGTTTATCTTGCATACAACTCAAAACTATGATGGAGTTTTGAGGAGATTATTTAAGGTGAAAGGACTCTAGGTGGTACTTTAGTGCAAATAGGAAGGTAAAATTGGAAAAAAGAAAAATAATAGGGATAAAAAAGAAAAGAAAAAATTAATGTTGTGAGATAGAGCACCAAAAGATTCACTCTTCCTGAACCATGTAAAATATTTCCAATTTTGAGGGCGCAGAGAATTAATAAAATGTATTTTCATAATTTTATTTTTTTATATGAATTTTATTAAAAATTTTTTCATTACTTTTTTTAAATATTAAAATGATGTAATTTTAAAATTATAGGAGATAACTTTATTTGGTATGGTAGAAAAAATGATAAACAATGACTAAAACAATTATATCAAAATTAGACGGTGACTCAACTGCTTGTTCTTTAACCGAATGTGTCATTTCTTATATTACATTAATTATAGTATACAAATGCACATTCACTATTAAAATAAAAATTCATTATACATCTATTCAAATCTAATTAAGAATATTCTTAATCCTATATTACTCGGGATAAATTGAACAATATTAGATTTTTTATTTTATTTTAACATAAATAGAATCTAACTTAAATATTTATGATATGTGCATATGTAAACGTCTGTATAAATAAGACAATTGGCAATGTGAATTCTGGTTTAAAGATTCAGGAATCTGAGTCAAAAAAAAAAAAAAAAAAGAAGAATAAAACTTTGGTAAGAATAATGATTAACAAGATCATTAAGTTTTGCCTTGGTAAAAGGAAAAGCTGAATTCTTTAGCGCTTTAAATTTCTCATTTGACTACAAATTGCCTTCTCATCATTTCTTTGAAACTACGGCTTTTCATGAGAGCGAATTCAGGAATGAGTTCATTTTAATTAATTAAATTAAAATTAAAATGAGGCACTGTTTAAAAGTAACAAAAGACAAGGAGAAAAAGTCACAGTATACTGTTCTTGCAATCCCTCATAAGAAAAAGGCTCGTTTTTCGGTGGAGAATTAATTTTATCCTTTTTTTTTAATAAACAATTTTATCTTTTTTTTGGTGAAATTTTTATCCTTTTTTTAGTGACATAGATTAATGCACCTATTATTTCAATAAGAAGGTAGTTTTGATGGTGATGCTGCGAATACATGGTAGCTGAAGGAGTTTAAATAGGATACCTTCAAGTTTTTGTTTTTTTTTTAAAGTCAAAGTATTCTGTACAAATAATTAATAATGAGTGAAATGAAATAAAGTGATATAAAACTAAAAAAAATAAAATTATTACACTGTTATATAGATATTTTATGATAAGATCAAATAAAGATTTATTTCATCATTCGAGAAATAAATAAAATAATAAGAGTAATAAGGTTTAATGATAAATAAATTTATTACATCTCTTCAAATTAATTAAGAGCGAGCTTAATAAATAAGACTCACAAATCACAGACAAATTATATGAATGAACTACCCGTTGCCAATGGTAACATCGGATACCAAGAATTTGATTAATTATTATTATTATTATATTATACAAAAGCAAATCTCAGATTGCCTGTTTTCAAGTTGGAGGCATTATTTGAAGAAAGATCGCGTGTAGCTATCAGCCGAAAAAGGCATGGGAAGCCATTGTCAATGGTCAATACAGGACGAATAATAATAATAATTTTAAATTCCCACCATACACTTTTACATTAAATAATACATACTCTCATATGTATTTTTTGTTTTCGCACATGAAATATTAATTTATTATTACACTTTTGAAATTTGATTTTGTTGTATTCTCTCTGCCATCAAGTGGGGCCCTGTCTCTGCACTGAACACAATCAGTGCCATTGCTGAAAACGGAACAGGAACAAACGTTGTTCATCTCTCTCTCTCTCTCCCCATTCTACCTGAGCTTTCCTCTGTGGCTTCGATGCGTTTCTAGGGTTTTTTTTTTTTTTTTTTTCTTGATTCGATCAGTTGAAGCTGCAACGGCAATGTACTCGTCTCTCTTGGCCTTTGCTTCCACTTGCTGGTACTGCTTCCTTTTTTTTTCATTGCACTTTGTATGCTTTATTTTAATGCTTACTCATCGAACCAATACGTATGCACATATACTACACCCTCTTACTCTGATGAACAGTGTTTGCTTAAACCATACGCTTCCTCTGCACTTGTTAAACTCAGATGCCAACCTTTTTCTTTTGTGGTTTGGATTGTTTTACTTTACAATTACAACTTCTATGTATTCTAATCTGAGAAAACGGAACAGTTGTTGTTGGATTGTAAATCCTGGATGAAACCGGATTTCTAATTCTGTTCCTATATGTGTATATAGATATTTTATTTTATTTATTCATTTTTATTATTTTGTTTTTCTTTTGGTGAGTTTTGGTTGTGGCCATTTTTCGGGAAGCAAATCGATCCTGAATTTATAGGATTACCTCTCCTTTTCTTGATTGGACAGTGGCGTACTAAACATGAACAGGAACTGGCTTACAACTTCGCTTGGCTCCACGTTTCTCCTGATCTGTTGATTGAACAGATTCATGATGTTGTCATGCATTTTATGAACAACAGCCTGTGCATTAATTATAAGCAAGGAAAATTGTTATGTTTAGCACAGCCTGAACATGCTGTTATTTGGTCCTGATATTTTGCATCTTGGTGTATGTTTGGTTGGGGAGGGTGTTTTTGGTAGATGGGAGGGGAAGGAATGAAAAGAAAATGAAAGGGAAGGGAAGAAAATGGTTTTAAGGCAGGTTAAGTAATAATATGTTTGCTTACACTTGTTTGGATCTCTAAAATCCTCCAAATTGCTGAATACTTGAATTCCTGTATTTTTTTTGGTATCATCTTCAAATTAAATTGAAGGGGGACCATGTTGAAATGGTTAGAGTTGTTGCCATGTGACCTAGAGGTTATAAGTTTGATTCATATAATCAGCCTCTTGCAAATGCAAGGTAAGGTTGCCTATTATATACTATTCCTTGAACTCTGTACAAAGTGAGAGCTTTATTGCACTGGGTTGTCCTTTTTTATCTTCAAATTAAATTTAGAGTGTAAACCATTAGAATTGTGACAAAAAAAATGTCAAATTATCTGTCAACTCGATTCCTTTACTCTTTCTTTTTGCATAAATTACAGTTTTAGTATTATATTTTGATTTGCTGATGCTTTCAAATGTTGGCCACTGTATCAGGGTTTGAAATGTCATATAGCTGATAAAAGGAGTGGATGTACCATTCAGGATTCAATTTTGATTTGACCATAGAATGCTTTGGAGTTGGAAGTTGGACGTTGGGTTCTCTTTCCTTGAGTTGGGATCTCACAGTGTCTGATATGTATGAAATGAATGTGACCTGAGCACTGAGAGTCGGCATGTTTGTGTTATCTCTACTGTGAAAAAGTCTAGTTGAGCTATTTATCTTGTAATGGGTTCATCCTCTGGCATATGTGAAATAGTTGAAGAAAGGGAAGAGCTAAATACTGGGAAAGCTGTTGGGATTTATCTGTCCAATTCTGAGAATAGCACGTCTGAGAAAAATCAGAAGCTTTCAGCGCTGAAACTGGGAAACAAGGATAATCTAGATGATGATATTAATAAGCTGTTTGAATCAATTTTTCTTAAATCTTCAACAAGGGATTTGGGTGTTTTACGAGATGGTACAAGCCCTAAGATGAAAAATGTATTGAAAAATCAAAATGCAACGTATATTTCTCGGTCCCCACGAGTTGGGAGTTCTGAACATGTTAATTTAAAGCAGGCATTAAGAGAACTTTGCATATCTAAGGCATCAGAAATGGCTGCTATGAAACGATTATCAAAGTCAACGGCTTCTCCAAGAATATCAGAGGGTGAGAAGATACAGACATTGTATAATTCGGTTTTAGCTGGAACTAGTCGATCTGGGCCTGCTTTTGTTGAGAATAAGGGGAGTAAAATTGAAATATCTCTAGTGCCAGAAAAAAGCAAGTCATTTTCCTTGGAGAAAACATCTCAATCTCATCAAAAAGCCCAAATTAAATCACCAAGCCAAAACATTCATTCTTCTTGGGAAATTGCTGTTGCAACTACTCAACATGATTCTGGGACTTCATTGATGCAAAGTGATTTGGCATGTTCATCAAGTAAAGTTGGGGTTCAACCACCGGAAGGTGTGCCTGTTCTGACAGAAAAAGAAACATCTGCATCTTCTCCTCCTCTTTATAATACGTCCGGAAGCAAACTAGAGTTGCCCAAAAATGCTTCTTCCCCTAAAAAGTCCGGAAAGAAAGCGTTTGTTTCAAATACTGGGCGGAAAGTTAGGTTGCAAACACTATCTTCATCTACTTCCGTGAATGGAAACAGAGTTAACAAACTGCCACGCCATGCCCCCCGAACAGTTAAATCAGTCATCAAGAACAAGAATCTGAGTAAGAAGAACCTGGAGGAGGATTCAGGTTCTGCTTTATATGGTCCTACATCCAATGAAGTTATTAAGTCAGTTCCTGGTACAACTCGGCTGGTTTGTGAGAGATGTAGGTGTGCTTTAGAAAATACAAGTGAAGAAAAAAATCAAGATATTATGGCATCGGACTCTACCAGTCTTGGAAAGGGAGTAATCTTGAGTAATGTGCACTCTGGTTCAAATAAACCTGATTTGGAATCAACTAGCAGTAATAAAAACAGGGCAGTTGCAAAAGTGAAGAAGAACACCAAGTTGAAAGAGCAACTTGAATTTTCACAAAGTTCAAATAGTAGTCAAGGTGAGTACAGTAGTAGTACAAGTACCAGTGATGAGAGCAATGCGAGTGGCTCAAGTTGTGGCACTAGGCCTCACATGTCAAATGATGTTAGATGGGAAGCCATACGACATGCTGAAATACAGCATGGGGTATTGGGCTTGAGACACTTCAATCTTTTGAAGAAACTTGGTTGTGGAGACATTGGGGTCGTATATCTTGCTGAACTAATTGGCACAAGTTGCTTGTTTGCTATTAAGGTCATGGACAATGAATTTTTGGTGAGAAGGAAGAAGATGCCGAGGGCTCAAACTGAAAAAGAAATATTAAGGATGCTGGATCATCCATTTCTTCCCACACTGTATGTGCAATTTACATCAGATAATCTGTCATGTCTGGTCATGGAGTATTGTCCAGGTGGAGATCTTCATGTACTAAGGCAGAAGCAGCTTGGTAGAAGTTTTTCTGAGCCAGCAGCAAGGTAGGATACTAAGAACAAGTGTCCAGTAATATTTAGCATTTTATTTTCTTCAGATTGTATGCAACCTCCCACCTGCAAGATTTTAGGTGTGCAACAAATGATATGATAGCTTAAGTATTTCCTGGTATAAACAAATATATTTAATTTGCATAATTGCTCTTGCTGGAATATGCTTGTGCTCATTCATATGTTTTGTTATGCATATCTGCTATATCTGGTACATTCTATAGGGTTTTTACTTGTTTCTTCTTTATAATATATGCTTTATTACTGCACTCTACGACTCTATAAAATGTGGTTCTATGAATTTTAAGCTGTTGCCTTAATTAAGAATACTATATACACTGTTGCAGCTTGTCTAACTTGAAGAATCTTTGTTTCCTTGTAAATCTTGAAGTTATGAAATAAAGTCAGTAGTTGGTTTCACTTCGATTGTGCTTCAGTATTACTTGCAAATTATCCATTCTTTGTTAATAGAAACTTTGTTCCTTTTATAAATTTGTCAGATTTAAAACAGATAACAAAATCCTGTCTTTTTTTTTTCTTTTCTTTCTTTTTTTTTAATTTTTTTTCTTCATACTTTTCATTTTGGTTCATCGGCCACCGACCCCAACTAATTTGGATAAAGGTGTTGTTGATCTTGACGTTGATGTTGAACAAAATCCTGTTCCTTATTCTGTGGTTGGTGATAGATGATTTTTTAATTAAGATGACATGTTAATGTCATCTCCTCTATATGCTGTTGTGCAACTTGCTTGCGCTATGCTTGTTGGCTGTTGCATATTTCCTTTAGGCATGCTTCTGCCAGGATTGTAATCTCCTCTCACTGCCACTGCACTCTGTATTACTTAAAAACCTGGCAGCATTCTCCACTACTGTGACCTATGTTCTTTTATCCTTTGTTTAGCATTAACAAAGGAGAGAACGTTTCAATTATTGATTAGTTCTGGTAACAATTTCTTTCTGCACCATATGGTGGAAGCATCAATTGGCTGTTTCTGAAACTTCCATACATGCATCATGCAGGTTCTATGTTGCTGAAGTCCTTCTCGCTTTGGAGTACTTGCACATGCTTGGGGTTGTTTACCGTGATTTGAAACCAGAAAACATTCTTGTCCGAGAAGACGGCCACATTATGCTCACAGATTTTGATCTGTCACTGAGGTGTGCTGTTAGCCCAACGCTTCTGAAATCATCTTCTGATGTTGACCCTGCAAAAATATCTGGTCTTAGTGCACAGTCAAGTTGCATCGAGCCATTCTGCATTGAACCATCTTGTCAAGTTCCATGCTTCAGCCCTAGATTCTTACCTGCTGCTGCAAAAGCAAGGAAATTAAAAGTTGACCTTGCTGCCCAGATCAGATCATTGCCACAGCTTGTGGCCGAGCCCACTGATGCAAGATCAAACTCATTTGTTGGTACACATGAATACTTGGCGCCTGAGATCATCAAAGAACAGGGACATGGAGCTGCAGTTGACTGGTGGACATTTGGTGTTTTTCTATATGAGCTTTTATATGGTAGAACACCCTTTAAAGGTTCTAACAATGAAGAAACATTAGGGAACGTTATGTTGCAAAATCTTAGATTCCCTGACAGTCCGACTGTTAGTTTCCAAGCCAGGGATCTGATTAGCAGGTTGTTGGTTAAAGAGCCTGAAAACCGTTTGGGTTCAGAGAAAGGGGCTGCTGAGATTAAACAGCATCCTTTCTTTGATGGCCTTAACTGGGCCTTAATACGTTGTTCTGCCCCACCAGAACTTCCAGAGCTTTGTTATTTTGGAGTTTCAGACATGACCTCACAGGGAAAGGGTGCTATGTATTTAGAGTGTAAAGCAACAGGAGAGCATGTGGAATTCGAGTTGTTTTAAAGACACTGCTCTATGTGGCATTGCTGTTATGCATTTCCATGTTTATGGCTCCACGCTCTTTGTGTCGAGCTGTAACTTATATGTAAGCCTATGTTGCAAATTAGTTTTGATTATATAACATCAACTTGGATTAGGAGATTAGGAACTAGACAGTTAAGGTCATATGGCAACTTCACGTCTAATAAATTTGGAAGAAGGTATACAAAAAAAAAAAAAAAATTTGGAAGAAAAATATTCCCCGAGTAAGAAATTACACTTAGGGCAGGACAATATCCTAATGCCAGACTATTGAAATGAAATTGTATCATGTCTATTTTCTCAAAAATACGAATCCTGAGATGCAAATTCTTACCAAAATGTAAGTTTATTTTATGCTTTTAATGTTTCTGCTATTGATACAATTTTTTTTTCTGTGTTATTTTGCATAAAAATGAGTGAGTTTTATTAATTTTTTTTCTTTTCTTTGTAATGGGACTTTTCATTTTTATATGTGTGATAGCTGAAATTCTCCCCCTTATTTTATAGAGGAGTGAAATGTAAAAAAAAAAAAAAAAGCTGCGTGAAGAAGGAAAAAACCGGTCGAGGGAGAAAAACAGAACCAGATTATATTAAGGGGATAGGATATTATGACACACAAATAATGTTATGCACAATGTTACGATCACATTTTAACCATTGATTTCCGCCGATCAACAGTTATCATTTTTCAAATCAAACTCATTAATTAATTATTAATTGGCAATAAATGATAACCGTTGATTGACGGGAATGTGATCGTAACATTGTGCGTAACATTATTTGTGTGTCACAATATCTTATCTGTAGATACTCATAAATCATAATTCAATGCGTTTCAGTCCAAAATTCATTCACAAACGCGATAACAATGCTGGATAGTTTAGTTATGGTTAGTATCTTAATTAGCCACGGTTCTCACCGTGACTAATTTAACCAGACGACGGACCATTTGACAGTGATATATTGTCGTTTTTGTAAGTCCGCCGTAAGAGCAATCAGAAGCGTCGTTTAACCTGCAGCTGTCGTGAGCGACGAGGAGCATAGCAAAGTAGCAATTTGCGTTCCGATTCGGAGCTACGGTCACCACGCTAGGGACTCGTCCATGGAGGCCTCAGATGATGACGAACATGTTATCCTGGTTTGCACAAACCCTGATCCAATTGAATCGACTGAGAACCAAAACGAAGAGATTCTTGTGTCGACCATAGATATTCTCATTTGGGATTTGCCAACGATTCTGAGTTTCCGGACGATCAAAGTTCAAGCACATCGCAATAGGTTCGTTAGTTCTTTCCCTTTCTCTCTCTATATATTCAACCACTCAAACACACTCGCTAATACTTTCTGTTTGTTTCTCGGGAAAATAAAAGAATCCAACGAGATTGCAATTTAACTTAACTTTTTGCTCATGCCTCAAGTGTCAGTTAAGCTGCAATTGTTTTCATTCTATGTGCGACAGGCTCATTGAACAATCGCTGTATTTCCAGGGCCTCCTCAGCGGGAGCTTCAGGTAGACAATATGCTAATATTACTCTTTTTTTTGCTCGTCATTCTGTTTAATTGAACTCAAGAGCTTGCATAAACTATGCTTCTGATTACTCGTGTAGCGAATCATGCTTGGGCTCCATCACTATCAAGTGGAATGTTGGTGTATTTATGCAAATTCTTAAGCATATGTATGGCTGCCCATTGGATATTACTCCGGATAATGTCCTCCCTCTTTATGAGGTACATGGTTTTTGACATTTATACATCCAACTTTTTTTAGTCTAATCAATGCTCTCGGTACAAGAGGAGCTGTCATATTTGTCAGTCATTCAGTGACTGTAATGTTCTGATTCTTTATTTTATTTCAGGAGTTTAAATTTGTAACTAATATAATCGTCATTTTCACTGTCTAATGGCTAATGCTGTTGGTATTTTTCTTGTATGTCTCAGGGTGCGCTTTATTTTGGAGTGGAGACACTTATCTTGAAGTGTGAGATGTGGTTTTCTGAGGTATTTTCACCCAAAGGACTTCAATCAACCCAAATAAAAATGGAGGATTTGATCCAAATTTGGAAATTTGGCTTGGATCATGGTAAACTTTTGTTATTTTTACATTTTTAGTGGCAAAAAGGATTAACTTGCGACTTCAGGATTTTAGTTTTCATTTTTGGCTATAACATTATGGGGTTCATTCTAACAGTTTTTCATATTATGCATTGCTTTTGCAGCAAGTGACTTTATCCTGCACTTATGTGTGGACTACCTAGCAAGAAATTTTGTATGTACTCAACTTCTTTCACTAGAGCTTGAGCAACAAACAGTGATCTCTGTTTCTCCTTAATTATAACTTTCTGCCTGGTTGGGATGGTTGTTCAATTGCTAATAATACATGGTTATATCTCCT
This sequence comes from Gastrolobium villosum, assembly GCA_032173675.1. Lineage (NCBI taxonomy): Eukaryota > Viridiplantae > Streptophyta > Magnoliopsida > Fabales > Fabaceae > Gastrolobium > Gastrolobium villosum. Next base: position 196,284 of record JAVKPL010009283.1, read on the forward strand.
CATAAAATAAATCTTATGTGGTGCTTTTACTTGTATATTGATTAGACTCTTTTTATTGCTGAAATTCTTGACTAATGGTCCATACATTATTACATTGGTATCCCTTTGGTGACAATTTCTTTAGAGCTGTTTTTGCAGGACATGTGGATTCCAAAACATGATATCACAGGGAAATGAACTGAGATCTATGTCCTTTATATTGTGATTTTATTTTATTCATGCATGGTGGTGTCTTTTATCTTGTAGTTTTCTAATGTGCATCCTCATGATACAGTGCCATCGAGGAACATTTTCTTTTAACACTATTTGTGAGCCATATCTTGAATTTGAAAACTCAAAAGTGGAGGTGTGGTTATTAAAAGCAGACTTCTGCTAAAGATCAGATACAATGATACTATTAGTTGGATAAAAGACATAAGGAGAAATCAAAGGCAGTTACACAATTACCTCTTTATATTTCAAGTAAGCTAGCTTAGATAAGTACCTTCAGTTAACATGTTTGGTAAATAAGTTGTGAACTTTAAGTAGTATATAGTTGCATAAGAAATTCACAAAACACTTGTATCTGGGACTTGAAAAAGTCAATGGTTAGAAATGGAAGTTGCTAGTTAGATAGATAATCCTCATCCGTGAACAAAATTGAGAGAAAATGTGTGATTGATTGATTGAGGAACAGAAGACTTTTAAAGGATGCTTGCTATCAGATTGTTTTAGTTTATTCTTTTATAATTTTATATTACTGTAGGAACATGAAATGAAATAAAAAAGTATTTTCATATGACTCCTTTTTACTTACTAGTTCAAAATTAAAAGAAAAGAATATGTTAAAATAAGGAAGCTAGAATTTGTTTCTTGATTTTCGCTCTGCTAGGCTAAACAATGTAGGTAGTAGAAGTAAAATTTTTGCCAACGTAACTCCGGATGAATATCTCTGATATGGGCTCTGGTCAGCCTGTCTAAAAACTTTTAAGATTAAAGACTGTGAAACACAAAATATCCTACTTCTTCCATTAACATTTTACTGGATGTGCTTTTATTGCTTTGCCTTTTTGGACATCGGGTTCGCTTCTTTTCCTGTTTCTGTCAGCTAAAAACCATTAGATGCTCTGTTATACTTTAAAAGTGGTCTGGGGATTACTTTTCAGTAAACCAAATAGTAATATATCTTTTCTGCTTTATGTTACACTTGATTTTATTTTATTTAATTAAATTAGACATGATATATATTTTTTTTCTTCTTGTTTTGCAGATGGGGGCAATGCATAGCAAATTTTTTGGAAAAATTCCATATGACCTGCTGTTATCTTCACTAAAGCACCCTCACTTGACTGTTGACAGGTTGGCTAATTATTTATGAAATTGTTTCATTCAATCCCTTGTAATTTACTATGTAAATTTAAGATTCTAATGTTGTAATATATTGACAGTGAAATGCATCTTTCTGATGCACTTCTTCTCTGGCTTGAGAGTAACATGGAAAATTTGGAGAGGCCGAGCAAAGCCGAAGACAACTGCAATGAAATTTTAAAACAAGTGAGGTCATATTCCTCATTATTGATATTGAGGCCTTGAATCCATTCTTTAATGGAAACAGTCTTAGGAGAAAAATACAGGAAGAACCCTACCAAATCCTATTTTTTCCAACTGCTAAACAACTGGATATCCCTTCACCAAATTACTAAACGTGAATGATATCAACTATGAAGCACCGACACTTCAAAATCCCTGACGTGTCGTGTCCGACACTTCCCGACACTCCGACACTTCCCGACACTCCAATACTCATTGCAAAGACTCAAAAAAATGTTCAAATGTTACGTTGCATTGCATTTTGAGTTCCAACTATTAGATTCGTTAGATTACGATTACTATTTTATTGAGTTTAATATAAATATTTGCAATATCTTATGTTTCTTTGCAAAATTGATGGGTATTGTAAGTTTAGCTTTATTTTTTTGTTAAATTATTGAATATTAAATATAATATACACTACATAAATTAAAACTATCATATAATATCAAAACGTGCCCTAACGTGTCGAAATTTAACATTTTTTAGAATTAACGTGTCGGAGTGTTGTGTCGTGTCGTATACTGTGTCCCGTGTCGGTGTCGATGCTACATAAGATATCAATGATATGTAATTTATGGACAAGGTTACTATAAATAACCAAATCAACCCAAAAGCTTAAGCTGTTGGGTGATGTTACATTAATAGTTTTATATATCTCAACACGCCCCCCTCACACGAGAGCCCGCTGGGCTTGAAGGATGTTACTATGCCATTGACGACTAATATGCTGTATACATTACCATGACATTTATACTTAAATCTTGCATAACCTTTTACTTTTGGTTCTTAACAGATTCGTGTGGGCCTTTTGCCTTTGTGGTTTGCTGCAGGTATACCATTTTCTTGAGCTTTTACCCAAAGCATTGAAAAGTCTTTATTCTTCATGCAGAAATTCCTAGATGATCTAAGGAAATTTTGTATGTGTTTAACAGGAAAAAGAAACTCTCTTTATTTTAGGCAGCAGGCTGAGGAAAGTCTTGATTCAATTTTTAGACCACTAAGTATTCTACCTATGGGCTCTCTAGATATTTTTGGGTATAGTGACTTGCAAGTACAACATCTTAGGATTCGACTGACAGAATATTTGAAGGTGCTTTTAGTACCTGAAAGCCGCTTAATGATTTTGGCTTTGTTTATTATGTTCATTTGCTTGAGCTAAGGTGCCTTTAATGCTTAGTATTTACAATATTGCCTATTTTTACAGAAAGAAAAAAAAAATTGATTACTATCTTGCATTGATTTCACAACCCCATCCTCGCTAGTCGGGGTTTAACGAGGAGTTATTTTATTTTTTATTTTTTTTTATTTAATTGCTGGTATATATTTTGTTATTGAAATTTTTAAAGTAGAATTATAAAATGAATAGGCAACTTCCCTCCCTAGCCCATACCAACTTAAGTGCAAAATATATATGTCAAAGATGATACTATCTTTTATTTCTTTTGATGAGATGGACAAAAATATAATTCAAACATTGCAAACTCCTTATTTGACAAGATAAGCATTGCATGGGCATAAGTCCACTTTTGTTGAATGTCAAGAAATCAATAAACATTTTTGTAAGGTTCATTATTCTTCTAGCTGCTTAACTTCAATGTGTTTGGCATTTTGACACCTAGTAAATCAATGTTTTGTTTAAAGTATCTATTGGTTCCTTCTGGTATTTGTTTTCAGTATTTGCAACTGCTATTTAAGCACATCATTTCGAATACATGTCTTGGGCCAACTTGTCTTTCAGTTTACTGCAAGGATTCTGTGATCATCTATTAGGAATGCTTTCATGCTTTTGTGATGCAAACTTTCATTGCATGCAGAAAGTGAACCTTTCTGGTTGTCCGCAAATAACGTCTGCAATACTGCTTCTGTCAATCATCCCTTCATCATATCTGACGGATCCCATGCAAAAGAAGATTATAAAACAGTTCTTTATTAATTCTGGACATTCTACAACAGATAAATGTGCATTCCCACAAAGGCTGTTAAAAACCTTTACCTTTGAAGCAGTTCAGGAGGTGGATATCTCAAAGTGTGGAAGATTGCATATTGAACATGCTGTTGATTGCTTCTGCAAGTCCTTTCCTTCTTTAAGAATATTGAAAGCAGCTTATCTTTTAAACATCAGGACGATCAGTTTCCTTCAATTATTGGAGAAGTGTCCTTTGGTCTGCGAAATTGACTTGACTGTTGATATTACTCCACTAATACCAGCATTAGTTACAGTTTTATCCTCTAGCTTTAAATATAAAGCAGTGGAAACCATGTCATTTGATGAAACTGGATCTCCGCTTTCTAATATTACAAAACTCACATTGGAAGGAAGAACTGATGTCTGTGGTAGGATGCTTTTCTGGTAAACATTATTCATGTTTGACCTAAATAATTTTGTTCTAGTGTTAGATATTGACTTTGTTAATAGCCAATGAATTATTTTATTTTATTTCTTATTGTCCATGCCAGATTTGGGTCTCCAGTATATCTCCAAATTTTGTGTTTCGTTGCATCACCTGAATATTAAAGGATGCATTTCAGTCACTGATATTGGCATATCAGATCTCATACTCAGATGTAAAAAACTTAATTCAATTGTGGTTTGTGATACTTCATTTGGGATAAATTCAGTTCAAGCTCTTTCCTTAGCTATTTCTGATGATGGCAACTTTCTCTCTCTACATCCTAAAGATAAGCATTTGAATTCTGTGGTGTCTAATCTTCAAACACTGCATATGGGTGGCTGCAGGGGTAAGTTGTATTTCTATTAGTTTATTTTGATGAACTGCCAAAATGAATCTGTGGATACTTGTGTTGTATAAATTTTCAATAGTGGCTGCATATGTTTATAACATTCAGAAGTTATTGAGGCATTGCATAATATACTTTATCTCATTTGGATCAAGTTTTATATGAAGATGGTTTTAACAGAACAAAGGACTGATAAATGAAGATGGTTTGGCTTACCTAGTTTTGTGTGGTATGATGAAAAATCTAAATTTTCCTTGCTGTATATCTTGCTTTTGATGCAACATACACTTTAGTCTAGTAATAATGATGCTACCATTGCTCTGGGTCAGCCTTTTAATCTCTTGAGAGGCCTTAAAATTTTCTACCATGAAGAACTAGAGGATCAGCCTACCAATTTTTTATGTTTTGTTTCCAGACTTTGGCCTCACTTTTAAGGTGAAAGAAGTGACATGAGTAGTAACCTGATCAATCAATTATTGTTTAAACATAATAAGGGACTAATAGTTTATGCTTATAGTTTAAAACAGCTTATACAGCACCAAGTACGGTTAATTTTAGAAGGATATCTTACAATGTCATAAACTTTTAGTTCTAAATTCAAAAAGATATGATATATTAGTTGTTTTGTAGGTATTTGTGAGTCATCTATACTAGAGCTTATGTCTCGTGCACAAGTTTTGAAGAGTTTATGCCTGAGAGGGACTGAGCTGTTTGACCAGGCACTGTATAATTTCATAGGTTCTTCCTTGGAGATGCTTGATGTTTCAAATACCAAGGTTTGTTGTCAAATTTGTGAAAGTTGGCATGTTTTTGTCTTTGTCTGAACAAACTATCTCAAAAGTTTAAACTGTTAGATGAAGATATATGATTGACTTTTATATTTATATCTCTAACACACCCTTTCACGCAAGAGCCCTTTCAGCTTGATTTACTGGTTGACAATGCCAAGACCCGCCTATCTTGTACTAAGAAATTTTATAATATTTATTAGAATAATGGGGCGACAAGGATCGAACTCTAACTAAGGTCATGGAGACTTAGATACCATATCCCGAACCAACTGTTTCAAAAGTTTGAACGGTTAGGTGAAGGTATATGAATGGTTTTACGGAGCCCACAGTGCCACCATGCATGATTGGGGCTACCCAATGCAGAACAGAACCACGTGCGTGAGAGCTCAATGCACCAGGGTCTTGGACTAATGGGCTCTTCTCATTGGCACAATTTAGATCTTCTGTTCACTGGCCAAATTTTTTTTTGGCAAAGAAGATGCAGACCGTGACCGGAGATGCAGCGGGTTGCCGAAGGACGATGCAGCTGGAAATATTGGAAACTGGAAAGACGACACTGTTTCTGGAAAAATTTTAAGGAAGTGTAATTGGAATATTTGCTTACATTCTAATATACAACTGCAAATTTATTTTAGTCTAATAGATGGTAGTTAAGACCTATGATGCATTGACACTTCAAAAAACCTGAAGTGTCGTGTCCGACACTTCCCGATATTCCCCGACACTCCAACACGTATTTTAGAGACTCAAAAAATGGGTTCAAAGGTTGTATTGTGTTGCATTTTTAGTTCCAACTATTAGATTCATTGGATTACGATTACCATTTTATTGAGTTTAATATAAATATTTGGGATATTTTATGTTTCTTTGCAAAATTGATGGGTATTATAAGTTTAGCTTCATTTTTTTGTTATATTATTGAATATTAAATATAATATACACTACATAAATTAAAAATATTATTTAATATCAAAATGTGTCATAACATGTAGAAATCTAATATTTTATAGAATTAAAGTGTCGGAGTATCGTGTCGTGTCGTATCCCGTTTCCCGGTGCAACATAGGTTAAGACTTACATGTTCCACCTAAAATAACTAAGCATGATTTATATCTGATGATGAATAGTAACTGTTGTTTCAGATGCATTAACTATTTACTTACACAGTAAACCTTTATACTTGCTTTAATTATAAAAGCCAAGTCAAAGTTGGGCAGTATGTAGTTCAATTTCATGGCCTCTATTGCAAAATCTCCATTTGTGCAAATATCTTCTTTTTGCTTAATCGATCTATTTGCTACCATTTTATCATACAAATGTTCTGCAGTAAATAGTGATTATTTTGCTGTGACATTTTTGGCTGATTCTGACACCACGGAGTACACGTATCTAGTATTTTGCATCCGTGCTGTCATTGTTTTTATCATAATTGACTTTTTTTTCTCAATTTTATTTATTTATTTGTGAACTTGCAGATTTCTGGAGCTGCATTATCTTATGTCATTCACAGAAATCCACGTTTAAAGTGTCTGAAAGCGAGGGGTTGTAGATATTTATTTCAAGAAGACAGTTGTAATGAAAAGAGAGACTCTAGCTTTTCCTCTTTGCATGAAGAACTACACGATGAGTTAGGAAAGATGTGTAGATTAGAAGAAATTGAATTTGGATGGGGTTTTTCTTCCTTCTCTTTGAGTTCTCTTGAACCTGCACTGATGTCATTAAAGACCATCAATATAGGTTTGGGTGGAACCTTAGGTGAAGATGCATTAAGACGATTACCTGCTATTTGTCCCTTGCTAGAAACAATAATCCTTCATTTTCAGGTAATAACTACTTTCTTTCCCAGAGGATTTTAGGTTCCTCCCTGAAGAATGTAGAAAAATATTTCAGTTGATCATAGTATGGAAAAACAATGTCGAAACTGTTTCCTTCAATTAACTTCATGTTTAAACTTTTCTAGTCAATTAATTTAACAGAAATGCAATTCCTCATCTACAATTCATGAAGTTACATCATGATTTTTTACGTAACCAGTCATATGGAAGGACTACCCCCAGGAAGATATCTCAACAGCAATAAAGAGAGGTTACTAGAGTTATGGCAGCCTTATGAAATAAAAGAGAGGTTATGAGAGTTATGACATTCATTATAAGTAAATAGAGTTATGGCAGCCGTTATGAATTAAAAGGTTATGAAAGTTATGGCTACCGTTATGAAAATATCCTAGACATAAGGAGGAATCTCTTATAAATAGGCAGACAATTTGTTTTGTGAGTGTTTGGCTGAGAATCTTTCTCATATTTAAGGGCTAGTCCCTTGGCAAGAGAGTGCTCTTGTATCCTTTGTTTACTTTAATAAAGAAAATCTTCCTTTTTCTTATTTTAATTTTTACTAGCAGTCGGTTCTTGAATCCCTAGATCATAACCCGTATCAATCCGACTTGCTGGATCTCATGGAGAAGTCGAAGGAAGGCGCTATGGAAAATTCGTTGGAATTGTTGCAGTAGGAAACCAGCGCAAAAATTGCTTCAATACACAAAACTTTGGACGGGGTGGATAGGATGTGTGATCTCATAAAATTGTGGATGATCCAAAATGGGGTCAAAATGCCCTGGTTCATGTTTTGGAGGAAATGCCAACCGTCGGATCTTGAACGAGGATGCCATGGTGGGTTTTGAATGAGGCTGCCATAGACACTAGTTTTGGAGCTTTGGAGAATTCTACAATGATCTTGAAGAAAGAGATTACCTTTTGAAATCAAGAAGGTGCAATCTAGCTTTGGAGAATTCTACAATGATTTTTAAAGAAGAGATTAACTTTTGAAATCAAGAAGGTGCAATCTTTGGCAGAGAAGGAGGTTCTGGTTGCAATGGATGTTTGTGATGCAAAAGCAGAACACAAAACTAAAGAAGGAACAGAGAATGTGCAAGAAATTGCAAGTCTGCGACTTGAATACGAAGAAAAAGGAATACAAGATTGATGATGAAATAAATATGATGGAGAAATTGCAGGGAGAAATGCACCCAAAACCAAACCATGTCGAGATGAAACCAAAGCATAACGCAGTTAGGACTAGACAAGTATTTATTCCTGAAAGAAAGGTCAGGAGGGTCACAATTAACGGAGGAGAGATGAGCCCTGTACAAATGGGGGTACTTTGCGCGGCCTCCCTTTTAGTTTAGGTCATAAGGGTCAAGCGGAGACGTATGATCTTGGGTGTGAGTGAGCAAGATCTTGGGTGGGTGTGAGTGAGCAAATCACGGGTGAATAAGAGGAAGATGCAACAAAGATGAAGGGCATGGAAGCATGACATATGGAGTTGGTCCAGGGATGGGAACTTCCTCTATTTCGCAGGTGTTAGTTGTGATATCCACAAACTTCATTAGTCAGAAGTTATCCACGTCCTCTATTCTAGTTCAGGTCTCATTATTCAGTGCTGTAAATGTGAAAAATAAAAGACCTAAAGGAGGCACAATCCATGCTCAATTTTTTCCCTTCGTCTTGATCTTTTGTGTGGCTTACTTTATGCATTTCAGGTTATCTATTTTCAATTTTGACATTTTATTGGTCTACATTTTCCTCTTACCATGGCAGTCCACTAGCTAGCTCAAGGTGCACTAATACTAATATTGCTATTGGATTTGTTCGCAACATAGCGCCAGTACTTATTGGTTAAGTGCCTTGATGCCAAGTATTTTCTAATATTCTCAACTTATTCAAAGAATGAACCTGTACACTTTGGCACATTTTTTGCAATGACTTGTGGCCTTGGATTCGCAGAACTTTCTACTGTTATTATGCATGTTTCCTTTTTTTTGGAAGGGAAATATGGTTACTTCATGACGATGCTTCTTGGGAAGATTTTATTACCATCCAAAGTCAGTTTTTGGATTTCAACCTTGGGGATAAGATTGTTTCACAGGAGGAAGGTATTGTTTCACATGAGGGAGGTATTCCTTATGGAAGGATTAACCCCGCAGGAAGATATCTCAACAGCAATAAAGAGTGGTTATTAGAGTTATGGCAACCTTTATGAAATAAAAGAGAGGTTATGAGAGTTATGGCATTGTTATGAAATAAAATAGAGTTATGGCAACCATTATGAATTAAAAAAAAGGTTATGAGAGTCATGACAGCCGTTATGAAATGTATCTTAGATATAAGGAGGAATCTCTTATAAGATAGGCAGGCAATTTTTGTGTGTGTTTGGCTGAGAAGCTTTCTCAGATTTAAGGGCTAGTCCCTTGGCAAGAGATTGTTCTTGTATCATTTGTTTACTTTTATAAAGAAAATCTTCTTTTTACTTATTTTTATTTATTCTAGCAGTCAGTTATTGAATTCCTAGATCAGAACCCATATAATGATTTCTTCACGTCTTCAACCAGACAAGTCAAGGCTTGTACTCTGAATTAGTCTCATCAATTATAGCTAAAGTGTTGTGTTTCCAGTTCTTCTCACATGTATGTGTATGAGATGTATGTTTCTTATTTTATCTATTACTTGGTCTTCTGTTGCTTCGCCCCATGTATGCTTCTGTTTTTCAGTTCTTGGATGTTGCAATTGTAGAATATTCTAGAGTCTCTTAATTATTTCTAACTACTTGTCTCTTTGAGTAGTGTGATGTCTCTTTGATTAGTGTGATGTCTCTTTGGTTAGTGTGATGTCTCTTTGGTTACTGTGTATTTTATTTATTACCTCATCTCCTTAACTACTTTGTAATCTGTATATAATGAACCCTTTGTATGCTGGGTATATCTTCTAAAAGATAAGTCTGAAGCCGCAGCCACTTTTAAAAAATTTCATGCTATGGTACAAACTCAATTCCAGACCTCTATCCAAATCCTGCGAACTGACAACGGTACTGAATATTTTAATTCTGTTCTTGGTGATTACCTAACCAAGCAAGGCATTATCCATCAAAGTTCTTGTCCTAACACCCCTCAACAAAATGGGGTGGCTGAAAGAAAAAATAGACATCTCATTGAAGTTGCTAGAGCCCTCTTGTTTTCAATGCATGTCCCTAAATACCTGTGGGGGGAGGCCGTCTTGACTGCCTCATATCTCATCAATCGGATGCCCTCTCGTGTCCTAAATTTTCATTCTCCCATTTTTTGCCTTACCCGCTCTTTTCCCTCCTTTCGGGCTCTCTCTTATATTCCTCCAAAGTTGTTTGGCTGTGTTGTTTTTGTTCATATTCCTCAACATCAAAGGTCCAAACTTGATCCAAAGTCTATTAGATGTGTTTTCATAGGGTACCTCCTAATCAAAAAGGTTACAAGTGCTACTCACCTTCTCTTCGAAAGGTCTTTGTTTCTATGGATGTTACCTTTTATGAAACACAATCATTTTTTCCCTCGACTTCTCTTCAGGGGGAGTCTATCGGTGTAAAAGAAGACAAGTCTTGGATTCCAAATAATTCTTCTGTCTTACCTTTACCTTTGGAAACATCTGTTGTTCCTTTACCTTTGGAGACAGGGGGAGCTAATGTACAGGAGACAAGGACAGGAACTGTACCAGAGACTGGAGATCCTCCCGGTAAATGGGGAAAATTCTACAGCAGGCGTAAATCTCCTCAAGATCCTCTAGACTGCCAGGATTCTGACCCGTGTCCTAGTTCCAGCAATCCACTTGAGAACACTGGTACAGCTGACCTAGATATGCCTATTGCCCTTCGAAAAGGTACTAGATCTTGCACTGCTCATCCTATTTCTCATCACATTTCATATGAAAAGTTGTCTCCAGGTTTTCGTGCTTTCAACACTATATTAGACGGTACAAAAATACCAAAAAATATCCAAGAGGCTCTTAATGACCCTAAATGGAGGGATGCTGTCTTTGAAGAAATGGATGCACTTAAAAAAAATGGAACTTGGGAGTCCGTGGTACTTCCCAGAGGAAAGAAAACTGTAGGTTGCAAGTGGGTGTTCACAATAAAATTTAATGCAGATAACAACATCAATAAATATAAGGCCAGATTGGTTGCCAAAGGATTTACCCAGACTTATGGGATAGACTATCAGGAGACGTTTGCTCCTGTTGCCAAACTTAATTCTATCCGAGTCCTACTATCACTTGCTGCCAACCTTGATTGGCCCTTGCATCAATTGGACGTAAAGAATGCTTTCTTAAATGGGGATTTACATGAGGAAGTTTACATGGATCCACCACCTGGTTTTGAAGAAGGAGATGGTTCTGTATGCATGTTGAAGAAGTCTCTTTATGGACTTAAACAATCCCCTAGAGAGTGGTTTGAAAAATTTACTCGTGCCCTTAAAGAAAGGGGATTTATCCAAGCTCAGACTGATCACACTTTATTTTTTAAACACTCCGATAGTGGCAAAATTGCTATCCTCATTATTTATGTTGATGACATAATTGTCACAGGTGATGACTGGGAGGAAATAAAATCTTTAAAGGGGGGTTTAGCTAATCTGTTTGAACTAAAGGATCTTGGATCACTCAAATATTTCCTTGGAATGGAAATTGCTCGTAGCAAAGCGGGAATTTCCTTATCTCAAAAGAAATATATCCTAGACCTGCTACAAGAAACAGTTATGCTTGGGTGCAAGCCTGCAGAAACTCCAGCTGAACCCAATATTAAATTGGGAATTGAAGATGGAAAGGATGTTGACAGGGAGCAGTACCAAAGGTTGGTAGGGAAGCTGATCTATTTATCTCACACTCGACCTGATATTGCATTTGCCGTTAGCCAATTCATGCATTCTCCTAAGGAAAAGCACCTTAGTGCGGTTTATAGAATTCTCAAGTACCTCAAAAACACACCTGGTCGAGGAATGCTCTTTAAAAGAGGACACAAGAGGATGATAGAAATCTATACAGATGCTGATTGGGCTGGCTCTGCATTGGACCGAAGATCCACTTCAGGATATTGTACCTATGTCTGGGGAAATCTTGTGACCTGGAGAAGTAAAAAACAAACTGTTGTTGCCAGAAGCAGTGCAGAAGCAGAATTTCGAGCGTTAGCTCATGGTATTTGTGAAGGAATCTGGTTAAGAAGACTTCTTGAAGAATTAAAGATATCTTATTCTCTACCTGTGAGACTCTATTGTGATAATAAGGCTGCTGTCAGTATTGCTCAAAATCCTGTTCATCATGACAGAACCAAACATGTGGAGGTTGATCGTCATTTTATCAAAGAAAAATTGGAGGAGGGTAGTGTATGTTTGTCATATATACCTACCAAGGAGCAAACAGCCGACATTCTCACCAAAGGATTACACAAACCCATCTTTGAGGATTTAATTAGCAAGTTGGGGATGATCAATATATATCTCCCAACTTGAGGGGGAGTGTAGAATATTCTAGAGTCTCTTAATTATTTCTAACTACTTGTCTCTTTGAGTAGTGTGATGTCTCTTTGATTAGTGTGATGTCTCTTTGGTTAGTGTGATGTCTCTTTGGTTACTGTGTATTTTATTTATTACCTCATCTCCTTAACTACTTTGTAATCTGTATATAATGAACCCTTTGGGTGTCAATCAATATATGAAAAAGTATATTTCACTCTTATATTTCTACAGCAATGCATTTCTAAAGTTTTGTTCATTGCTTTCTTTGTTGTTTTGGTCTTTTACAGGTGATATCTGATATTATTGTGATGAACTTGGTTACATCTGTGATAAACTTGCAAGTATTAGCTCTGTGCTATTGTTTTGGTGATATATCCATCACAAGCTTCAAATTCCCTATGCAAAATCTCAGAAAGTTGAGGCTTGAAAGAGTAACCCCTTGGATGACCAATGATGATCTGGTTATTCTAACTCAAAACTGCAGAAATTTGGTTGAACTTTCATTGCTAGGATGTCCTCTTCTTAACTCAGGTTAGGATTTATTAATTGTAAAGATGATCAACTGCCCTTGACTTAATTCATTGGACATGATTTTTGTAACACATACCTCTAGTTTGATTAAGTTGAATCCTCATGATGTTAAAAATATTATCAAACACCAGCAACCAAAGTGTGCCATTTAAATAATTGTTTTGTGACTGTTACAATGGAATTCCTTGGTATTTGCAATATGGTAAATTTTCTTTTGTAGAATTATAATACTGTTACTGGAACTTTAATCAACCGGTGATAATATACATGTTTGTGAATTGTTATGGTTCTGAATTCTTTAAAGATGGAAACGAAAAGAAAAAAGGAAATGGAAGAAAATAGGATTTGTTTACTGATGAGAAGAGAAACTAAACAACACACTTGACACTTCTCTTGCCAAAGGGCTCTCCCCTTCTAACTGAGCACTCTCGGCCTATATTCAGAAAATACTAAAACTCCATCCAATAGGAGGGAAGTTAGTTTGGTGCGGGACTTCAAAAGATTGGGTGGGACTGAGGTGAGAGAAAGTTGAGGAGAGAAAAAAAAAGAAAAAAAGGAAAAAAGAAAAAAATTTAATACAGGTGTCAATTTTTGAATGGAAGGACCACGGTGGTCCTGGAGCGTATTAAGAAATTCCCTCCAATAGTAAGGACACCCCCCCTTTTTATACAAACAGAACCAATCACCCTAACTAACTAACCATCTCCTAACTAAATATATTTCCTAAGGAATATTCTTTACCTCCTAACAAGTTGTATCAATACCACCCCATATGAAAGAACCTTGTCCTCAAGGTTGAAAGAACCATCTACAAGTGAAAGGTGCTGCCACTAAATTAGACCCCAATCCATATTAGCACCCTGTTGCAGAACTATACCGAACAGTGCCCACTTGTAGCTCCTCTAAAATTTGCTCTTCCTCGTCAACATCTTTTTTGCCATCACAAACCTTCCTTGCATAAGTTGATATCTTTTTCATAACCTTTGGGTTCTTCCATTCTAACATAGCCCACTCTACTGAAGTTGACATGAATGATTCTCGGCTTTCACACTTTCTACCAAAGATTCCCCTCGTTGATATAACATTTGCCATTGAGAAAATTTCTTTACTTTGATTGATAACCGATCCTTTATTTGCAGCAATTGTTCTGACGAGGGCTGATTCTTCTTTTTCCCTTGTGTAGCTAATTGATTGGGCTCGCTTAGCACGAAATAGCTCTACTGCACATTTTTATCGTAGTTGCCTCCAACAGGTCCCATATTGAGTGCCAATTTGCCAGACTTGTTCTTTGGGATTTTGGTGGATTTGTTCATGAAAGATTCCTTTTTGCCATAACAGATTGAAAAGGCTGTATAAGTGTTCCTTCTTACGCGTTGCATACCCACTTGACTGACGGAGGTGTCGAACTCCCATCTGAAAACTACTACTTCAGTGTTGAGGTTGAAGAGGATGCGAGTGGTGGAGCTAGAGTCAATATAAAATTGGGCCTAGCCCATAGGAATCTTGATATGAACCCCACATTCGTTAATACCCACTCCATCCAAACGTGAACCCTACACACGCAGAGAGTGGAGGCTTCTCGTGAAAATTAAATTGTGTTCACAATTCATACTAACCTTGGCCCTTTCATATGTAAAGTCTCGCTGCTTAGACCTAGTTAGACCCATGGGACCTAACCTAGATGACCCACTTCGAGATATTGTGCCTCCATCTAAAATGCGCCTGAAACTCCATAATGGATGTTTGAATCGGAAACCCTACTCAAGGCCACCACGGCATCATGAAGCTCCCCCTCCATCTCATTTGGTTTTGCTATTGTCTGTTGGGTTGCGACTCCACCATCCCCCATGAAGCATTCTGGATTCGGCGGTTTTGGTGGGGCTCTTCTTTCTGTCTCCTCGATGGTCATTGCACTTCGAGTGAGATTCTGCGCATGACGAATCCTCATTGCCTTTCCATCGACATCTCCTACCTCAACATTTGTCGCCCCTCCGTCCAATTCCCCTCCTTCTAGCGCCCCTATCCTGCTACCGATGTGAAATAGTTCTAACTTCACTGATATGGGTTCGACCAATACTATTGTATCTTGATCTTCTCCACTTTTTTCTCCACATCAAATATTTTTTCTCCGCTATCTTCCAGATAGTCCCTTTTTAGTCCTTTTCCTCTTCATCTCCCCCCTCTTCTTCTTTTCCTTTATCTCTTTTCCCTTCCCCATCTTCTTCTTCTTCTTTATTTTATTTATTTATTATTATTTTTTTACACCCATTTTATTTTTACTTATATATATATATATTTTTTATTTTTATTTTTCCCTTCATATCTTTCATTTGGGTTCATCTACCACTGACCTCAATTAGTTTGGCATAAAGGTGTTGTTGATGTTAATGTTGATATTCCTTTTAAGTTATTGCCTTAATGTCAATCTCCTTGCAATTTTTTCGTCGTAATATTTTTATTGTTCTCCCCCGTGATTTTTGGATCTAAATCACATTCACAGATCGAAAAAGACTTGAAAATCCTTTTTGGCCGCTTAGGCAAAACTCTCAATTTGTTATGCCAATGACTTTTCTTTCATCTCATTTGACGTCTTTGTTCCCTCTTCCTTATATGTGTCGTGCTCCGCTTTCACCAACACCCATGGCAGAAAAAGCTTCATTCTCTTTCCGAGATTGTTTCTTCTTGCTTGCAAAGGCTAGCTTTTCCCCCTTTTCTTTCGCCCACTTATTTTTTGGGATCTTTAGCAATATCAGCAACATCTACTTAATCTTTGCAATCTTGGAATCCCAAGAATTTCCTTCACTGGTCCCCCTCATCGTTGAACTCTCTAGAACTCCGGTTGCGTCCATGGCAACCTCTCCAAGATCTGGCAGGTCAGACCAATATTTACGGTTTTGAATTCTTCCAAGATGGAAACGAAAAGAAAAATGGAAATGGAAGAAAATAGGATCTGTTTATTGATGAGAAGAGAAACAAAACAACACACGAGACACTTCTCTTGCCAAGGGGCTCTCCCCTTCTAACTAAGCACTCTCAGCTTATATTCAGGAAATAGTAAAACTCCCTCCAATAGTAAGGACCTCTTTTTTATACAAATAGAACCATTCCACCTAACATAGTAGTTAATTGTGCCGCAATAGCGCCGCGAGCCATGCCGTATGGGCTTTGCAGTGTCTCGCCGCAAGAAATCGTACCACGCCGCCCTGGAATGCAATAGTGGCCATTGCGATCGCATTTGTGGCCAAATCGCGGCCATATTGCTGTCATAAAAACAAATTGCTGCTAAATCGCATTTGTTACCTAAGTAACTAACCATCTCCTAACTAAGTAAGTATATTTCCTAAGTAATATTCTTTACCTCCTAATACAAGTCATATCAGTCAATGTTTTTATTTCTCATTGCAGATTCTCAACATATAATTTCATGTGGATGGCCGGGCTTGGTGTCTATCCATTTAGAGGTTTGTTAATTTTTCCATTAGAAACAATTAGAATTAGCTTGGTCATAACTTATACGTGTTGATATATAATCATGTATAGTCATACACAATGGTCGTGTGTTTTATGTAATATGAATATGTTGACTTACTGAGTTTCCCAAAAATTAAGCAACGTATTTGGCTTACAGCTGTCATCCTGAGAAATTTTAGAAGAATGTATAATTTTTTATGCTGGGAGACGGGGACGGGGGATTGGTCTCCATTTTTGGGACCTCAGAAGATGTGCTGCTCATGCATTTGATGTGGAGATGGAGTGCTTATCCCTTGATTGATGGCGATTCATTTCTTTTTATATATCAAATGCTTATTGTACAGATGATGCATATGGTCATAGTTCCTTCATTGTTCACGAGTGTAAAGAAGAGACATGGAGACAACGATCATGAAGAGAGAATCCTTACCTTTGTTTGTGACTGCACTTAACATGGAGGTCTTATGTATAATAGGGAGTGAAGAATAGTACCAATGAGTGTAATACAGTAGTGCAACTGTTGAACATCTATATACAGAATAATAATAATAAGATTCTTTTGTTCTAAAGCTATATCATACTATCCTTTAGGTTTCAGTATGTATTTTTTAATTGCTAGGATACCTATTGTTTAGGACTGTGGAGAAGTTACAGCAAATGGGGTCTCTGCTCTTCTTGACTGCATAGCGCTTGAAGATCTCCTGCTGCGTCATAATGTGAGCTTTCTATAAGCCTTTTTTTTTTAATAAAACTTTTCATTGCATCTTGCATGTATATTTACATTATGAACAGTGGTCAGATGATAAGTTATTCATGCATATTTTCCAGTCAATGTATTTGGGTTGTTTCCATCTTGATAATTAACTTTCTGCTGCTGCATAGGTTTTACAGTCATCATTTAGATTAATGTAGCATTTTTTATTGTATTGTTAGACTAAACTCAGGATTTGAATTGGCGTTCTAAGTATATCACCATGGATTAAATAATAAAGATTATACTTGTAAAAGAAGCAAAAATAATGATTCGTAAAGATAGTCTAATATGATTAATATGATTGCCACTCTCCTTGATGTCACCTGATGATTCCAAGTGCAAGAACATGGTATTTGAGCCCTGTTGTGAGTTTAATGATTGGTGTACAAATTATTGTCCCATCCGTATTCTTTGATTTCTATTTTAAAGACATAAACGTTTCATTAGATGATAATGTGGGAAGTTGATTCTGATGAGAACCACTTATAATTACAATTGAACAAATGGATGTCATCTTTCTGCTCTTTGAGGCACCTTTTGTGGAGTTATTTTGCCAACTTTGGGTGTGCTTTCTAACATACGAGGTATTCTTCCGCAAAAAAGAGAAGCTAACATTTTCTGTGTGGATCCCTCTGGAATTTTCTAATCTTATTTGAAATTATGCCATTTACTATTGACTTGACCATAAATATGCAGGGCCCTGGGCTACGAAGAAACTTTGTTTTTTATGCTGCTTTAAAGGTTGCACTTTGTTTATGTTTATTTTTATTTTGGTTTTGTAAAATGTTATAAACTTGAAATTAACTTTTGTATCTTGTCATAAATAACAGATGCCATTACTTCGAAAACTGTCGCTGGATTTATGTGATGCAAGCGAAGGTGATTTTGACATTCCAAATAATGTAAGTCAGTGTAGCACCATCCCTCCACTATAATTAGTTATAATACCAGTTCTTGAATTGTCATCGTAGTCTATGGGGAATTATCATACATGTGCAAGTCTAATGACTATAATTCATCCGGTCATTTTTTATTCTTCGTGCTTCCATTTTGTGATACAATTGATAACGCGTGGTCAATTTGAGCCGGTGTTATCCTTTGAGGATTAGCACATATTCAAGGGCACCATGGAACCAAGCAGATGTTTAAACCTTGGGAATAACCAGGTGACACTTCCTGCCCCAAAAAATAAAGATTGGGGGTGAGGAACATGTTAAAGCAAGGGGAGGGTAAGTTTATTTTATGACAAAAAACAGATAGGTGTGATGCAATGGTATGGTTTGGTGTCATCCTCACTCATTTTTCTAAGCTTATATTCTATTAAATCTCCGTTAATCCCAACTAGTTTGGGATAAGTATGATGCTGATATTGATATCTTGTTGAGTTTGTCTCGTTAATCTGCGGATTGAGAAAGGCAAGACCATGCATGAAGCTATTTCATGCACATTCAACCTTAGCTTTTTGAGATGGTTCATCATGATACCCAGTGAACTCTGATCTAATTTGTCTGTTATTCTGTTTCAAACCCTCCCCAGGCTTTAGATGTTCTGATATTTTTGTTTGTGCTGTAGTATGCAGACAGATGCTTCTTAAGTACCTTGAAGATAACAAGATGCAAATCTCAAAGATGTGCATTTAATCTCCCAGTCTCTGCCCCAGGGGCTCGTAGAAGATCCGTTCATGTGGAAACGCTGGTGCTTGTGTGGAACAGCAGAGATCTCATCAGAACGGTGGTGAAGGAAAGGCTTTAGTGAATACTTGTCTGAGCATAAATTAGATAATCCTTGGGTCACATCACCCTCCTCGCAAGATGAAGGGTTCGTTTTACAAGTGATTTGGTGGCATGAATTAAAATGCTTATAGTGATTAAGAAGTTGGTCTTCTTGCTTCTGCTAAAAGTTGGCTTTTCTGAAATTTGTTTGTATTAATTATCTCTTACGTTCTTTACCCTAACTCATCTTATAAAACGATGCTAAGATGCTTGAGAAGTCAACGGCGTTGCACTTTGTATGATGATGATCCCTGTTTATGTTCCTCATGCTTTTTTGGGGATGCATTGGATTAGGATTTTAAAAGATTTTCTTTGAGATAAAAAATCTTATAGATTTTAAAAGATTATTTATAATTGGAGGGATTTTAAAGATTTTTTTTTTTGCAATTAAGATTTTCATAGGATTGGATTTTAATAGAATTTATGAGATTTAAAAAGACAATGTAAATTTATAAGATTTTAAAAAATCATGAATTTTTAACAAATATTCAAAATTGCAAGAGCCAATAAAAAATAAAATAAAAACATTACCAAAAAAAGAAACAAAGAAATGCAATGAGTAAAACATAATATGATTTTTATCAAACAATCAAAATTAATAAGCAACAACTCTCCGTATTCTAAAGTTATATTAGTCTTCTCCACTTATACTAGTCTTCTCCACGTATCTAAAGTTATATTAGTCTTCTATGCATTAGCATTTTTTTGTTCATGCTCTTGAGTTTGACCAATGAGAGCTTTTTGTTCATCGCTCTAATACCAAATGAACCATCTCAAAAAGCTCTCATGCATAGCTCTATTTTTGAGCTTTGACGAAGCTCTAATGCGCGGTTTCGAGCGGGTCAACCAACCAAAGGAAGAAGAAGAGATTGTAATAGAGAAATCTCAATAAATCCCAGGGGTTATGGTGAGATTGTGAGAGAAAGATCTTATTTATATTTCTCATTAGAAGGTCTCACGAAATTGACACTAATAGAAATCCATTAAAATCATCGTCATTATTTATATTTTTCCTTTGTTTAAAATCTGATTGAATACCGCTGGTTTTGGACGGACTTTAAAATAATCTTTTAAAATCCTAATTGAATACCAATAGATTTTTTTGTTCAAAAGTAATTTATTAAAATCTCAATCCAATACACCTCTTAACTATGAAGCACCGACACTTTAAAAATCCTAACGTGTCGTGTCCGACACTATGACACTTCCCGACACTCCAACACGCGTTATAGAAATTCAAAAAAAAAGTTTAAAGGTTGTGTTGCGTTGAGTTTTTATTTCTAACTATTAGATTCGTTGGATTATGATTACTATTTTATTGAGTTTAATATAAGTATTTGAGATATCTTATGTTTTTTTGCAAAATTGATGTATACTATAAGTTTAGTTTCATTTTTTTTGTTAAATATTGAATATTAAATATAATATAAACTACATAAACTAAAAATATCATTTAATATCAAAACGTGTCCTAACGTGTCGAAATCTAACATTTTTTAGAATTAACGTATCGGAGTATCGTATCGTATCTTGTCGCTTGTCCCGTGTCAGTATCAGTGCTACATAGCCTCTTAATCTTTTGAGCAAATGGTCATCAATATGCTTTTGCTTTGTATTGCATAACAACGTGCATATTGGTTTTGATTGACTTTTAAGAAAAAAAATCATTCTCCTTTTAACTTTCTTTCTTACTGTTTTAAATCAAAAGCTTTTCAGCATTTACCCTTCACCATGATTGCATGACCCGAGTTAACTCGGTTGGATTAGAGAACCTGTAATTTGTAAAGACTCCTGGCCGGTTTGGTTAGTATTTTGTGTAATTTTTCCCATTACCTGATCTAGTTTGGATGACCCACTCGACTTATACCCAATTTTTATTTTCTTTTTAAAATGTTATTGTATCATTTTTTTTTTTTTTTTTTTTGGTAAAAGAATGTTATTGTATCATTTATTTTTGGGTAACTTTATCTTAAGGGAGCTGAAGCGCAACCGAAAATATCTAATAAATAAAATCCACACGGGTTAGAGGCTGTTGGGATGAACTTTTTTTTTCAAAAGCTTTTCTTTTTTATAGGAAAAAAAGAATTTATCAAAAAAAAAAATCTGTTTTGATGCCTTTTTTTTAAAAAAAATAGAAGTCATAAAAAAAGTCAAAACCTATTTTTTTAGAAGTTAAAATTTTTAACATTGCCTACCAAAAAAAAAATTAACTTCTAAAAAAAATAGAAGTTAAAAGCCAAATATTTATTTCAAAAATCAAATATTTTTTTAAAAATTTAAATATCTATAACTTTTATAGAAAATACTTTTAAAATAAAAAAGTATAAATAAGACTTTTTTAATAAGTCAATACAAATGGGCTCTTAATGTTACCGTTCAACTTCAACTTCAAACTTCAACCTGAACTCAGCACGAGGAGTATCAAGAGTAGGAGATGAAATTTGGGGTCCGGGAGCTTAAGGGATTGGGTGGGGGTAGAGGAGAGAGGAGAGAAAAAAAAATACACGTATCACTCCCTTCATGAAAGGATCATCATATTCATGGAGCATATTAAAAATTTTCTATGAGTAGGATGTCCCGTACCTTTAGATAAACTCTAATTAGTATAAAAAGAAGAAGAAAAAAAAATCGAATTAGTTAACCGATTTTCCTGGTGATTCTCTTTCCAAAACACATGCTTGATTTGCAATTCCCAACTTCTGAGTCAAAGTTTATTGAAAAGATATCTTTCTCAAAGAGGTTGAGATTCTTTCTCACAAAGTCAATTCATTCCGTAGTTTGATTATATCTCCATGAAAACCAATATATAAGTGACCCAAATTAGCAAACACATTATATACACTTGTGTTGGTGATATAGTGTTGGAAACAACTAATGACAAATTTGGGAGACGGAACCTTTTTTTTTTTTTTTATGAGTAATGATTGATTAGTTGCAATCCACTGGCTCGCATTAACTAGGACAAATCTCATTTCGGATACTTGGTTTCGACTGGAATAAGCTTTACTTTATAACGTTGACCATTTTTTTTTTAAGTAACAAGTTTGATTAAAGCCGTCCAATTAAAGGGATGTAGTCATGTTACAACTAACTTTGCATTAATAATGCACAACTATCAATTGTCTTGCTAAAAATGACATCATCGCTTAGCGAATATGACGACTTTGATTTTGGAATTTGAATACTGAGTATTTAAATACTTAAATAAGAAGTTACAATTATTTAAATATCAACAAATCAGCAACGAGATTGGGGTAAATGATTTGAACTAACTTTGCATTAATAATGCACAAGTATCAATATTCTTGTTAAAAATGACGTCATCGCTTAGCGAATATGTCGACTTTGATTTTGGAATTTAAATACTTAAATAAGAAGTTATAACTATTTAAATATCAACAAATCAGCAATGAGATTGAGGTAAATCATTTCGACACATACTAAGCGGGATAAAGGCTTTAATTTATGGCAGAAGTGTTTATCCTTTTAAATGACACAATTTATATATTTTTACTCTCACAAAGAAGTGAGACCCATACTCTTTTTTTTTTGTAAACTCTTTCTCCTCCTTTATCTATCTCTTTCTCCATCTTAAAATGACACAACTTTACATCTTTTGAAATGACACACATTTTGCCCTTAATTTATTAAACAAACCAAGAGACATAAAAATAAAGACTTAGGACCCGTTTGGAGCACCTGATAAAGAAGATATGATAGGATAACTTATCATATCATAGTTTTATCTCTTGTTTGGTGGGTTAGGATATGATTAGTTTATCCTATTGTCTCATTTTATCCTATCCAATATATCCTATGGGGGGAGCTAAGTTAGAATTCAACGAGATATGATATTAATATTTTATTCCCAATATATCTCTACGCTATCCAATATATCCTCACGCTATCCAATATATTTGTATTTATTGTATTATATTTTATTTTTTCTTTCTCCTTTTCCTTCTACATAATCTTATATGATTGCTAATCAGGTGCTCATCAAACACAGGACATGATATCGGCTTATTAGTCCATATCATATCCTACCCTTATCCTATCATGTCCACTAAATGAGCCCTTAAGAAGCAAGGAAACACGTTTATCTCGCACACATGTCATCCCGCACATACATAATAGGAGTACCAGCTATACAGAGCTCCTAGTCCTCCTCAAAAGCCAACGATTGAAGCATAAACACAAGGTTCCAGGTAGACCTAAATAATATAGCCACAAATAGACATATCGTAAATGAGATAAGTTGCAAGAGTCACCTGAACTCACAAATAGGATTGAATGTTGACATATTAAGGAGGCACAACCAAGTTATGTCATTACTATTAGGGGTGCTAAATGAACAACGGACTTTTAGCGGGCTAGTGAAGGGCTGGCTTTACATGTTTAAAATTGATTGTTGGAATCAGACTTGGACTTGTATGAAAGCTCGTTTAATAAAAAGGTCTCAGGTTCTAATTCAAAAGATCAGACTTGGAGTCTCTCAGAATGGCCTATTATACTAACTTTTATTTTATATTTTATATTTTATATTTTTATATTACTCATAATAACCCCTCTCTCTCCTTAACCCATTTCATCCAAATTTATTGGTTAAACATATTTTTTGAATAATTTTGTTCTATATTATGTTGTTTGGATATATATTAAACTTATAAATCTTTTTGGATAAATTTTTGTTGTCTTATTTTGTTTAACAGGTTAAACCAGACTTTTGTTTTTTGTAAATAAGTCGGGCCACATGTCGTCGATAATTATATTCGTAACAAGTAACAAGCTAGGTCAAACTGACATATTTAACCACAAGCTTAGCTTTTTAAGATCAAAGTTCGGCTCGACTCGGTCCATCTACACTCATAATTACTATATAAAAAAGGCTCAAAGTTCATATTCTCTATTATCACTTAAACTCATTGATCAAACATGACTTGAGCATTAAAGTGCATTATAGCTCCCCTTTGTTTCAGCCAAATAGAGAACTTCAGCACCATCTCAACCATCTCGATCGAACTCTCATCAGATCCTTCCACAAACTCACCTCAGACTTCAAATGGACCAGACTCATTCATGTGTAGTCAGACTCAACATTTCATGGACTGATTAATTAATAATTATAATTCTTCATTTTTTTTCTTTAAATTAGATCACTCCTTATATATATAAGGGAGAAAAAGAGTTGGGAGGATTTATTTTTGATAAGATTCACATATTTTACATGTCATGCTTGCGTGAAAAATTATGATTAGGGAAAATGAAAATTATTCATA
Organism: Gastrolobium villosum; assembly: GCA_032173675.1. Classification (NCBI taxonomy): domain Eukaryota; kingdom Viridiplantae; phylum Streptophyta; class Magnoliopsida; order Fabales; family Fabaceae; genus Gastrolobium; species Gastrolobium villosum. The sequence goes on from JAVKPL010009283.1 coordinate 220,502, forward strand.
TATGTTTTCCCCCCTCACTTTACTTAGTATATAAATCTTTTAGGTAAATTAATTTTATTATATACAAAAGTAAAATAATTTAACATTCATTTATTATATTTTTTTTATTCTCCCCTTTGACGAAACCAAACAAGAAAATCTCCTTTTATTTTTATTAGATTATCCCAAAAAATTGGTTTTTTGCACTTTTTTCTTTTATTTTTTCATCTTGTTTATTTCTGATCATATTACAAAAAAATTGAGTCAAATCACACACGATTGAGCTTGATCCGAGTATGAGATTTGGTGAAGTAAGTGGATTTTATAAGAACTAATTAATTGGATAATAATATGCTTGATCGGAGTATGAGATTTGGTGAAGTAAGTGGATTCAATTAACCCTTAATTATTTTTAAGGATCTTAAAATTCTCATGTTGAAGGAGAATTGAAATCTCATGTTATAGATATAAAAAATATGTGGGACTCATGTGTTAGAAAAAATTATATGTAGGACACATGTTAGCACGGAAATCGAAGGGTGTGTAGGAAAATTATAATTCTCATGTTAAATGAGAATTATAAAACCCTACTTTTAACATAGGTATGCATCACTCATAAATAATTTTTTTGTTATTTATTTTTGGGTAAAGGATTTCTTAAGCCAAATAAATTATTCTCGGTGAATCCAAAATGACATTATTTTGACACGAAAATCAATATATTTTTGTAATTCTAATTTATTATAAGGTTATAATAGTCTATCAATATAATTTTTTTCATTTATAATATCATCATTTTAAATTTATCGGAGATAAATCTTAAAAAATACTTTTCCCATCATTTTCTCCCTTCTCTCACTCAACTCAACTGTTCAGAACGAGGATCCTATCTAATAAAAAAGACAATGCCTATACACGACAATCATAACTGCAAAACAATGCAACGTTGGCAGTGGTCCAAGCTTCGCTTAATCAATTTTAATAATAATATATTGTCCAGATATATAAAAGATATATAAATGACCTTTTCCATAAATGATCCGTACATCTCATTCACAGCAAACTACTACAAATTTGATTAGATATTAAGTAACGTGTACTCTAAGCATTTCAATACGTAGTTGGTGACTCTTACATACATAAAAAAATATATAGGGTTCATATAAAATTATGTCAAGGGAAAAGAAAAAAGCTCGTACATTTTTATATATATATAAAATATAATTTTATCTCATACAATATTATATATATATATATAAAGATTTATAAGTCTTACTCTGGAGTAAAATGATCTCACTCATATATATATATATATATATATATATATATATATATATGAGTTTACATTTCTACAGCTGTTGTACGTGCAGCAATCAAATTCTTGCCAAATATATATGTGTGTGCAAACATTAAATGTGGAGAATCATAACCATACACATGCCGTTATTGTACGTAAAGCGGCTATATTACCAATATATATATATATATATATATATATATATATATATATATATATATATATATATATATATATATATAAGTGTGTGTTCCTTTAAAGGACACAAACATAGATCATTTTAAGAGAGATAGACATAAAGATATGTGAGTCGTATTAATTAATTATTAATTAAACTATAAATTACAACCGTGGATTTTCATCCATCAATGACTATAATGAGGAATAAGATCTATAAATCTTACTCTAGAGTCAAAAAATCCTCTTTTTTATACTACTTGTAATAGTCTTCCTCTCTCCTCAATCCATTTCACCAATTTTATTGGTTAAACAGACTTTTTGAATAATTTTATTCTATATTATACTATTTTGATATACATTAAATTTATGAATATTTATGGAATTACTAATATTGTTGATTGTATATCTGTTTGGATAAATTTTTGTTGTCTTATTTTTTAAACATTAATCTATCAGAATAAACCAGACATTTATATTTTGTAAATAAGTCTGACCACATACTTTTATATTTTCTAAATAAGTCTAGCCACATATCGATAATTTTGATACTTATATTCATAACAAGTAACTCACTTGATGATTTGATGATGCTAACATATTTAAATAATCAAAGCTTGATTCGGGTAAGCCGATTAATATCCCTACTCACGATGCTCCACGTTGAGATTCTAATTCTAGCGTTTCGATAATCGTAAAATAAGGCCCGTTTTCTAGCGAGGAGATCCCTTTTGATAAGACGGGAAACATGGGTCAAAAAAGTATCCTCTATCACAAACCCTCATTTTTGCTTATTCATCAAGAATCTGGCAAAAAGATCCCCTTTGGGCCATGATATGTAGGTCAAATTATATGTATAACTAATCACTGTAACCTCACTATAATAGGGAGTTTTTTGTTCATATATAGTAAGAAAGGGGAATATCCTCAAAAGGTACGCCGCTTGTTATTGTCACGTTATTAATATATTAATACTGCAAACGTATACAATCTAACTAATAAGATAATAGATATGAATGCTAAGCGAATACAGGCTGTGGGAGCAGGTGAGTTGACATTAAACTAAAAACAAATCAATTTTTTGTTTTTTCGGGAGACAGTTAACAAAAGAATGCCGACACACAAAGATGGATTTAGTATGATTTTTGGCACATAAAAAGTTTAAGATGAGGGGTGCTGCCTCACTCCACGATTAAGCTAAATTGATTCTCTTATTCTATGAATAAGACAAACTATTAACTTCAACGAGAATTGATCAAAAAAAAAAAGAAAAAGAAATTGTCACTGTTAAAGCTTTTTAACGAAATTAATTCCGATTATTCAACTTAAGAAAACGACATTCCATCTACCTCAATGAAAGTGACTCTCTCCATATTTTCTGATTTTAAGGCAAAAAAACTTTGTGTACACGTTTTTATCAGGATCTGCTGATGGTTTTGGTGAATATGTGTTTGCGACATATAAATATTTTTGCCAATAGCGGCAGAAAAATGGAATATATATATATATATATATATATATATCTAAAATCATTTCTACAGTCGCTTTATGTACAACAACGATAGATATATGATTATGATTCCTCACATTTAATGTTTTCATCCTTTGTATGATTATGATTCCGTGCATTTAATGCTTTCAAGTATACATATGGCAAGTATTTAATTGCTGTACGTAGGAGCTGTAGAAATGTAAACCCTATATATATATATATATATATATATTTTAATGTTTCTATAATGAATGTAATAAGTTATTTATATTCATTCTCAAAACAACATCGTTTTACATTAAAAAATTATGATAAGAAAGATTATTATAATCCTGAAATAAATTATAATTACGAAAATATCTTATTTTTGGCCCAAAATGTTGTTATTTTGGGTTCATTATAGATAACTTATCTACATTGGTTAATGAAAAAATGGGAACCATATATATATATATATATATATATATATATATATGGCTTTAATATTTCTACAGTAAATGTAAGTTATTTATATTCGCTCCTAAAATGACGTTGTTTTGAGTTGAAAAATATAATAAAAAAGACTATTATAACCCTAAATAAATTATAATTACAAAAATACCTTAATTTTCGCCTCAAAACGACGTCATTTTGGGTTCAATATAAATAAGTTATCTACATTGACTGTATAAAAAATAAAAAGCGAACCATATATATATATATATATCAACGTAGTCTTATAATCAATTTCAATAGTTGATAACAACTCTAATATAAATGAAAAGGATAGATTATATTTACAAACTTTTTTTTGTTTATAAACTCTTACAAACTACACTATATTCTTCCGGGAGAATACATACTTTTACAAACTACTCTATGTTTTCCATTTTCCCCGGGAGAATATAATGTAATTTGTAAAAAAATTTCAAAAAATTTGTAAACGGATTCTTTTCCTAACTGAAATATATAAATGACGTGACGATGCTCCCTTATATATATACATATATTTTCTCTGATTACACCGAATTTCCACCACATTCTCCTCCTCCTTCTTACAAACTTAAGTGGCATGAAGCACTTCATAAAGGAACTGAGGCAGTAGTATTTGTCTGGAAGAAAAAAAAAAAACCTCCAAGTATGTGTGGTGAGTGATTTGAGCTAAAGGCAAAGTGCATGTTATGTACGTAACTTGCTATTACATTCATCTTAAGTAGTATTGGTGAGATGGCATCAGCATTGGCCGGGGATGATTTGGCCATATCAACAAGCGGTCGCCAGAGCTCGTTCTCGGCGAGTTTCGCAGAAGTGTGGACGGCGGCGCCGGACGTGTTCGACAGGAGTGATCGGCACACACAGGAGGATGATGAGCACGACCTTATATGGGTTGCCATAGAGCGCTTGCCAACTTTTGAGCGCATGAAGAAAGGGGTGCTAAAGCACGTGCTTGACAATGGAAAAGTTGTGCATGATGAAGTTGATGTTACCAATCTTGGTTTACATGAGAAGAAGCTGCTAATGGAGAGTGTACTAAAGATTGTTGAGGAAGACAATGAGAAATTCCTACTCAGACTTAGAGAAAGAGTGGATAGGTTTTTATCTATCATATCACTTTGTTATCATTATATTAATTGGTCAATGTTATTTATTGCATTTGTTAAAATTAAAATACAGGGTGGGGATTGAAATCCCGAAAATTGAAGTCCGGTATGAGAATTTATGTGTGGATGGAGATGCGTATGTTGGGAGCAGAGCGCTTCCTACCCTTCTTAATGCTACTCTCAACACTTTGGAGGTACTTGTTTTGTTTGTTTGTTTCTCTCTGAAGTATAAACCAGCCTTCACTATATATATGTATGATTTTTAGTTAAATTTGAAAGTACTACTACTAATGGCTATGCTTTATCTGATTCATTTGTTTCCACGGCAGAGTATTATGGGATTGTTTCACCTTGCACCGTCCAAGAAGAGAGAAATTCAGATTCTTAAAGATGTTAGTGGAATGGTGAAACCATCAAGGTGGATTATAAAAAATATCAATATTATTAGCAGTTTCAAAGATGGATGAATCTTGTTTGTTCTGTTCTTACATTGATACATTCTTTCTTGTGTAAATAGACTAAATTGATTACCAATTTTATTCAATCATTTTATAATTAATTTTATGGCATTTAAAACCGATACTTACTTTATTTGTTGTCGTAATCTCAGGATGACTCTCCTACTCGGTCCTCCAGGTGCTGGGAAAACAACATTGCTTCTGGCACTTGCAGGAAAACTTGACCGTGATTTAAGGGTTCGTTCCTATTTCTTTTTATATATATTTTTTTTTTCTGTTTTCAATTAGTTTACTTAAATAATACATCCTTATCATATGTATGTGTAATTTGTTTTTACAACGAAATGGGCCTTATGTTGAGATTTGACCAGGCCTCTGGGAGAATCACTTACTGTGGCCATGAGCTAAATGAATTCGTTGCTCGAAAAACCTGTGCTTATATTAGTCAAGACGACATTCACCATGGAGAAATGACAGTGAGAGAGACATTAGATTTTTCAGGACGTTGTCTAGGTGTTGGCACTAGGTATGAAATGTTGGTGGAACTTTCAAGAAGGGAGAGAGAAACAGGAATTAAACCAGACCCTGAGATTGATGCATTCATGAAGGCTGTAGCATTGTCTGGCCAAAAAACCAGTTTGGTAACAGATTATGTTCTCACGGTTTGTGCCACTGTTGTATAGACTTCAAGTTATTAGTATTACCCCTATGCTCCACTTTTTGTATAAGCTGACTTTTATTATATTCTCACAGATACTTGGGCTGGATATTTGTGCTGACATTATGGTTGGTGATAACATGAGAAGGGGTATCTCTGGTGGACAGAAGAAGCGAGTAACAACAGGTTAATTTCTTCTTTGTTAGATGCTTAACCTACAAACTCAAGTTATTAAATAAGTAATCTCACACGTCTGATAATTAGTTTAACTCTTTACGTTATATGCTAGAGATTCAATTTCCTTGTGAGAACAAATTTTTCAAATAATAATAATGAAGTACAAGGTATCTGAAATGCAATTTGTGCTATTCTTCTTATAATGGCCTAGAAACTTTCCAACTAATGGCATGTATATAAATATAAGCATTTGTAATTATCTACTAATCTGTACTAACTGCTTCAGTTGTAACTTGGTGTAGGGGAGATGCTGGTAGGACCGGCAAAGGCACTGTTCATGGATGAAATATCAACAGGATTGGACAGTTCCACCACATTTCAGATATGCAAATTCATGAGGCAAATGGTTCATATCATCGATGTGACCATGGTGATTTCTCTTCTACAGCCAGCACCAGAGACCTTTGAACTCTTTGATGACATTATCCTACTTTCAGAAGGACAAATTGTATACCAAGGTCCACGTGAGAATGTGCTAGAGTTCTTTAAATACATGGGTTTCACATGTCCTGAGAGAAAAGGAGTTGCTGATTTTTTACAAGAAGTAACATCCAAGAAAGACCAGCAACAATATTGGTTCAAAAATGAACCTTACAGATATGTTTCAGTTCCGGAATTTGTACAGGCCTTCAGTTCGTTTAACATAGGAGAGCAACTTGCAAATGAGATTAGGGTTCCCTATGACAAGAGCCTAACCCACCCAGCTGCCTTAGTGAAAGACAAGTATGGTATATCAAACTGGGAACTATTTAAGGCATGCTTTTCAAGAGAATGGCTGCTTATGAAGCGTAGTTCTTTTGTTTATATATTCAAGACAACACAGATAACAATCATGTCTATCATTACCTTTACTGTGTTCCTTAGAACAGAAATGCCAGTGGGCACTGTTCAAGATGGGCAAAAATTCTTTGGAGCACTATTCTTTACTCTAGTAAATGTGATGTTTAATGGGATGGCAGAACTATCCATGACAATTATGAGGCTTCCTGTCTTCTACAAACAAAGAGATTTTATGTTCTACCCTGCATGGGCGTTTGGGTTGCCTATATGGGTTCTCAGGATCCCTCTCTCTCTTATGGAATCAGCGATATGGATTGTCCTTACGTACTATACAATTGGGTTTGCTCCTTCTGCTAGCAGGTAATATGAGTTTACTTTTTTTTCAAATATAATTACCTTAATTTTATTGCTCAGCTTGGCAATTGAAAGCAGGGTAAATCAGTTTTCAAAATTTTTTATAGCTTTAATAGTTTTTATATGAATTAGAATGATAACAATTTATTAATTCACATTTGTCTCTCTATTTCATCAGATTTTTCAGACAATTCTTGGCGTTATTTGGCATTCATCAGATGGCTCTCTCTCTCTTTCGGTTCATTGCCGCAGCTGGTAGAACACTAGTTGTTGCTAATACAATGGGTACCTTGACTTTGCAACTGGTATTTGTGCTAGGAGGTTTTATTATTGCCAAAGGTAAGTCCTTGATCACTTCTTAATTTTGGATTGATCATGTAGTTTAAGGAAGCATTAATAAGATTAACTATGTTAGTTTTTCACTTACTCTTTCTTTTAAATTCATATTCTATAGTTTGAAACAAATACTTATTCCAGTTTATTTTCTTTTGTGCTTGTAGACGACATTCACCCGTGGATGATATGGGGCTATTATATATCTCCCATGATGTATGGTCAGAATGCCATAGTAATGAACGAATTCTTAGATAAAAGATGGAGTGAAGTAAGATATCAATTTTCTCTTCTTGTTTCTCATTGCCTGTCTTACCTACTTGCAAACAGCAAAGACAAATTTGTGTCTAGCTATAGTTACATCTATTGTATAAACTTTTTAGTATAATTAAATATCATTTTTATCCTTTGCAGCCAAATACAGACAATAGAACTGATGCACCTACAGTTGGAAAAGTACTTCTCAAATCTAGAGGCTTTTATACAGATGAGTATTGGTTTTGGATCTGTATTGGAGCTTTGCTTGGGTTTTCTCTTCTCTTCAACCTTCTATTCATTTTTGCATTGACTTATCTGAATCGTAAGTTATACCCTTTGGATTTTTGAGATAAATACTGAATGAACTTTTCACCGTTGGTAAAAGCTTATAATGTCAAACAAAAATTTCAGCTTTTGGTGATTCTAAAGCTGTCACTGGGGACGAAGGTGACAAGAAGAATAAAAATTCATCCTCTGGACAACATGTCCTTGAAGGTTTTTATATCTATCTATTTTCCCCTTATTTGTTGGTGATTCCAAGTGTACATCATTGTTATTTAAAGAAATGATGGTTATAACCAATCAACAGCATTAAAATTCAGAAACATGTTTTTGAGTAATTTATTTGCAATAGTTCTATTGAATAGATTTAAGTTTTACAATGCAGATTCATTTCTTCATTTTTCTGCAACAAATTTAGAAAATTTTAGTTGCACATAGTTCTAATGCAATTCAATGACACCACTTTATTTAACGCTGCTAATCCTTATTGATAAAGAACAGGTACAGAAATGGAAGTAAAAAATTCTTCAGAAATTGCTAGTTCTTCGAACCAAGAACCGAGAACAGGAATGGTTCTACCGTTTCAACCTCTCTCACTCGCATTCAATCATATTAGCTACTATGTAGACATGCCTGCGGTAAGTCACTCAATTCTAAAAATTGCATTCTTTCTTGAAAGCATAATATATAATATGTTGTTCTTATAAAATTCAATGTCTTTATATGTTTTATCAAAATTGTTGAGTTTTCACTGAAAAGTTGAACTTTAGGAATCCAGTGAAACTTGTTGGGAGCTATTATTGTTCTTCATAGTAAAGCTTTTGATTTTGTTAACAACTTTTATCAAATCAGGAAATGAGGAGTAAAGGAATCAATAAGGATAGACTTCAACTACTACAGGATGTAAGTGGTGCTTTCAGACCAGGCATATTGACAGCACTTGTGGGTATTAGTGGTGCTGGAAAAACAACCCTCATGGATGTATTAGCCGGAAGAAAAACTGGTGGTTACATTGAAGGAAGTATTAGCATCGCAGGTTACCCAAAGAACCAAGCAACATTTGCACGAGTCAGCGGTTATTGTGAACAGAATGACATTCATTCTCCTCATGTTACTGTCTATGAATCGCTCTTATTCTCAGCGTGGCTACGTCTACCTTCAGATGTAAAGACGCAAACACGAAAGGTGTGTTGGAACAAGCTTTGTCATGTCAGCCGCTAACAATTAACTATGTTTTTAATGCAACTCTTTCTCGATATGATTTTGATTAAGTTGTATTTATATTGATGATGCAGATGTTTGTTGAAGAAGTCATGGAATTGGTTGAGCTTAAACCAATCAGAGATGCTCTGGTGGGGCTTCCTAGCGTGGATGGTCTATCAACAGAACAAAGGAAGAGACTTACTATTGCTGTAGAGCTGGTTGCAAACCCTTCAATCATCTTCATGGATGAACCTACATCTGGCCTTGATGCTAGAGCTGCTGCTATTGTTATGCGAACTGTGAGAAACACAGTAGACACAGGGAGAACCGTTGTGTGCACAATTCATCAACCAAGCATAGACATATTCGAAGCTTTTGATGAGGTAATTCTAGGTCCCGTAGTTGTTGAGTTTTTATGTTATTCCTTTGGTTGATTATTGTAAATCTTCAATTTCGATTACTTTATAAATGTAGCTATTGTTGATGAAAAGAGGAGGGCAAGTCATCTATGCTGGACCTCTAGGTCGCCGCTCACATAAGCTCGTAGAATATTTTGAAGTGAGTATTGAAGCTTTTCTATGTCTATCATCTTTGAGGTCTTTAGACCTTAGCTCCATACTTCGAGCACCGTGGTGTGCTTATAACTTTAGTGACAAAAGTTTCATATATATATATATATATATATATATATCTAATGTACATGTACTTAATTCAGGCTATCCCTGGGGTTCCAAAAATCAAGGATGGTTGTAATCCCGCTACATGGATGCTTGATATCAGCTCTACTTCAATTGAGGCTCAACTCAATGTAGATTTTGCAGAGATTTATGCTAATTCCACCCTTTATCAGTAAGTTCTTTCAAGTTGTAGTTATGTTAATTATTAGTGTTTTTGAAACTTATATGCAACAAGAATTCTAGCTTTATAACTATTGTTTTCTCTGTGCTTTCTTCAGGAGGAATCAAGAACTTATCGAGGAGCTCAGTACTCCAGAACCACATTCAGAGGACTTGTACTTCCCAAGCAAATACTCCCAATCGTTTTTTGTTCAGTGCAAAGCTAACTTCTGGAAACAATTTTGGTCCTACTGGAGAAATCCTCAATATAATGTCGTCCGGTTCATCATGACAATATTTATCGGAGTAATGTTTGGTATAATTTTCTGGAACAAAGCCAAAAAGACGTAAGTCATTAACATCTTACCTGTTCATTAATCTTGTTTATAATATTTAAGACACAGAAGGCTTTATGTACCGCTCTAATCTCGTGTTTGGTATTCTACTAAGTCATAGCCTTCCACATTAAAATTTTCATTTCAAGTGAAATTTAACTTAGGATGTTTATTTAACAAAAAGGGGCGAACCGGAACAGTAGTAAAACTGTTCCTTCATGACTGAAAGGTCATGAGTTCCCTCTTTGTAATTATGAAAGGGTAAGGCTGCGTATAAAGATTTTTTCCACCCCACACTCGCTAGTCGGGTTTAACGGGGAGTGGGGTTTTTTTTTTGTTTATTTAACAAATTTTGTTGGCAGCCAAAAGCAACAAGACTTAATGAATCTTTTGGGAGCCATGTATGCCGCTGTGCTTTTTCTTGGAGCCATGAACGCTTCATCGGTGCAATCAGTCGTTGCCATTGAAAGAACTGTCTTCTACCGTGAAAGAGCAGCAGGGATGTATTCTGCATTGCCTTATGCATTTGGCCAGGTATAAAAGCAAAGGAAGAGTGATTGATGGATTCAACAAAAAACTAATAAATTCAGTTTTGTTTTATTTATTGAAATAAGTTCATGCTGCTTTTAAAATGACAAATCTTTGTTAGAAAAGTTTCATGGATAAAGGCCTTTTACCAATGGAAAAGAAAGAAAATATATTCAAACTAAAAGTACCTCATTGATTGTGCAGGTGGCTGTAGAGGCAATTTATAATGCAATTCAAACAGCTATTTACGCTCTAATCCTTTACTCCATGATTGGGTTTGAATGGAAGGCAGCGAACTTCTTTTGGTTCTACTATTATATACTGATGTGTTTTATCTACTTCACCTTGTATGGGATGATGCTTGTTGCACTAACACCTGGTGACCATTTTGCTGCCATTTGTATGTCCTTCTTCATAAGTTTCTGGAATTTGTTCTCTGGATTTATCATTCCTAGAACGGTATGAGATCTGCCATTTAGATATGTAATTCATAATTTGTTTCTAGAAATGAGATGCTTTCTTTTGCATATCAAAACTTATAATTCATCTAAATGTTACAGCAAATCCCTATATGGTGGAGATGGTACTATTGGGCTTCTCCTGTTGCTTGGACACTATATGGCCTTATTACCTCACAACTGGGTGACAAAACTGGAGAAGTGGAGATACCAGGAGCTGAAAACATGGGATTGAAGGAATTCCTTGAACAAAGTTTTGGTTATGACCATGACTTCCTTCCGGCAGTTGCTGCTGCTCATGTAGGCTGGGTTATCCTCTTCTTGTTTGTGTTTGCCTATGGCATCAAATTCCTAAACTTCCAAAGAAGATAGCTTGAGACAAAAGAAAACCATATCTGTTTTAGGATTACTTGTACGACTTTTTTGTTTTTTCCTTTTGTTAATGCTATAGGAGTTTGTTTGCTGAATCTAATGTCATTGTCCGAAGCTCACCTCCACTAGATACCAGCTCTATCGAAGCCCATTTCTTAGGGCCCAACCTGTGGAAGCTCATTTCCCAACGCCATCGTCAAGCCCTCTCCAAGCAAGTTTTTCTTGTATTAATTTTTTATTTTTTTTAACTAGTTTGGGGTCCAGTAATCAATTTATAATAGTCGGAATGCTAACCAGTTTATACGAGCCAGTTACTGATATTAGAGGAAGCCCATACTCCATACCTTGGGCCACCAAAGGTTTCATAAAATAGTAATTAGATAATATTGTCTGATGCTTGAAGTAGTTTCCAGTATACTTTGATGATATTGACAAATATAAAAGTCATCAATATTGCAAGAAGAAAGGAAAAAATAAATTAATTAAGAACAAGAGCATCTCCTAATCTGACTATTTTGGGGGATTTTTTTTGAAAAATTTTATTTTTAATAATAAAATAAGAAATTAATATGATTAGTCAACTATTTACAAAAATAAGATATTTGGCTTTTGACTCCTACTTTTCTTAGAAGTTAAAATTTTTAGCTTCTCGAAAAAAATAAATATTTGACTTTTTTTTGTGACTTATATTTTTTTTTTAAAAGCAAACATCCAAACGAACTAAAAAACGAGAAGTGTTTTTTTTTCTTGAAAAAAAGCAACTTTTGAAAAAAAAAAAAACACATCCAAACAGGTCCTTAATCCTAAATGGAATGGAACATATCCGATTTGACCTATGGACAAATACGCAAGCATACGTTTCATGCTTGTTTGGATAATAGCAATGAGTCAAAGCTGGGATATGAGAAACGTGAATACCACCTGAAGCACCAGGCAGGACCACCACCCCATAGCATGTTGCAGCCAGAGGTTTGCAATGATTTTTCAATCTTTTATAACGCTTTAAAATTGTTTACATCTTCATCCATGCGAGAGAATATTAGGCAGAAGTCCCACCCTAAAATAATATGTGACTAGGTTAAGATAATGTGGAAGAATTGACTAAAGTACAAGCGAGGATGGATCCCAATGATGAGCCTTGTGGTATTCGTTCCGGGTCAACACCATCATCACATTAAACAATAATTATTCCTTCTTATCACCACTACCAAAGACCACAATCATAATTTTATTCAAGTAAACAAAGAGGGCTATGCCCACAGAGAAAACAAAAACAACAAACCAAAGAGGTCAGAATCATTGGTTATTGTTCACCAAATTCAGTTTAAACATCAAGAGTGGTTGACGAGTTTTAAAAAATTCAATCGCATGCATGTAATATTTATGGCAGGATATGTTGTGCTTGAATATTGTAACATTCCGAGCGCTGACGAGGGCGAGAATGAGTGATCGCCGGTGTAAAGAGGCATGGACAAGGAGCGGCTCCTAACAGGTTTCCATGAATCGAATCGACACCCGAAAGAGAGAGGGATTTCAAAGACTGTACAGCTGAGAGACTGCACAGTTTGTGATTGCTTATAAGAATTAATTGGTACTACCTGTACTAACAAGATGCATCTTCTTTTGGGTAGCCCGGAACGGAAGAACTCCACATTTAAGCGTGCTTGACTTGGAGCAATTCTAGGATGGGTGACCTCCTGGAAAGTTTTCTCATGAAGTGTGCGAGTGAGGAAAAAGCATACTGAAAAGTCTCGTGTTAATATGTGGGGATAGTCATTGATTCTTGATGCGGCCAGGCGTTACAAGTGGTATCAGAGCAGAGCCTCTCTCCCAGTACGGTGTGGTTCGAGGACGAACCAGACGGAAGCTGGTGGGCATGTAACATCCCGAGCGCTGACGAGGGCGTGGAGTGATCACCGGTGCAAAGAGGCATGGACAAGGAGCGGCTCCTGACAGGCTTCTAGCGGGGGTTACATGCATGGATGAATCGAATCGACACCCGAAAGAGAGGATTCCAAAGACTGTGCAGGTAAGAGACTGCACAGTTTGAGATAGCTTATAAGAATTAATTGGTACTACCTATACTAACAAGATGCATCTTCTTTGGTAGCCCGGAACGGAAGAACTCCACAGTTATGCGTGCTTTACTGGAGCAATTCTGGGATGGGTGGCCTCCTGGGAAGTTTTCTCAGGAAGTGTGCGAGTGAGGAAAAATCACACTGAAAAGTCTCGTGTTAGTATGTGAGGATAGTCATTGATTCTTGAAGCGGTCAGACGTTACAAATATTTTTATTAAAAATAAATTAAAAATTATTTAAGAAAAATAAGATAATTGATTGAGTTAAAATTTAAATATATATATTTTAAAATACTTAAATTATAATGGACATATATATATATATATATATATATATATATAATAAATCCAGAATAATTTAAATTTAAAATTTTAAAATGACATCATCTAAAAAAGATAAAATATTAAGATACTTTAAAAAAGAAGTGTATTCTAATTTAATAAACATTAAACCCTTTAATAAATAAGTGTGGACTCTTGGATAAAAACCACTAACCTTGCAATCAAATTAACATTTAACGTATATAAAATCATATTTTAAGATGGAAATACTTTTTCAAGTTGCTCATAACTATATAAAGGAGAGTAAAAGTATTAAATACACGAAATATATGAGAATCAACTATCAGAATTACTATCGAGACGTCCGGCAATTTGGGAAATGTTTTTAACTTTTAAGATATATGAAGCTTCCTAACATAACCCATATAATTTTACACAAGTAAAATGCTTATTTAAATGCCTAAGATAGGAAGTTCCAATCCAAAAATTTCTTTTATTAAACTAGGTAACAGTCGTATTCGAAGCAGGTCAAACATACTAACGTCAAATGTAATAACTTATATTTGTGTATAATTTTTCTTGCAATACGTAATATCCAAAATCCAAAGCACAGAAAACCATCTATCTAGCACTCAAAGCGCAACCAAACCCACTAGTCTACTACATGGGAGATATCCATGGCTTCTTTCAATGAGCTCCAAATCGTCTGACCTATTATCCATTCAGTTATCCATGACATAGTTTTCAATTTCCGTTAGTACATTTTGATTAGGGATGTGCAAAAAAACTGATTCACTTGCACCGTCCTTCTTGATCTGATTTTGACTTGATCCATAAATATCTATTTTTTTAACCCACTTTTATTTGGGTCTGTTTTAGACCTGACTTGTTTTAATAATAACTCATTGACCCACATCTATTATGTGAAAAAAAATCATAATTACATTAAAAGGAAAGTTTTAACGTAAAATAATTAGGTCAAAATTTTTTACTGAAAATATTTCCATAAAAAATTTTCGCAAAAATTTTTGACGAAAAAATATTTTCATCAAAATTTGTGAATAAAGACATTTCTGTAAAAAAATTTGATGGAAAAAAAAAATTGTCAATTTTTTATATGGAATGTAAATTTCATCAAATATTTCACCAAAAAACATATTCAACAAAAATTTCAACGAAACACATTTTCTTCCAAAAAATTTGAATTAAAAAATTTCTTCAAAATTCTTTACATAATTCAAATTTTGGCGAAAGTTTTCGACGGAAACATTTTCGTTAAATTTTTTTACAAAAAAAAAAATTTCGTCAAAATTTTTATCGAAACATATTTCTGTCAAAAAAATTCGTAAAATTTTTTGACAAAAAATATTTTGATAAAACATTTTGACTTAAAAAATATTCTGTCAAAATTCTTTAGAGAATCTAAATTTCGTTGAAAGTTTCGAATGAAACATTTCCCTCAAAACAATTTTCATCAAAATTTTCGTCAGAACACATTCCTATTGAAATTTTGAACGAAAAACATTCTGTCAAAATTTTTTTACGAAATTCTTTTTTTGTTTAAAACATTTGATGGAGGAAATCATTTTCGTCAAAATTTTTGACGTAAACTAAATTTCGATAGAAAATTTATTTTTGTAAAAAATTTCATTAGAGAAAAAATTAGGTCACTTTTCAACAAAAATTATTCCGACGAAAAAATAATTTTGTGACGAAATTTTTGTCGTTTGCAACGGAAAAATTTCAACGAAATTTTGTGACAAAACCAAATAAAAAACGGGTCAGGTCGGATTTGACCCACTTCAAGTCAGACCCATGTCAGAAACCAAGTCAGGTCAGATCCGACTCGGTTCCGAACTAGTTCAAAAAAATCCAAACCAAGTCAGTCCTAACTTTGATCAAATTAAAACGGGTCGGGTCAAAATACCTGACCTATAAAAATCAAGTTGGATCGAGTCGGCACAAAAACCTGACCCGATCTCACCCATGCACACCCCTAATTTTGATGATAATATTGAAAGATATATAAAAGTCACAATCAGTGGAAGAAGAAAGGGAACAAAAGTTAAGAGCAAGAGAATCTCCTAATCTGACTTCGTTTTGTTACCTTAAAAAAGAAGAAAATGGCTCAAAGTACTGCCATCTGGGTGCCTGCCAGGGTCTAATAGGTTTTTGATATGTGCTCATAAAAATTGAAGCCCGAATATAACAAGTTTAAGCATGATCTTTGCAAACAAGCATGCCACAATTTTCGCGTGCTCGCGGTGTATTTCTTCCATTCCTCCTAATTAAATGTGTCTCCCTTATGAAGTGAATTGGAAGGATAAGGAAAGAGTTAATTACAGTCGGTCGCACATTTTTCCCCCTTTCTACTTATTATATAATTAGTTCAAGTAAATAAATTTTATTAAATAAGGGATTATATACAACCATCAAGCTCCACGCCTCAAAACCCCTATTGCACACATATTCTCAGAGTCTTGGGAGAATGAACACTGGTTTTACCTGTCACTAGTATTGAGGTAAATTGCTACTAAGGGATCCTATTTGCTATACATGAGTCCAGTTATCTATTAGTTGGAGTACTTTTGACATAAGCAAATAAAAAAAAATCTATTAATGTCATGTTGCATGATATAATTATCTCATGCAACAGAGATAAAATTGTGGGATCTATTACTTTTTCTAAAAAAAAAAGTAGTGGACCCCATAATTTTATCTCTGTTAGAGATAATTATCTCATGTAATGCAATATGAGATAATTATCTCATGTAATGCAATATGAGATAATTATTTCCCATAAAAAAATGTGCATCCTTCACGGAGCCTTTTGATACACTTTCACTCCCTACGTTGGGCCAGATCACCATCATAACAACACGCAACGAAACAAATTTTTTAGGTTGGATATTGTTATGGACCTATGCATTTAGGTGCAACGAAACAAATTTGTTTGCGAAAATGTGACCGTTAAAGAATGTCAATAGACAATAATAAAAAAATAGGGCTATAAAAGTAGGGTTAATGATTCATTGACATAAAAATATATTATTTATTATAATAATAAATCATGTTAGCTCATTAGTTTTCAAGCCAAACCTCATTAAATTAAAAACTTGGGCTTGTTTGCTAAACGAACTTTTAAAAAATTTGAGCTGGTTCTATTTATTAAATAAGTCAGACAAAGTCAAGCATAAAACAAGACAAGCCTTGGCCTCTGACAAACCGTTTTACCCATTTACATCCCTAACAGCAATAAACCTGAACATGGACTTTCAGAGGAGGTATCAATGTTCCATAATTCTATTACCCATAAATAAATCCTACAAATAAGAGGTAAAACTTACAGGTATGAAAACTTTTCCCTCACTACTATTATGCTATCACTATGCACACACACCACCCATTGGCTAAAATCGTTATTATTCGTGCACAGTAATTTGCTACACACAAATATATCTAATCCATAGATATATGAAAAGACACTAAGATTCAAGATCAACATTCTAGTTTATTGATTAGACATCTATATCCTTAGTACAGAATAATTATGAAATGGGTGTTGTCTAATATGTGAATCCTAGGTTTTGAATTTTGATGAATACTATTATACAAGGGAGCATGTGTGAATTTAAGATTTAGAATTTTTTATTTGTGTGTATAGGTGACAAATATATTATGATATTATATTATTGTGTTATTCAATAAATAATTTTGCCTATATGGAAAAAAGAATGAGAGTAAACGGAACTAGAGTTATAGGTTGAAATCATCACGTAAAATTGTTATTTTCTTTTAATTTATTTAGTTACATTAATTATTTTTTTTTTAAAAATTACACAGATATATATATATATATATATAAGAGATATATTATACTTCGCAATATAATATGTGTATAATACTATATTAGACCGTCGCAATATAATACGTATACTATAATACTGCTATATTAGACCGTCACGTATTACCAAAGCATATCAGATATCAAACATGAATTAATATACATTCAGTTAAGATAGTTATCAAGCTCGTGAACTCCCGCTCTTTGCAATTCCAAGTACAGTCTTTGTTATTATATCATTAAGCTTAACCATATAATTGCTTACAAACTTGTAAAATGAGGGGAGGCACTTTATATTTCTTGTGCATGTTGTATGAGTGAGATAGACTTAATTTTTGTCTCTTTGGTGATTGTTTCAGAAAAGTAAATGCAATGGGATCGTCATGGGTGGAGGATGATTTCGCCATATCAACCAACAATCGCCGGAGCTCCTTCTCTGCCAGTTTTGAAGAGATGTGGACGGCATCGCCGGACGTGTTCAACGTCACTGGTAGAAACTCACACGAGTATGATGAAAGGGAACTCAAATTCGCCGCCATAGACCGCTTGCCAACTTTTGATCGCATGAGAAAAGAATTGCTTGATGATGGAAAGATTTTCCATAAACAAGTTGATGTTACAAGGCTTGGGTTGCACGATAAGAAGGTGCTGATGGAGAGAATATTGAAGGTTGTTGAAGAAGACAATGGGAAATTCCTACGCAGACTAGAGACAGAGTGGATAGGTGTTTAATATTCATGTTTCTCTCTTTTTCTTTTATTGTTATTACTATTTTCTTTGTTTGTTTTCTGACACGGTTTGCATTTGTTACAACACACAGGGTGGGGATTGAAGTTCCGAAAATTGAAGTCCGTTATGAGAATTTATCAGTGGAGGGAGATGTGTATGTTGGGAGCAGAGCCCTTCCTACTCTGCTTAATGCTACTCTCAACATTTTCGAGGTACGTACTCACGTTTTGCTTGCTTCTACTCTAAAATCTAAACCAGTAATGGTGATTCAAAAACCTTATTTTCTGACATAAAACAAGAATGCTTTGTATGTTGTTAAACAAGAATGCTTCTACTCAGATTTTTTCACCTTGCAACTTCCAAGAAGAAAGGAACTCAGATTCTTAGAGATGTAAGTGGAATCGTTAAACCATCAAGGTGAGCTTATCGAACTGCAAAGTGAATCTAAACATGAAAAAAATAAAATATAAATGTGATCTATTACAATGGGACAGCCCCTCACATTAAGTCCTAACACGTGTGGGTGAGGGCCAAACAACTAGGAGGGCCAAATGATTCTCAATAATAAATTCTCACACGGCCAAAAGTATTATAAATTAGGGTCAGAGTCACTCCACCACAAGCCATTTAAAATTATAATTTCATAACAAAACAATTTAACATATTCAACCACTATTAGAAAAGATGCAATTATTGACGTAATTTATCAATGCAAAATATTTCGTTAAAAATAATAATGAAATTTTCAACGCAAATTGAATTTCATCGAAAATAAAGATGAAATTAGAAAAGGAAAAAGATTCGGTCATAATCAATAACAGAAATTTTCAATGGAAAAAAATATCGTAGAAATTTTTTACATAATTAAATTCCATCAAATTCTCGACGAAATTTGTTTTTTTTTTAGAAAATTTTCAATGAAATTATTTTCCTTCGAAATATTTTATGGGATTATTATGTCAAAATTTTCTTGAGAAACATTCTTGTAGAAAATTTATTTTCTACAAAATATTTTTTCTTCGAATTTTTTGACAAAATTCTAGTTAAGTTCCATTACAAGCTGCGATGAAACTTTTCGACAAAAATATTTTCCATCTAAATTTTTGATGAAATTATTTTTCATCGAAAATTTATTTGGAATTATAGTTAAATTCTGCACCAAACTAAAATGATTTCCATCGAAATTATTAATAGAATTTATTAAATAAATATTATGTTATGGCTTCTTTTTTTGACGAAAAAAGTTTGTCACAATATGTTTCTTTGCAAATTTGGATATGCAACATGCTTAGACATGAATAGAAATTTTTAATTTTATTGATGTACGGATGAAATTTCTTGTTAAAATATATCAGCGCTAAAAAATTAATTTTTACTTATATTATATTTATAAATTATTTTATTTGTTTAAATATTTAAGTTTATATATTTTTAAATAAAAGAATTTTGATCCACAGACTAACTCTAACCGAAACCTGTAAGAATATTTATACAAAATTTAATTTGTAAGAATATCCACAATTTAAAAGTTATGGATATTTAAAAGTTATTTTAAATATTTATTCTTTGATTCATATTTTTTTAAATTTCATCTAAGTCTAAAATTATGTATATAATACATTGAATATTAAGCTAGTTCAAATAAATATCGCTTTGTTTATAAAAAAAAAATTAATTAAATATCTCTTTTATGCCTTAAGGATGTGGCAAATCTTTAAGGGCATGTTTGATGCATAGTATATGATAAAATCTGATTATATAAGACCTGATTGAGTTTTAATACTATCCAGCGTTTAGCTAGGGGTGTGCAAAATAACCAAAAAATTGGGTCGAACCATGAACCGAACCGAACTGGCACATAAAATAATCGATTTTTAAAAACTAATTCATGAACCGAACCGGTTTTTAAAAAACCTGTTCATGAGCCAAACCGGTTTTAGACCCGGTTTAAGAACCGAACCGTTTCCGAACCGAAATATTTTCAAACCGAACCAAATTAATTTTTATAACTTTATTTTTTAAATTCTTATTTTTTTTCTTTTCAAACGAGGGTAGACCCGAACCAGTTCCGGACCGAACCGAACCACTTCCGATCCAAACCGAATCACTTTTGAACCAAAGCGAACCATTTTCGAACCGAACCATTTAAACCAATTCGGTTCAGTTTTTCAAAAAATCCGGTTCGGTTCGACCCATGCACATCCCTACGGTTGGCAAATTATTGTATAAAAATATATTATATAAGATAATATCATATATTATTTGATATGCACCGTATAATACTAAATAAAATAAAAATAAATATTTTTAATTAAATATCCTTTAACAAAGAGTTTATATAATTCTTCCAAAAGTATCATATAATATTAATTTTTATAAAAAATCTATTGATCATTGTATCCAAAAAATAAATTATTTTTTATTAAAATAAAAATATCCAATATTTTTAAAAACTAACATATTGATAAAATAATTTTTATTTTAATATATTAATATTAAAATAATATATATAATTATTGAGAATTGCAGTCAACGATGTTAATAAATATTTATTCTTGAGAACCCATATAGGTATCCATAATAAACATTTAAATATTCTTATAAATATTTATTAGAATAACTTTTAAAAATTTAAATTGTAAGAACATCCATAATTAATTTTAAAAATAAAATTATAAAATTTAAGAATGACATATTGTTTTCAAAATATATACTAAGAATAAAATAATAAAATATAATATGTAAGAGCAGTTTTTTACGCTTTTAATAAAAATAAAATAATAGTAAAACCCATTTAGGTATAGCTTTTAAATATCAAAGAGAAAATTATCTTTCTCATGTTGATACAAAAAAAATCATTTTATCAATTTTATAAACATTTGAGTCTACGTGAGAGCGAACTTTATTTATTTTTCAGGACCCATTCTATTAGTACGTTATTCTTTTAATAAAAAAATTATTACATTTGTTATAATATTTGTTTTTATGATATGAAAATTTCAGGATGACTTTGCTTTTGGGTCCTCCAGGGGCTGGAAAAACAACGTTGTTGTTGGCACTTGCAGGGAAACTTGACCGGGATTTAAGGGTTCGTTTCCCTTTATTCATTTGATTTTTTTTTTTTATTAATTTTCTTTATTGTAAAGAAAAAATCCCGATTTTGTTTTCTTCTATCTAAATCAAGGCTAGATGGTTTTACCGATTTGAGTTGACTGGTTATCTAGTTTTCCAGTAAGTTTACTTGTTATCATGTTAATGTGTAATTTTTTTTTATAACAAAATGAGCTTAATGTTTATGGCCAGGAATCTGGGAGGATTACATATTGTGGCCATGAGCTAAATGAATTCGTTCCTCAAAAAACATGTGCCTATATTAGTCAACATGACCTTCACTTTGGACAAATGACAGTGAGAGAGATACTAGATTTTTCAGGACGCTGTTTGGGTGTTGGCCCCAGGTATGAAATGTTAGTTGAACTTTTAAGAAAGGAGAGAGAAGCTGGAATTAAGCCAGACCCTGAGATTGATGCTTACATGAAAGCTACAGCAATGTCAGGCCAAAAAACTAGTTTGGTTACAGATTATGTTCTCAAGGTTTATGTCTCTGTCTGTCTCAGCTTTATCTTATTAGTATTACCTCTATGCTTCCATCTTTCCGGTGTTTCCTATAAACTGACTTCTACCATATTCTGACAGGTACTTGGATTGGACTTTTGTGCGGATATCATGGTTGGTGATGACATGAGAAGGGGTATCTCTGGTGGGCAGGAGAAGCGTGTCACGACAGGTTAATTTCTTCTCTATTTGAGACTTAAGCATCGAACTTAAGTCATTAAATTTTTATCTCCAAACGTCTGATAATTGACCTGTGAAGTTGTATTTTTTGAAGGGAATGATCCTCTATCTCTTGTTTAACATGGACTTATTAAATGAAAAAATCTCGGTCATTTATTGATCAATTATTAGCAATAATGATATAAAAAAATAATAAAAAGTATCTTCATCTAACATGGTTTCTTTACAACGCCTAGAATCATTCCAATTTCCAACTAATATAATGGCATGTATATAAGCATTTGGTGGTCATTATTAATTATGATTTTGTTGTAACGCGTGGTGTAGGGGAGATGTTGGTAGGTCCGGCAAAGGTACTCTTCATGGATGAAATATCAATGGGATTGGACAGTTCCACCACTTTTCAAATATGCAAGTTCGTGAGGCAAATGGTTCATATCATGGATGTAACCAGTGTGATTTCTCTTCTACAGCCAGCACCAGAGACCTTTGAACTCTTTGATGACATTATCCTACTTTCAGAAGGTCAAATTGTATACCAAGGTCCACGTGAGAATGTACTAGAGTTCTTTGAGAACATGGGTTTCAAACGTCCGGAAAGAAAAGGAGTTGCTGATTTTTTACAAGAAGTAACGTCTAAGAAAGACCAACAACAATATTGGTTTATAAAAGATGAACCTTGCAGATATGTTTCAGTCCCTGAATTTGTACAATCTTTTCATTTGTTCCACATAGGAGAGCGACTTAGGACTGATCTTGAGGTTCCTTATGATAAGAGACAAACCCACTCAGCTGCCTTAGAGAAAAAAAAATATGGAATATCAAACTGGGAACTATTAAAGGCATGCTTTTCAAGAGAATGGTTGCTTATGAAGCGTGACTCTTTTGTTTATACATTCAAGACAACACAGATAACAATCATGTCTATTATTACCTTTATTGTGTTTCTTATAATTGAAATGCCAGTGGGCACTGTTCAAGATGGGAAAAAGTTTTTGGGAGCACTATTCTTTACTCTAGTAATGGTGATGACTAATGGGATGATAGAAATACCTATGATAGTAACGAGGCTTCCTGTCTTCTACAAACAAAGGGATTTTATGTTCTACCCAGCGTGGGCATTCGGGATACCTATATGGGTTCTCAAGATCCCTCTCTCCCTTATCGAATCAGGGATATGGGTTGTCCTTACATACTATACAATTGGATATGCTCCTGCTGCTAACAGGTAATATGAGAGTACTTTTCTCAATATATAGAGGCCTTGATTTTCTTGCTCTGCTTTCCATTGGAAAACATCTTAAATCAATTTTGCAAAAGTTTTTTTTTTTTTTTTTTGGTTTCTTAGTTTTTATATAGATTTGAATGATAATTATTTCTTAATTCATATTTGTCCCTCTATTTCATCAGATTTTTTCGTCAATTCTTGGCGTTATTTGCCATTCATCACATGGCCCTCTCTCTATTTCGATTCATTGCCGCAGTTGGTAGAACACTGGTTGTTGCTAACACATTGGTTAAATTGACCTTGCAACTGATATTTCTGCTAGGAGGTTTTATTATTGCCAAAGGTAAGTTATTGATCACTTCTTAATTTTGGATTGATCATATAGTTTAAGGAAGCTTTAATAAGATTACATATGTTAGTTTTTCTTACTCTTATTTTACAATCGTATTCTATAGTTCAAACAAATACTTATTGAAGCTTATTTTCTTTTGTAGTTGTGGTATCACTATAATGTAGAACTTAAAATAAAAACAACTATTTTCTTGTGGAGAAGACAAAACTTGTATTTCTCTTTTTCTTGTGATATGTTGCTTACAATATGGATTAGTTTATATAGGCACTAGATTGCCTTTTCATGAGCCAAAACATTAAATTAGCCATAAACCACAAAACTAAACTTCCAACTCTTGGCCTCTCTAACTCTTGGCCTTTCACTCTCTCTAACTCTTGGCCTTTCACTTTCTCACAACTCTTGGCCTTTCACTTTCTTACAACTCTTGGCCTTTCACTTTCTTACAACTTTTGGCCTTTCACTTATCTAAACTCATGACTCCTTAATTAAGACTATTAAATATAAAACTAACAAAACATTTAAAGTTTATTCAACAATTCTCCTTCATAAACTTAAATGGTTCTGCCATCTTTCATCCCAAGCATCTTCTTGTAATTGTTGAGCAGCAACGTCGGCAGTGGCTTTGTGAAGATGTCCCCGACTTGCTCTTGACTGGTCACGTGTGTTAGCTCCACATTTCCTTCCTTTACTTGATCCCGGATGAAGTGAAATCGGACGTCAATATGCTTGCTTCTTTCATGATTTACCGGGTTCTTGGCTAGCTCTATAGCCGACTTATTGTCAATTCGGATCACAGTTTGACCGACTTGTTTTTCCTCCAACTTGCTTAGCAAATTCTTGAGCCACATTGCATGACAAACACACCAAGATGCAGCTACATATTCAGCTTCACATGTCGACAGTGTCACAATAGGTTGCTTCTTCGAAATCCAGGTGAATGCCGTGTTGCCCATGAAAAACACATAACCAGCCGTGCTCTTTCGATCATCTACGTCTCCACACCAATCACTATCAGAATATCCAATCAACTTGTATTTTGTCGAGCTCGAGTAGTGTAACCCGTGTGAAACTGTACCTTGAACATACCTCAGAATTCTCTTTACCGCCTTCCAATGTGTGTATCTCGGCTCCTCCATGAACCGACTTACTATGCCGACACTTAACGAGATATCTGGCCTCGTGCATGTGAGATAACGTAGGCTTCCCACCAAACTTCTGTACTTGCTTGCATCAACACGGTCTCCTCCATCAAACTTAGAGAGTTTTGAACCGGGTTCCATTGGTGTTGAAACTGGGTTGCAATCTTCCATCTTGTACTTCTTCAAGATCTTTTTTGCATAAGCCTCCTGTGACACGAAGATTCCCTTCTCATTTTGTTTTACTTCCAAACCAAGAAAGAACTTCATCAAACCGAGATCTGTCATTTCGAACTCTCTTGTCATTGTGCTCTTGAACTCTTGTATCATCTTGGCATTGTTTCCCATAAAAATGAGGTCGTCAACATAAAGAGCCACAATTAACAAGTCTCCTCCATTTTTCTTGACATAAACAGCATGTTCATATGGACATTGTTCAAGTCCATTCTCCTTGAAATATTTGTCAATACGAGCATTCCATGCCCGTGGTGCTTGCTTCAACCCGTAAAGTGCTTTCTTCAATCTCAGCACCTTCTTCTCTTCTCCTGCCTTCATGTAGCCCGGCGGTTGTTCCACATAAAGTTCTTCTTCAAGAACACCATTCAGAAATGCCGACTTTACATCCATTTGATGCATTGGCCATCTGTATTGAGCAGCCTGTGAGATGAGTAGCCGAATTGTCTCCATCCTTGTAACAGGGGCAAACACCTCGTCATAGTCAATTCCAGCCTTCTGCTTATAACCTTTTGCAACTAGTCGAGCTTTATATCGTTCTATCTCCCCTTGAGCATTCATCTTCTTCTTGAACACCCACTTCACTCCAATGGGCCGACTTCCTTCTGGTAGCTCGGCTAACTCCCATGTGTTATTTCGGTCAATGGCTTCTATCTCCTCATCCATGGCATCTTGCCATTTCTTATCTCGGATGGCTTCTTCAAAACTTATGTTCTCAGAGTCTGCAAGAAGACAAACAAAATGTACCTCACTTGTTGACTCATATATGTCTTGTATGCTTCGCATCCTTGGTTGTCGTACCTCATCTTCATCATCAGAAGCTTCAGAACTTGCCGGGTTGATAATTTGTGTTGAGATTCCGTCTTCAAAGTTTACCTCAGAAGAATTGTTCCAGTCCCACTCATTTGCTTCATTGAGCTTTACATCTCTGCTTACTATGACTTTCTTGTTGACGGGGTCAAACAACTTATACCCCTTTGTTTTTTCATCATATCCAATAAAAACATATTTCTTGCTTTTATCCTCGAGCTTGGTTCTGAGCTGGTCCGGTATGTGTGCATAGGCTATACTGCCAAAAACTCTGAGATGAGCCACTGAAGGCTTTTGACCGCTCCATGCTTCCTGTGGAGTTTTATCATCCAAGTTCGAATGTGGACATCGGTTCTGCACATACACAGCACACTGCACAGCTTCCGCCCAAAACTCCTTCGGCATCCTTTTGTTCTTCAGCATTGACCGAACCATGTCAAGAATAGTCCGGTTCTTCCTTTCAGCCACGCCATTCTGTTGTGGTGAGTATGGTGCTGTTAGAAACCTCCTTATCCCCTGTTCCTCACAGAAAGACATAAACGCTGTTGAGGTATATTCCCCACCTCTGTCAGACCGCACCGATTTGATATAGCTTCCTGTTGCCTTCTCAATCATCACCTTGAACCTTTTGAACACATCAAACACCTCGGACTTCTCCTTCAGAAAGTAAACCCAAGTTTTCCGTGAGAAATCATCAATAAAGGAAATAAAATACTTCTTACCGCTGAAGGAACCCGGATTGATGGGTCCACACAAGTCGGTATGTATTAGTTCCAGAGGTTGCTTAGCCCGGAATCTTGCCATCTTCTGAAACGTGGTCCTGGCATGCTTGCCAAGTACACAACTCTCACAAAACTTTCCTTCAAAGTTGATGCCAGGTAACCCTTCCACCATCTTCTTCTTTGCCAACTCGGTTAGACCACCATAATGTAGGTGACCAAACCGGAGATGCCAAAGTGACGCCTTATCTTCCACCTCGGCTTGTAAACATTCAACCTGTATACATTTCAGATTTAGTTTATACATACGATTCTTACCCATTTGAACCCGAACTATCAGCCGACCTTGCTCATCTTTCAAATACAATACCCGGTCTTTCATAATAATCGAGTAACCTTTCTCCATCAGTTGACCCATGCTTAAAATATTGCTTTTTAGGTCGGGTACATAGTACACATCTCGAATTGAGCCAATTAACCCGTCCTTTTGTAGGAAACAGATCGTACCTCGGCCTTTTACCTCAACCTTTGAGGCATCCCCGAATGAAACATGTCCGGTTTCCACCTTTCTCATCTCCTTGAAGAAGTCCTTATGTCCGCACATGTGGTTGCTCGCACCCGTGTCAAGATACCACTCCATGTCATCGTCTGGACTTCCTTTACTGTGTGTCATTAACAAGACACCATCCTTCATCTCGCCTTCTGTGGCTAGGTTGGACGTCTCCTCCACCTTTTTCTCCTCTCTGCATTCTCTTGCGAAATGTCCGACTTTGCCACAGTTGTAACACTTGTCCGAGTTACAATCTTTTGCATAGTGACCAAACTTTCCACATTTGTAACACTCGATGTTTGAATAATGTGACCGACCTCCTCGTCGACCTCGTCCTCTTCCTCTCCAGTTTTGTTGATTTGACTGTCCTACCTCATCACTATACACTTCTTGACTTCGGCCTCGACCTCTACCACCACGGCTAGTACCTCGTCCACCGCGGCCACGTCCTCTACCTCGAAAATTTTGAGAATAGAGCATCTTCTCATCTTTAATTGTTGCTTTGGTCTGAAGTGCCTGCTCAAGAGTTTCCTCCTTCTTCTTCTTTCTTTGTTCATGCGCTTCAAGGGAACCCGCCAACTCGTCAATGGTGAGTGTAGACAGGTCCTTGGACTCCTCTATGGCACAAACCACGTTTTCGAACTGGTCTGTCAAAGATCTCAAGATTTTCTCCACCACTCTGGTGTCAGGTATATCTTCTCCATTCCGTTTTAACTGGTTCACAATTCCTTGAACCCGGGCAACGAACCCGGATACTCCTTCCGTGTCCTTCATCTTCATTCCCTCCAACTCGGCACGAAGGGTTTGAAGCCGGACTTGTTTAACCCGGTTAGCTCCTCTATAGACATTTGCTAAGATGTCCCAGGCTGCCTTTGAGGTCTCACAATTTGCTATCTTCTCGAACCCGGATTCGTCTACAGCTCGGAAGAGCATGAATAACGCCAGCTTGTCTTTTGCACGCGTCTCTTTCAACGCTTTGGTTTGAGCCGCCGAATGGCCTCCAGTGTCCTGTGGTTCTACAAAACCTGCTTGAACATTCTCCCAAGCGTCCTGGGATCCGAGAAGAGCCTTCATCTGGATGCTCCAATTCTCGTAGTTCTCCTTCGTCAACTTAGGTAGTGTCATATCACTCCCCCTCTCCATAGCTCTGATACCAATTTGTGGTATCACTATAATGTAGAACTTAAAATAAAAACAACTATTTTCTTGTGGAGAAGACAAAACTTGTATTTCTCTTTTTCTTGTGATATGTTGCTTACAATATGGATTAGTTTATATAGGGACTAGATTGCCTTTTCATGAGCCAAAACATTAAATTAGCCATAAACCACAAAACTAAACTTCCAACTCTTGGCCTCTCTAACTCTTGGCCTTTCACTCTCTCTAACTCTTGGCCTTTCACTTTCTCACAACTCTTGGCCTTTCACTTTCTTACAACTCTTGGCCTTTCACTTTCTTACAACTTTTGGCCTTTCACTTATCTAAACTCATGACTCCTTAATTAAGACTATTAAATATAAAACTAACAAAACATTTAAAGTTTATTCAACAGTAGTTGTAGAGGACATTGAACCATGGATGATATGGGGCTATTATCTATCTCCCATTATGTATGGTCAGAATGCTATTACGATAAACGAATTCTTAGATAAAAGATGGAGTAAAGTAAGATATCAATTTTCTTATTCTTGTTCCTCACTGCTTGTTTTACCTAGTTGCGAAAAGCAAAGACAAATTTGTATCTATCATTAGCTACATCTATTCTATAAATTGTAATCATTGTTAAATATCTTTTTTTATCTTTTGTAGCCAAATACAGACCCCAGAATTGATGCACTTACAGTTGGAAAAGTACTTCTCAAACGAGGCTTTTATACAGAAGATTATTGGTTTTGGATTTGCATTGGAGCCTTGCTTGGGTTTTCTCTTCTCTTCAACCTTCTATTCATTGTTGCATTGACTTATCTGAATCGTAAGTGATATCCTTTGGATTTTAAAAAATTAATTGAATGAACTTTTCACCTTTGGTATACCTTTATAATGTCAAACCATGATTTCAGCTATTGGTGATTCAAAAGCAGTCATTGCGGATGAAGGCGACGAGAACATTAAAAATTTATCCTCTAGACAACATGTCCTTGAAGGTTTTTATATCTATCTATCAAGTGTATCTCATTGTTATATTGAGAAATTATGGTCATTAATAATCAGTAACATTAATTTTGGTTGCGAAACTTGTTTCTAAGTAATTTAGTTGAATTAGTATTATTGAATAGATTTGAGTGTTTCAATAGAGATTCTTTTCTTCATTTTGCTGCAAAATTTTAACTGCACATAGTTCTCATGCATTTTCAATGACACTATTTCCTTTAACGCTACTAATCCTTTCTAATAAAAAGCAGGTACAAAAATGGCTGGAAAAAAATCTTCTGAAATTGCTACTTCTTCGAACCAAGACCACAAAAAAGGAATGGTTCTACCGTTTCAACCTCTTTCACTTGCATTCACTCATATTTGTTACTATGTAGATATGCCTGCAGTAAGTCACTCATTCTAAAATTGCATTATTTCCTATTTTGCTTACCTTGACATGTTTTTGATTATTAAAAATTTCCTTCTTGTCTATATCCCTATCTTCTTGAATGCTTCTTTGAATGCACTAGGGGCTAAGCTTTCTTGAAAGCGTAATACTGTATAATATAAAATTTATTGTTCTTTTCTTCGATCCTGTAAATATATTCATATAAAATTCATTGTCTTTATATGTTTATAAAATTTGTTGGGAGTTTTCACTGAAAAGTTGAACTTTAGTAATCCAATGAAATTTGTTGAGACATATTATTGTTCTTCATATTAAAGCTTTTGATTTTGTTTATGACTTCTATCACATCAGGAAATGAGAAGTCAAGGAATCAATAAGGATAGACTTCAACTGCTACGAGATGTAAGTGGTGCTTTCAGACCAGGCATTTTGACAGCACTTGTGGGTGTTAGTGGTGCTGGAAAGACAACCCTCATGGATGTATTGGCTGGAAGAAAGACCGATGGATACATTGAAGGAAGTATCAGTATATCAGGTTATCCAAAGAACCAAGAAACATTTGCTCGTGTTAGCGGTTACTGCGAACAAAATAACATTCATTCTCCACATGTTACTGTCTACGAATCAGTCTTATTTTCAACGTGGCTTCGTCTTCCTTCAGATCTAAAGTCACAAACACGAAATGTTTGTTGGAACAAGCTTTGTCATCTTGGTCACTAACAACTAAATTTTTAATTCAACTCTTTCTTCATAGAATTTTGATCTTGTTCTATTTATATTGATGATGTAGATGTTTGTTGAAGAAGTTATGGAATTGGTTGAGCTTAAACCAATAAGAAATGCTCTGGTGGGGCTTCCAGGCGTGGATGGTCTATCAACAGAACAAAGGAAAAGGCTTACTATTGCTGTAGAGTTTGTTGCCAACCCTTCAATCATCTTTATGGATGAACCTACATCCGGACTTGATGCTCGAGCAGCTGCTATTGTTATGCGAACAGTGAGAAATGCAGTTAACATGGGGAGAACATTTGTGTGCACAATTCACCAACCAAGCATAGACCTTTTTGAAGCTTTTGATGAGGCAAATCTTGGCCCTGTAGATGTAGAGTTTTTGTGTTATTTCTTTGGTTGATTATTCCAAATCTTCAACTTTGATTTCTTTGTTACTGTAGCTATGTTGATGAAAACAGGAGGACAAGTTATCTACGCTGGACCTCTTGGTCACCGCTCACATAAGCTCGTAGAATATTTTGAAGTGAGTTTTGAAGTTTTTCTGTGTCTATCGGGTTTAAAGTCTTTAGACCTTAGCTCCATACTTGAGCACTGTGGTCTGCTTATAATTTCAGCAAGAAAAGTTTCATATAGATCTACTGTACATATACTTAATTCAGGCTATCCCTGGGGTTCCAAAAATCAAGGATGGTTATAATCCCGCCACATGGATGCTTGATATCAGCTCTACTTCAATGGAGGCTCAAATCGATGACAATTTTGCAGAGATTTATGCTAATTCTAACCTTTGCCAGTAGGTTTTTTCTTTTATTATTTCTTTGCATGCTTGTAAGTTATATCCATTAAGATTTCTAGCATTATAACCTGGTTTTCTCTATGCTTTCTTCAGGAGGAATCAAGAACTTATCAAAGAGCTCAATACTCGTGCACCATATTCAAAGGACTTGTACTTCCCAACCAAATATTCCCAATCATTTTTTGTTCAGTGCAAAGCTAACTTCTGGAAACAATACTGGTCCTATTGGAGAAATCCTCAATATAATGCCATCCGATTTCTCGTGACAATAGTCATTGGAATAATGTTCGGTGTAATATTCTGGAAAAAAGCCAAAAAGACGTAAGTCATTAACATTTTAAGTATTCATTCAACTTGTACTTATTTTAAAGAAGGTTTTTCATACCACGCTATTCTCGTGTTTGGTATTCTACTAATTCATAGCCTTTCACATTATAATTTGCATGTCAAGTGAATTTTTTCTTAGGATGTTTATTTAAAAAAAAAATGGCAGCCATAAACAACAAGATTTAATGAATCTTTTGGGAGGCATGCAAACTGCTGTGATGTTTCTTGGAGCCATGAACGCTGCAACGGTTCAATCAATTGTTGCCATTGAAAGAACTGTCTTCTATCGTGAGAGAGCAGCAGGGATGTATTCTGCATTGCCCTATGCATTTGGCCAGGTATAAAAGCAAAGGAAGAGTTATCTTAAGACATCATTGCAATGGATTCCACAAAAAAGTAATAAATTCAATTTTGTTTTACTTATCGAAATAAGTTTATGTTGCTTTTGAAATGACAAATCTTTGTTAGACAAGTTCTGTGGATAAAGGCCTCATCCTAATGAAAAAGAGAGAAAATATATTTGAACTAAGGTATTTCATTAATTATGCAGGTGGCTGTAGAGGCAATTTATAATGCAATTCAAACAGCCATTTACACTATAATCCTTTACTCCATGATGGGGTTTGATTGGAAGGCATTGAACTTCTTTTGGTTTTACTATTATATTCTGATGAGTTTTTTCTACTTCGCATTGTATGGGATGATGCTTGTTGCACTAACACCGGGTCACCATGTTGCTGCCATTTGTATGGGCTTCTTCTTCAATTTCTGGAATTTATTTTCTGGCTTTATTATTCCTAGGACGGTAAGTGATCTGCCATATTGATATGTGATTTATAATTTAATTCTTGAAAAGAGATACTTTCGATTGCAAATCAAAACTTATAATTCTCTTAAATGTTACAGCAAATCCCTATATGGTGGAGATGGTACTATTGGGCTTCTCCCGTTGCTTGGACATTGTATGGCCTTATTACCTCACAACTGGGTAATAGAATTGCAGAAGTGGAGATACCAGGAGCTGAAAGCATGGAATTGAAGGAATTCCTTAAACAAAGTTTTGGTTATGACTATGATTTCCTTCCAGTGGTTGTTGCTGCTCATGTAGGCTGGGTTCTCCTCTTCTTTTTCGTGTTTGCCTATGGCATCAAATTCCTAAACTTCCAAAGAAGATAGCCTGAGATAAAACCATATCTGTTTTAGGTAGGGGTCACAATTTTCAACACGATACCCTGACACAAACGAAGCGAAAAATTCAATGTTCGGGTGTTTTGAAATTTGTATATGTTGGTAAAAACTGACACGAAAAGATTCATGTTGTGTTATGTATCAATCTGCGAACCCGAAATTGACTCGCATTATTCTTCTGACAATGTATTCGTGTCATGTCCACCTATAATAGAAGTAACACACTTTGAGGTTGTGGGTTATTCATGTTGTGTCATGTCAACCCATAAAATTAAAGGGTTGTATTTGTGTCGGAAATTGATTTTGAATTCATATTGTGTTTATGTTGAATTTCTTCGTGTTGAATTTGTGTCGTGTCGTGTCGTATCAACTCGAAGTATCACCCCTAGTTTGAGAATTACTTGTACATTTTTTTTTTCTCTTTCCTTTTGTCATTGTTATAGGAGTTTCTTGTTGTTCTGAATATAATGCCTCATGAATTCATCTGTGTATCCCAAAATATTTCCTACAAGATTAGTTGTAGGTGGAAAGAAAATTGTGAACAAAGAGAGCATAAAGTTATATTGTTATTTTTGCTTATGTTATTAATATGTATAATTTAAAATTAAATAATAAGTGGTTCTAAAAAAGATATAATTTTTGTATTAAAAGTTTGTAAACTTTGTATTAGATGTGTGTATGTTTATAAAAATAAAGAAATAAAAAAAATTGTATATCCTTCATCCTTGCGAGTGAACAGTACTGGACAGAAGTCCCACCCTAAAATAATATATGACAAGCTTAAGTTAACGTGGAAGCATTGACTACCTGGGCCTTGTGGCTTGTGGTATTCCTTCCTGGTCAATACCGTCATCATATATATATATATATATATATATATATATATATATATATATATATATATATATATATATATATATAAAAGAGAGTTCAATGTTGGAAATTTTACTCATATGTCATTCCAGGAAGCACGGACACTTGTAAAAACAGGAAGAGTCGGGTCCGACACGGCGACATGCTCCGACACGGTGTCGGACACGCGGTTGACTTTTTCTGACACGATGACCATTCCGGCACGCGAATTTGACCGTGTCTGACACGGTCAAATGACATTTTCGTAATTTTTTTATTTATTTTTTATTTTATTTTTTAAATTTAAAATATATTAATAAAGCTTCTACCTGATCATATCAATTTTATTTTTTTTATCTTTTTTCCATTAAGTAGATAAGAGATCATCTCAGCATCATTGTTGTCAATTTCTATTACGCTCTTGTTGTATCTCATTCTCTCTGATCTCTCTCTAATATGATTTGATCTCTCTCTAATATTATGTCTCTCTCATCCCAGTTTTTATTTTTTATTAAAGCTTCCATCTTTATAACTTGTTGATGGGTATTATTAATTTAGTTTCATTTTTTTGTTAAATTATTAAATATTAAATGAAATATAAACTATATAAATTAAAAATATTATTTAATGTTAAGACGTGTGCCAATGTGTCGAAATCCATAATTTTTTAGGATTGACGTGTCGGAGTGTCGTGTCGTGTCACGTGTCGCGTGTCGTATCGGTGCTACATAGGTGTCATTCCCTAGATAATTCTACAAATTATGTTCACACAAAATGGTATATAGAAACTTTCCTTTTTTGGTAAATTGGAAAAATAATTTCTTTTAAAAATCGAATTTTATTTTTTAAATCGAATAATTAAATAACTATTTGTGGTGGCAGACAAGACATTGAATGTCCCACTGCCCATCACATTGTTATCCAAAAAGAAATCAGCTGTTTGAATTGCTTTTTATGTTAGAATTGGTCATCAGACTAAAATTCGAAATTTGAAATGATTTACAATTTTTTATTTAAATTTTTTTAATTAATTTTCATTAAAAACGTTATTAATTTCTTTTTGTGAAAAATTGCTTTTTACGTTGGAATTGGTCATCGGACTAAAATTCGAAATGGTTTACAGTTTTGAATTTAAAATATTTTTTTAATTAATTTTAATTAAAAATATTATTAATTTTTTTTTGTGAAAAATGGTGAAACTTTTATATCAGTTCACCTTTTCAATGCAATTAAATCTCACTACCTTTTCCTTGGAAAAAGTGGAAAAAGTGTTCAGCATTTAATATTTAATACAGTGAGAAAAGATATATATAATAAATTTTAATTTAATATAAAATTATAGATTAAATAATAAAATATTTAAAATTATAAAATTACATTTATAGTCCATAAAGATTATTTAAATTTCAAATTTAAATGAAAAAATAAGAAATGGCATAATTTATACTTTGCAGAAAATAAATTAAAATTTTAACATAAAAGTTTTAAATATACATGTACAACCAATTAAAAAAATATACATTTATTTTTTTAAAAAAATACTTAACACAAACATTTTAAATATAAATGTATAACCAATTAAAAAATATATAAAAATAATAAACTAAAATTGAAAAAATAATAAAAAAAATTATAATTAATATAAAAATTTTAAATTTAAATAAAAAATGACGTCTGTCATTTTGTAAAAAAATTATTGAAATTTAAGAACTATAAAAATGAAAAATTTAATTTAGTACATAAGAAAGAAATTAAACTTTCTTTTTTTTATTGCAAGAGTGTAATTAACACAAATACTTGCAAAAAAATAATTTTTTATATAAAATGCTGATAGTTAGAGGTGCAAAACTAGGCTCGGCCCGGGGGGCCGGCCCTCTAATATATTTTTATAATTTAATTGAAATTTTATCCTTCTTCTTTTATAATTAAATTACTAAATCTGATTTCAATTTTTGTAAATACAAATTTGTGAAATTCCAAAGATTAACGACACTAATCCTTGCAAAAAAAATATTTATATAAAATGGTGAAAGTTAGAGGTGGAAAACTTGGCTCGGCCCGGAGGACTGGCTCGCCAATATATTTTTTTATAATTCAATTAAAATTTTATCCTTATTCTTTTATAATTAAATTACTAAATCACACAAAAAAATTACTAAATCTGATTTCAATTTTTGTAAATATTAATTTGTGAAATTCCAAAGACTAACGACACTACTTCTTGCAAAATTGATAATTATTTATTATTATTTTTGAATCTGATTGTAGTAAATGAAATTTCATCTTTGAGATAAAATATAAAAACCTAGACGCAACTATAAAAATGTTTTTTTGTGGATAAATATAAAAATCTTTTACATGCTGATGGTTAGAGGTGACAAATCGGACTCACCAACATATTTTTATAATTGAATTAAAATTTCATCCTTCATCTTTTTTAATTAAATTTCTAAATCTGATTTTAATTTTTGTAAATACAAATTTGTAAAATTCCAAATACTAACAACACAAATTCTTGCAAATAATAATTATTTATTATTATTTTTTAAATGTGATTGCAATAAATGAAAATCTATCTCAAAGATTAGTGTAGTTGCTTTGATTCTGTTTATATGCATTTGTTGCAATGTAAGGAAATAATTTGACTCGTACATGCTTATTTGATTAAGTTGCATTCAAATCCCGTTTTGACAACATTTTTTTTTTGGCGCTTAAAAAAATTTAATCCAATCTTTTTTTTTTGCTAATACTATGACTTTTGGGTGTTAACATATTAGTGTTACTTATTTAATGAGTTTTTGCCATCTGTATTGTAGGCACAAGGAACGAAAATAACACAGGAAATGACATATTTAGTATGTGTTGAACTCATCCCTCCAATGATTGCTACGAAATGACACTGAATGAATACCGTTTTCATATTATAGGTAAAAGCTGATCTTTTAAATCCATATTTTCTTGGTGTTATTGTTACCTTGATTTTGTTGACGAATGTGACAGTTAGCAATGGTTTGTATGCATTTTTCATTTTATATCCCTTCCTCATGTTAACATGGTGTGTTATAATGTATTATGATGTAGTTGTATACAAAATTAATCATCTCTCTGAATAGCAGATTTTTGTTTGTGGTTGATATTTGCAAAGTTCTGTGTCAATGCTATCGTTTTTTCACCTGAAATATAGAACAAAATAGCAACACAGTTTTTTTGTAAGTATAAGATTTACAGTGCGATTAACCAACCACGACGGACAATAAAAATTTTGATCTTTTCCTTCGTGCATCGCACGGCCCACGGGTAATATACTACTTAAACAATAATTATTCCTTTATTACACCAGTCACCAGAGACCACAATCATAATTTCTTTATTTTATTTTCTTTGTTTTAAGTAAACAAAAAGGGGTATGCCAAAAGAGAAAACAAAAACAACAAACCAAAGAGGTCAGAATCATAAGTTATTGTTCACCAAATTCAGGGTAAAAAAATTAAAATATTACTATTTTAATAAATAATTACGAATACATAGCAGTTTAAACTATCTACAAATCTATAACAGTCAGTGGCAAAAAAAATTAACTTATGAACCGTAAAACTTTGAAAAGGCATAACTTTTGACTCGGGTATCCGAATGAGGTAATTCTTTTTTTGATTCCATATAACTTTTCGAGATCTACGCAATGACATCTCATTTGATATATTTTATCTCTCACAAACACAATTCAAATTTGCAATAATTGTATTATATAGTGTATTACAACAAAATTTAAAAAATTATTATTAATAAGAAAAATAAAATAAAGATTAAATTTGTGATTTAAACTCAAAAGTTAATTTGAAAAATCTATATTAATAAAGAAAATAATTAAATAAATATTCTAAACACTTGGTAGAATATTATATAAATTTGTATATATTTTAATAATTAATAAATAAACTTGTACACTATTTTTTTCAAACACTTGGCAGAAGTATATATTTTAATATGACATTAAGTATCCTTATTTATAGATGGGTTAATCTACTTTGGTGTCATCTTTATATTATCATTGTTGCAAATTCGAATTGTGTTTGTGAGAGATAAAATATATCAAATGACATGTCATTGCGTAGATCTCGAAAAGTCATGTGGAATCAAAAAAAGAATTACCTCAATCGGATACCCGAGTCAAAAGTTACGGCCTTATCAAAGTTTTACGGTTCATAAGTTAACTTTTTTTTGCCACTAACTGCTATAGATTTGTAGATAGTTTCGAAACTGCTATATTTTCGTAATTATTTATTTCAATAGTAACATTTTAATTTTTTTGCCCCAAATTCAGTTTAAACTTCAATAGTGATTGAGGAGTTTTAAAATATTCAATCGCATGTAATATTTATGAGGTAAGATCCTTTGATACCAGTGTCAAATTTCAAATTTGACACCTCATTTGAGAGCCATTAAATCAAAAAAATCAACGGTATCACATGCTTACAAATCAGAGCCGTTGGTCTTTTTTGATCTAACGGCTCTCAGATAAGGTGTCAAATTTGAAATTTGACACCGGTGTCAAAAGATCATATATACCTCAATATTTATGGCAGGACATATTTAATAGAAGAAAGTATATTAAGTATAGTAACTATTTTGTGCTTGAGTATTTTTAAATTTGATTTAAATTTAAAAATAAATTAAAAATTATATATGAAGAATATTTAAAGTTATGAGAAAAATAAGATAATTAATTGAGGTAAAATTTTAAAAATTATATAAAATTTAAAATACTTAAATTATATAATATATAAATATATATACATAGGGGATGGATCCGTTTACAAATTTTTGCAAATTACACTATGTACTCTCGGAAGTACATAGTGTAACCTAGTGTACTTTCGGACAATGTTGTAAAAATGGGACCGGATCGACCCGGAACCCGGTCATCTAACCGGTCCGGTTATCACATTAGATCGGCCAAGTACCAAACCTGGTGTGACCCAGCCTGTTTTGGCGAAAATCGATGACCACCTGGTTAACCGGTGACCCGACCCGGTTTATTTAAAAAAAAAAATCAAAATTGACATATTGAAGTGATTTGTTGCTTATTGACTTACATAAGTTATGTAACTATTATTATGGATATATATCATATCCTAACTACCTACCTAAGAATCTACTAAAGGATAAATACTTACTTATCCTAACAATATCAAGCAACAAAGCTACTCAAGATAGAGCCCTTATCTAAACAGAAAGGAAGTTGAATCATACTGCAACTGAGAGATCTACATGAACCCTAGAGGTAACCCTTATAAATAAGAGGCTAAAAATATCAGGTACACACTTTTGACATATTTACTATTACTGCCAACATTGTGCACACACCCACGTTTTGGCTATAAGCCTATTGCTTGTGCGCAGTGATTGAGATGCTGGCTATAAGGCAACCAAGGTACCTATCTTTAGGGTATCTCTGAGCGCATACCATACGGTATAGCAATACGGTCTTTTAGGACCTAGCTAACACCTATAATACTAATATTATCTGAGTTATACACTATATAGGGAATTTTGATTTGATTTATAGTTAAAGATGTCATTTACTGAACTTGAAACACTAGTATAACAAGCATTATATGCTTGTTTGATCCTTTATTTGATAATAATTTATTTTTATATTAAAATATGTAGAATTTTTTTCCAGCTATTTAAGTATGTTTATAATTTTTTAATATAAATTATAGATTTACATAAAATCACCGGGTTTGCGGTTGTACCAGTGACCCACTGGTTGAACCAGTGATCCAGTGACCCGGTATCTCGATCTGGTCAATGACCGGGCCGATTTTAATAACATTGCTTCCGGGATTACATAGTGTATTTTGTAAGAGTTTGTAAACAAAAAATTTGTAAATATAACCTCTCCCTGTATATATCCAGAATATATAATTTAAATTTAAACTTTTAAAATGATATTATTTTAAAAATAAAACTAAAATATTAAGATACTTTAAAAAAAAACTTTAAAAAAAAGTGTATTCTAATTTAATAAATAAGTGTAGACTCTTGGATAAAAACCTCTATGCATGTAGCAATTAAATTAACATTTAAACGCATATAAAGTCATATTTTAAGATATATGAAGATTCCTAACATAACCCATATAATTTTAAACAAGTGAAATGCTTATTTAAATGCCTAAGATAGGAATTAGTTCCAATCCAAAAATTCCTTTTATTAAACTAGGTAACAGTCGTATTCGAAGCATGTCAAACATACTGTTCAATAATTGCTCCTAAATGTCAAATGTAATAACTAATTAATATTCGTGTATGATTTTTCTTGCAATACATAATATCGAAAATTCAAGCACAGAAAACTATCTATCTAGCACTCAAAGCGCAACCAAACCCACTAGTATACTACATGGGAGATATCAATGGCTTCTTTGAATAAGCTCCAAATCCTCTGACCTATTATCCATTGAGTTATCCATGACACAGTTTCCAGTTTCCAATTTCCAGTTAGCAGGATATTTTGATGATAATAAAAGATATATAAAAGTCACAATCAGTGGAAGAAGAAAGGGATCAAAAATTAAGAGCAAGAGTATCTCCTAATCTGACTTCGTTTTGTTACCATAAAAAAAGAGAAAATGGCTCAAAGTACTGCCATCTGGGTGCCTGCCAGTGCCAGGGTCTAATAGGTTTTTGATATGTGTTCATAAAAATTAAAGGACAAAAATAACAAGTTTAAGCATGATCTTTGCTAACAAGCATGCCACAATTTTTTGCGTGTTTCGCGGTGTATTTCTTCCATTTCTCGTAATTAAATGTTGTCAAGTGAATTGGAAGGATAAGGAAAGAGTTATAGTCGTCGCACATTTTTTTTCCCTTTTTACGTAGGGTTCGTTTTTTATTTTTATTTTTTTTTAAATTAGTTTAGACAATTTTGTCTAATATTCACCTAAATGTCTTCGTTTTGGGGCAAAATTCATATTGTATTTGTAATTTTAATACATTTCAGAGTTATGATAGTCTTTATTATTTTAATTTTTTAATTCTTCAACTGCAAAACAACATTTTTTCGATGAATATTAAACAAAATTATCTAAAGTAATATTAAATATCTTTTTCTGCACCTTAAAACTGCTATTGTACATATATTCTCAAAGTCTTCAGAATCAACACTGGTTTTACCTGTCACTAGTATTGAGGTATTTGCTATTAATTAAGGGATCCTATTTGCTATACATGAGTCCAATTATCTATTTGACATCCGCAAATAAAAAAATGTGCATCCTTCACAGAGCCTTTTGATACACTTTCACTCCCTACATGGGGCCAGATCACCACCATAACCACAGGCAACGAAACAAATTTTTTTTAGGTTAGATATGAAATGAGTGTTGTCTAATATGTGAATCCTAGTTTTATGGTTTTGAATTTTGATGAATACCATTAATATAAGGGAGCATGTGTGAAGTTAAGATTTGGAATTTTGTGTTTGTGTCTATAGGCGACAAATCTATTATGATGAAATTATTAGTGTTATTCAATAAATAATTGTGCCTATGTGGAAAAAGTACGAGAGTAAATTGAACTAAAGTTACAGTTGAATCTTCGTTACGAAAACTAGCTCGTTGTTTTCTTTTAATTTATGTAGTTACATTAATTAATTAATTAATTAATTACTAATTTTCAATAAATTACAATAATGAGATACACATACATTATTTAATATAAAATGTATATTCTTACTATGATACTTTTCATATATATATATATATATATATATATATATATATATATATATATATATATATATATGGGTCAGGATTATTTTACACTAGTGTAAGTTATATTCTCAATCTTGATCATTGATCTCACTTATATCTAAGGGCTCAATTTTTTTAGTAATGTGAA
This sequence comes from Gastrolobium villosum, assembly GCA_032173675.1. Taxonomy (NCBI): domain Eukaryota; kingdom Viridiplantae; phylum Streptophyta; class Magnoliopsida; order Fabales; family Fabaceae; genus Gastrolobium; species Gastrolobium villosum. The sequence goes on from JAVKPL010009283.1 coordinate 262,216, forward strand.
CCATTGGATACAAGTGGATCAATGGTAAAGATTGAGTGTAAGACTTCTAACTCTTACACTGGTGTAAGAATATCCTGCCTCATATATATATATATATATATATATATATATATATATGGGATAAACATTTCTACGGTCACTCTAGATAAGCTTATCTACAATTGCTATTTTTAACTATGTTCTCCCGGGAGAACATAGTTATAACGTTAAAGTTGCTCTTTTTCTCTCTCCTCAATTACTTTTCAGAACTTTTTTGCTGACGTGGAGAGAGAGAAAATAACAACTTTAACGTTATAACTATGTTCTCCCGGAAGAACATAGTTAAAAATGACAGCTGTCGATAAGTTTATCTAAAGTTGCTGTAGAAATACTTTTGCCTATATATATATATATATATATATATATATATATATATATATATATATATATATATATATATATATATATATATGGGTTTATCATGTATCATGTAACATGACCTTATAAAGTTTCCTACACACACAACATTTTGTGGGGCCCGCAGCAAAAATAAATAAAAATTCTGGCACGTAAAATGAATCTCTATAACATAACACAATCACTTTTCCTATAACATAACTCTTATAAAATCCTATATATATATATATATATATATATATATATATATATATATATATATATATATATATATATACGAGGTAGGATCCTTTGACACCGATGTCAGATTTTAAATTTGACATCTAATCTGAGAGCCGTTAGATAAAAAAAAATCAACGGTGTCACATGCTTACAAATCAGAACCGATGATTATTTTCTATTTAACGACTCTCAGATGAGATGTCTAATTTAAAATTTGACACTGGTGTCAAAGGATATATATATATATATATATATATATATATATATATATATATATATATATATATATATATATATATATGGCTTTAATATTCTACAATTAACATAGACAAGCTATCTATCAGAACAACTTTGAGAGTAAAGTATATGGAAAAAAGAATGAGAGTAAACGGAACTAAAGTTATAGGTTGAATCTTCATCACGTAAAATTGTTAATATAAAATATGTGTATAATACTATATTAGACCGTCGCAATATAATACGTATACTATAATACTGCTATATTAGACCGTCACGTATTACCAAAGCATATCAGATATCAAACATGAATTAATATATATTCAGTTAAGATAGTTATCAAGCTCGTGAACTCCCGCTCTTTGCAATTCCAAGTACAGTCTTTGTTATTATATCATTAAGCTTAACCATATAATTGCTTACAAACTTAAATGAGGGGAGGCACTTTATATTTCTTGTGCATGTTGTATGAGTGAGATAGACTTAATTTTTGTCTCGTTTGGTGATTGTTTCAGAAAAGTAAATGCAATGGGATCGTCATGGGTGGAGGATGATTTCGCCATATCAACCAACAATCGCCGGAGCTCCTTCTCTGCCAGTTTTGAAGAGATGTGGACGGCATCGCCGGACGTGTTCAACGTCACTGGTCGAAACTCACACGAGTATGATGAAAGGGAACTCAAATTCGCCGCCATAGACCGCTTGCCAACTTTTGATCGCATGAGAAAAGAATTGCTTGATGATGGAAAGATTTTCCATAAACAAGTTGATGTTACAAGGCTTGGGTTGCACGATAAGAAGGTGCTGATGGAGAGAATATTGAAGGTTGTTGAAGAAGACAATGGGAAATTCCTACGCAGACTCAGAGACAGAGTCGATAGGTGTTTAATATTAATCTTTCTCTCTTTTTCTTTTATTCTTATTACTATTTTTTTTTTCTGACACGATTTGCATTTGTTACAACACACAGGGTGGGGATTGAAGTTCCGAAAATTGAAGTCCGTTACGAGAATTTATCAGTGGAGGGAGATGTGTATGTTGGGAGCAGAGCCCTTCCTACTCTGCTTAATGCTACTCTCAACATTTTCGAGGTACGTACTCACGTTTTGTTTGTTTCTACTCTAAAATCTAAACCAGTAATGGTGATTCAAAAACCTTATTTTCGGCCATAAAACAAGAATGCTTTGTATGTTGTTGATCCCGTTTGTGTGGTTTTTAAATTTTTTGAGAGTATTAATCTATGAAGCACCGACACATCAAAAATTCTGACGTGTCGTGTCAGACACTTCCCGACATTCTCTGATACTCCGACACTTCCCAACACTCCAATACTTATTGCAAAGATTCAAAAAAGGTTCAAAGGTTATATTGCATTGCATTTTGAGTTCCTACTATTAGATTCATTACGAGTACGCTTTTATTGAGTTTAATATAAACATTTGAGATATCTTATGTTTCTTTGCAAAATTGATGAATATTATAAGTTTACCTTTATTTTTTTGTTAAATTATTGAATACTAAATACAATATATATTATATAAAATTAAAAATATTATATAATATCAAAACGTGTCGAAATTTAACATTTTTTAGAATTAACGTGTCGGAGTGTGTCGTGTCCGTATCCCGTATTAGTGTCGATGCAACGTAAGTATTAATGCTGTTTCAGTCTCAAGATAATTGTTCTGATTCATTTGTTATGCACGGCAGAATATGCTCAGATTTTTTCACCTTGCAACTTCCAAGAAGAAAGGAATTCAGATTCTTAAAGATGTAAGTGGAATCATTAAACCATCAAGGTAAGCTTATCGAACTGCAAAGTGAATCTCAACACGAATAATAAAAAGAAAAAATGTGAGCCAGCTGACAAGGCAACCCCATGCCATTCAAAATTATACTTCTATAATTTTTGTTTTAACATATTCAATCACAATTAGAAAAGACTTCATTATCCAAGAAAAGTATTCCCTTAAAAATAGAGACAAAAAAGATTTCAATCGAAAATAAAGACAAAATTAGAGATGAAATAAGATTTGGTCATAATCAATAACAACCGAAGTTTTGAAGAAAAAAACTTAGTAGAAATTTTGGACGAAAATTAAATTCCGTCAAAATTTTAAATTTCGAGAATAATTTTCTTGCAAATTTTTTACGAAATTCTAGTTAAGTTTCATTACAAATAGCGACGGAACTCTTCAATAGAAATATTTTCTATCTAATTTTTTTATGAAATCATTTTACATAAATTTTTTTATGTAATTATAGTTAAATTCTAGAGAAAACTGAAATATTTTCTGTCAAAATTTTTATCAGAATTCTTTAAATAAATATTACATTATGACTTCATTTTTCAACTAGGTTTTAGATGAAAAAATCTCATCACAATATATTTCAATGCAACTTTGGATATAGAACATGTTTAGATGTCAATAGAAAATTTTATTTTTATTGATGCATGTATAAATTTTTTGGTTAAAACATATCAGTACTAAAAATTTTATTTTAAATTTAAATTAGGTTTATAATTTATTTATATGTACAAATATTTGGATTTTTATACTTTTAAATAAAAAAATTTTAATGAAATTTTTTTTGACTCACAGATTAGCCCGAACTCAAGCCATTAAGGAAAAAAAAAAAAAAAATCGTACCGAAAGAAAGTCCTATAAGACTTCGCGGGCTTCCCGCGAGTTTCGGTCTATTATTGGACCAGGAAGCCCAAAACCTGTCACTTGGACTCTTGTATTCAGACTTTAATCACTCAACCTCGGAAAGATATTTAATGTTCCAGGTCTCATGTAGTCCTTCCATTCAATGAGTGACATTTATATAAAAATTTATATTTTTTTTTTCTCTTAACAGTTGTCTCATCCTTATTTTTCTCTTCCTTTTCTGAGAAGTTCACGATCCCTAATTTTTTACCAATTTCTTAAGCACAATAATGCTTGACTTTTGAACGCTTCAGTTGTTTCCGGAAGTGCAATTTCTGCCAGCTTACAATTTTAATATCAAAGAGAAAGTTATATTTTTCTCATATCGGAGATTTAAAGTGAACCCGGACCATCATTTTTAGGTGGTCCTTAGTGTAAATAGGAGGGTAAATTTGGAAAAATAAGAAAATAATAGGAATAAAAAAGGAAAGAGAAAATTAATGTTGTGAGAGGAAGTATCAAAAGATTCAGTGAACCTGGAGCATATTAAATATTTCCCTCATATTGATACGTGAAAAATCATTTTATCAATTTTATAAAGATTTGAGTCTACGTGAGAGCGAACTTTTTTTTTTTCAGGACCCATTCTAGTAGTACGTTATTCTTTTAATAAAAAAATTATGACATTTGAAATAATATTTCTTTTTATGAAATGAAAATTTCAGGATGACTTTACTTTTGGGTTCTCCAGGGGCTGGAAAAACAACGTTGTTGTTGGCACTTGCAGGGAAACTTGACCGGGATTTAAGGGTTCGTTTCCCTATATTCATTTGATTTTTTTTTTATTAATTTTCTTTATTGTAAAAAAAAATCCCGATTTTGTTTTCTTCTATCTAAATCAAGGTTGACTGGTTATCTAGCGTTCCAGTGAGTTTACTTGTTATCGTGTTAATGTGTTATTTTATTTGATAACAAAAAATGAGCTTAATGTTTATGGCCAGGATTCTGGGAGGATTACATACTGTGGCCATGAGCTAACTGAATTTGTTCCTCAAAAAACATGTGCCTATATTAGTCAACATGACCTTCACTTTGGACAAATGACAGTGAGAGAGATACTAGATTTTTCAGGACGCTGTCTTGGTGTTGGCCCCAGGTATGAAATGTTAGTTGAACTTTTAAGAAAGGAGAGAGAAGCTGGAATTAAGCCAGACCCTGAGATTGATGCTTACATGAAAGCTACAGCAATGTCGGGCCAAAAAACTAGTTTGGTTACAGATTATGTTCTCAAGGTTTATGTCTCTGCTTGTCTCGGCTTTATCTTATTAGTATTACCTCTATGCTTCCATCTTTCCAGTGTTTCCCATAAACTGACTTCTATCATATTCTCACAGGTACTTGGATTGGACTTTTGTGCGGACATCATGGTTGGTGATGACATGAGAAGGGGTATCTCCGGTGGGCAGAAGAAACGTGTCACGACAGGTTAATTTCTTCTCTATTTGAGACTTAAGAAACAAAGTCATTAAATAATGGATAATATTACTATCATGTAACATAAGAGGAGTTCTCTCATGTTACAGAGAGAATCCAAGTAGGGCCCGCTATTTAAAAGCAAAAAAAAAAAAGAAAAAAGAATGGGTACGATTTCCGAAATGAGAGAAAAGAAGATAACTATTACATGTGAAATGAGAGTAATATTTCCCTTAAATAATTATCTCCAAACGCCTGATAATTGACCCGTGAAGTTGTATTCTAAGAAGGGAATCATCCTCTATCTCTTGTTTAAAATGAAAAAATCTCGGTCATTTATTAATCAATTATCAGCATTTAAAATGACATTTCATGTATACTGTATTACCAAGATTTTTTCTAGCGACACATTGTGCTAAGGAATGATGATATATTAAAATAATAAAAAATATCTTCATCTAACATGGTTTCCTTACAACGCCTAGAATCTTTCCAATTTCCAACTAATATAATGGCATGTATATAAGCATTTGGTGTTCATTTCATTATTAATTTCTGATTTTGTTGTAACTCGTGGTGTAGGGGAGATGTTGGTAGGACCGGCAAAGGTACTCTTCATGGATGAAATATCAACGGGATTGGACAGTTCCACCACTTTTCAAATATGCAAGTTCATGAGACAAATGGTTCATATCATGGATGTAACCACTGTGATTTCTCTTTTACAGCCAGCACCAGAGACCTTTGAACTCTTTGATGACATTATCCTACTTTCAGAAGGTCAAATTGTATACCAAGGTCCACGTGAGAACGTACTAGAGTTCTTTGAAAACATGGGTTTCAAATGTCCTGAAAGAAAAGGAGTTGCTGATTTCTTACAAGAAGTAACGTCTAAGAAAAACCAGCAACAATATTGGTTTAGAAAAGATGAACCTTACAGATATGTTTCAGTCCCTGAATTTGTTCAATCCTTCCATTTGTTTCACATAGGAGAGCGACTTCGGACTGATCTTGGAGTTCCTTATGATAAGAGACAAACCCACCCAGCTGCCTTAGTGATAAACAAATATGGAATATCAAACTGGGAACTATTAAAGGCATGCTTTTCAAGAGAATGGTTGCTTATGAAGCGTGACTCTTTTGTTTATATATTCAAGACAACACAGATAACGATCATATCTATTATTACCTTCACTGTGTTTCTTATAACAGAAATGCCAGTGGGCACTGTTCAAGATGGGCAAAAATTCTTTGGAGCACTATTCTTTACTGTAGTAATGGTGATGTTTAATGGGTTGACAGAACTACCCATGATAGTAATGAGGCTTCCTGTCTTCTACAAACAAAGGAATTTTATGTTCTACCCAGCATGGGCGTTCGGGTTACCTATATGGGTTCTCAGGATCCCTCTCTCCTTTATCGAATCAGGGATATGGGTTGTCCTTACATACTATACAATTGGATATGCTCCTGCAGCTAACAGGTAATATGAGTGTACTTTTTTCAAATATAGAGGCCTTGATTTTCTTGCTCTGCTTTGCATTGGAAAGCATCATAAATAAGTTTGACAAAAGTTGTTTTCTTTTGTTAGTTTTCATATAGATTTGAATGATAATAATTTCGTAATTCACATTTTTCCCTCTATTTCATCAGGTTTTTCCGACAATTCGTGGCGTTATTTGCCATTCATCACATGGCTCTCTCTCTATTTCGGTTCATTGCCGCAGTTGGTAGAACACTAGTTGTTGCTAATACACTAGGTAACTTGACCTTGCAACTGATAGTTCTGCTAGGAGGTTTTATTATTGCCAAAGGTAAGTCATTAATCACTTCTTAATTTTGGGTTCATCATATAGTTTAAGGAAGCTTTAAAAAGATTAAATATGTTATTTTTTCTTACTCTTATTTTACAATCGTATTCTATAATTCAAACAAATACTTATTGCAGCTTATTTTCTTTTGTGCTTGTAGAGGACATTGAACCATGGATGACATGGGTCTATTATCTATCTCCCGTTATGTATGGTCAGAATGCTATAGCAATGAATGAATTCTTAGATAAAAGATGGAGTAAAGTAAGATATCTATTTTCTTATTCTTGTTTCTCACCGCCTGCCTTACCTACTTGCGAAAAGCAAAGATAAACTTGTATCTAGTGTTAGCTACACCTATTCTATAAAATATAAGCATTATTAAATATCTTTTTTTATCTTTTGCAGCCAAATACAGACCCCAGAATTGATGCACCTACAGTTGGAAAAGTACTTCTCAAAAGAGGCTTTTATACAGAAGATTATTGGTTTTGGATCTGCATTGGAGCCTTGCTTGGGTTTTCTCTTATCTTCAACCTTCTATTCATTGTTGCATTGACTTATCTAAATCGTAAGTGATATCCTTTGGATTTTAAAAAATTAATTTAATGAACTTTTCACCTTTGGCATACCCTTATAATGTCAAACCAAAACTTCAGCTGTTGGTGATTCAAAGGCAGTCATTACGGATGAAGGTGATGAGAACATTAAAAATTCATCCTCTAGACAGCATGTCCTTGAAGGTTTTTATATCTATCTATTTTTCCTTTACTACTTGGTGATTCCAAGTGTATCTCATTGTTATCTAGAGAAATGATGACTATTACTAATCAGTAGCATTAATTTTGGCTAAGAAACTTGTTTTTGAGTAATTTAGTTGAATTAGTTCTATTGAATAGATTTAAGTGTTTCAAATAGAGATTATTTTCTTCATTTTGCTACGAAATTTTAAGAAAATTTTAGCTGCACATAGTTCTCATGCAATTCAATGACACTATTTCATTTAACGTTGCTAATCCTTTCTAATAAAAAGCAGATACAGAAATGGCAGGAAAAAAATCTTTGGAAATTGCTAGTTCTTTGAACCAAGACCACAAAAGAGGAATGGTTCTACCGTTTCAACCTCTTTCACTTGCATTCAATCATATCAGTTACTATGTAGATATGCCTGCAGTAAGTCACTTGATTCTAAAATTGCATTTTTTTTTCGTGTTTTGCTTACCTTGACGTGTTTATGATTATGAAAAATTTCCCTCTTGCGTATATTCCTATCTTCTCTGAATGCTTCTTTGAATGCACTAGGTGCTAAGCTTTTTTGAATGCGTAATAGAATATAATATAAAATTTATTGTTCTTTTCTTTGATCATGTAAATATATTCATATAAAATTCATTGTCTTTATATGTTTATAAAAATTGTTGGGAGTTTTCACTGAAAAGTTGAACTTTAGTAATCCAATGAAATTTGTTGAGACGTATTATTGTTCTTCATAGTAAAGCTTTTGATTTTGTTTATGACTTCTATCACATCAGGAAATGAGAAATCAAGGAATCAATAAGGATAGACTTCAACTGCTACGAGATGTAAGTGGTGCTTTCAGACCAGGCATATTGTCAGCCCTTGTGGGTGTTAGTGGTGCTGGAAAGACAACTCTCATGGATGTATTAGCTGGAAGAAAAACCGGTGGATACATTGAAGGAAGTATCAGTATATCAGGTTATCCAAAGAACCAAGAAACATTTGCTCGTGTTAGCGGTTACTGCGAACAGAATGACATTCATTCTCCACATGTTACTGTCTACGAATCACTCTTATTTTCAGCGTGGCTTCGTCTTCCTTCAGATTTAAAGTCACAAACACGAAAGGTTTGTTGGAGCAAGCTTTGTCATCTTGGTCATTAACAACTAAGTTTTTAATCAAACTCTTTCTCCACAGAATTCTGATTTTGTTCTATTTATATTGATGATGCAGATGTTTGTTGAAGAAGTTATGGAATTGGTTGAGCTTAAACCAATCAGAGATGCTCTGGTGGGGCTTCCAGGCGTGAATGGTGTATCAACAGAACAAAGGAAAAGACTTACTTTTGCTGTAGAGCTAGTTGCCAACCCTTCAATCATCTTTATGGATGAACCTACATCTGGCCTTGATGCTAGAGCTGCTGCTATTGTTATGCGAACAGTGAGAAATGTAGTTAACATGGGGAGAACATTTGTGTGCACAATTCACCAACCAAGCATAGACATTTTCGAAGCTTTTGATGAGGCAAATCTAGGCCCAGTAGCTGTAGATTTTTTGTGTTATTCTTTGGTTGATTATTCCAAATCTTCAACTTTGATTTCTTTGTTACTGTAGCTATTGTTGATGAAAACAGGAGGACAAGTTATCTATGCCGGACCTCTTGGTCGCCACTCACATAAGCTCGTAGAATATTTTGATGTGAGTCTTTATGTTTTTCTGTGTCTATCCTTTTTGAAGTCTTCAGACCTTAGCTCCATACTTGAGCACCGTGGTCTGCTTATAATTTCAGCAAGAAAAGTTTCATATACATCAAATGTACATGTTTATTTCAGGCTATCCATGGGGTTCCAAAAATCAAGGATGGTTATAATCCCGCCACATGGATGCTTGATATCAGCTCTACTTCAATGGAGGCTCAACTCGATGTCAATTTTGCAGAGATTTATGCTAATTCAAACCTTTACCAGTAAGTTTTTTCATCTAGTAATTATTTGCATGCTTGTAAGTTATATGAAATAAGAATTCTAGCATTATAACCTGGTTTTCTCCCTGGTTTCTTCAGGAGGAATCAAGAAATTATCAAGGAGCTCAGTACTCCTGCACCACATTCAAAAGAGTTATACTTCCTAACCAAGTATTCCCAATCATTTTTTGTTCAATGCAAAGCTAATTTCTGGAAACAACATTGGTCCTATTGGAGAAATCCTCAGTATAATGCCGTCCGATTCCTCGTGACCGTAGTCCTTGGAGTAATGTTCGGTATAATATTCTGGCAAAAAGCCAAAAAGATGTAAGTCATTGACATTTTGAGTATTCATTCAACTTGTCTATATTTTGAAGAAGGCTTTGCGTACCGAGCTTATCTCTACTAATTCATCGCCTTTCACATTAAAATTTGCATTCCAAGTGAATTTTAACTTAGGATGTTTATTTAAAAAAAATTGTTGGCAGCCATAAACAACAAGACTTAATGAATCTTTTGGGAGCCATGCAAACTGCTGTGATGTTTCTTGGAGCCATGAACGCTGCAACGGTGCAATCAGTTGTTGCCGTTGAAAGAACTGTCTTCTATCGTGAGAGAGCAGCATGGATGTATTCTGCGTTGCCCTATGCATTTGGCCAGGTACAAAAGCAAAGGAAGAGTGATCTTAAGACATCCTTGCAATGGTGGATTCATAAAAAAAAACTAATAAATTTAATTTTGCTTTACTTATTGAAATAAGTTTATGCTGCTTTTGAAATGACAAATCATTGTTAGAAAAGTTCCCAGGATAAAGGCTTCGTCCTAATGGAAAAGAAAGAAAATATATTTGAACTAAAGTATTTCATTGATTATGCAGGTGGCTGTAGAGGCAATTTATAATGCAATTCAAACAGCCATTTACACTATAATACTTTTCTCCATGATTGGGTTTGATTGGAAGGCGGTGAACTTCTTTTGGTTCTACTATTATATTATGATGAGTTTTATCTACTTCACGTTGTATGAGATGATGCTTGTTGCACTAACACCAGGTCTCCATGTTGCTGCTAATTGTATGTGCTTCTTCTTCAAAATTTGGAATTTGTTTTCTGGCTTTATCATTCCTAGGGCGGTAAGTCATCTACCATATTGATATGTGATTTATAAATTAATTCTTGAAAAGAGACACTTTCGAGTGCATATCAAAACTTAAAATTATCTTAAATGTTACAGCAAATCCCTATATGGTGGAGATGGTACTATTGGGCTTCTCCTGTTGCTTGGACATTGTATGGCCTTATTACCTCACAACTGGGTGACAGAATTGCAGAAGTGGAGATACCAGGAGTTGGAAGCATGGGATTGAAGGAATTCCTTAAACAAAGTTTTGGTTATAACTATGACTTCCTTCCGGTGGTTGCTGCTGCTCATGTAGGCTGGGTTATCTTCTTCTTTTTCTTGTTTGCCTATGGCATCAAATTCATGAACTTCCAAAGAAGATAACCTGATATAAAAACATATCAATTTTAGGGAGGGGTCACAATTTTCAACACGACTTGCTGACACAAATGACGCAAAAAATTCTGTGTTGGGTTGTTTTCAAATTCGTTTGTGTTGGCGAAAATTGACACAAAAAGATTCATATCGTGTCATGTATCAATCTGTGTTATGAAAATGGATCGAGTTAAGCTAAATATGAGATAGAGAAACTAAAAGATAAAGTAAATGGCACACACACAGGACACAAGTATTTAATGTGATTCAACAGTGTGCCTAAGTCCACAGACAAAGATAGATCAAAAGTTTAACTATAGATGAAATATAGTACAAAAGTGGAAACTAACATTCAAACCCCAAACCCTAATACACCCAATAATCCTTAGAAGGGTAATGCATAAAATTGGGTATAAAATGGAAAGTATAAGAAGTGTTTTCTCTCACTAAGTGTTTACTCAACTTTGATACTTCTTCAATGCTTGACAAATGAATTTCCAAGCCCTCTATATTGTACTTCATGTGGTTGCTAATCTTGCTGAAAGCTAGTCACACGGCATCTTCAATTTGAAGATGATTTCGGCTACCTAATGTTGCACCTAACTAAAATTGCTGCTACAAAAAAGTTGAGGCTTCAATTGCACAAATGGTTAGAAAATTGTGGTTGTATGTGAAGAAAAAACTTGTCAATAATAAAGTTGCAGTTGGCTAACAATAGCTAATCGAAAACAAATCCCCCCTCCAACAGGTATAGGGATGAAATAGTAAACTAAATTCTACTTCAAAAAACTTTTTATACAATCTTCTCAAAGAAAATCTGATAAAGAATTATGTCTTGCGGGCGCCAATCAAGTTCAAGCAGTGGTGGAACTTGATTGCCGTGATAGGCTTTGTCATCATGTCTGCCAGATTATCCGCTGTTGCAATTTTTTCCACTTTGATAAAACCATTATATATAATATTTCTGATGAAGCGAAACCTGACATCAATATGTTTGGTCCGTTCATGATACATTTGATTTTTTTGTCAAATGTATAGCGCTCTAGCTATCATAGTTGACAATTGATAGACTTTGTTCTAAGACTAAATCAGTGACCAAAGCTCTGAGCCAGATGGCTTCTTTCACTGCCTCAGTAGTTGAAAGAGCAACAGTTGATTGTGAAGTTACTTTCCAGCTAATGGCACATCCTGTGAGAGTGAAAATGTAACCTATCAAGGATCTTCTCTTGTCCAAATTCCCTACATAATCTGAGTTCACAAAACCAACTACACTTTTGGATGTGTTAATACTGCTACGATCAAAGACCAGACCAACATTTGAAGTACCCCGCAAATATCGAAGTATCCATCTCACCGCCTGCTAGTGTTTTTTTTTCCAGGGTTCTTCATATACTTGCTAACAACACTAACAACATGTGAAATATTTGGGCGAGTGCATATCATGACATACATCAGACTACCAACAGCACTAGCATAAGTAATATGTGACATGTGTTTCTTCTACTCGTCGGTCTGTGATGACAACTTCGCTGATAGGCGAAAATGCATAGCAAGTGGTGTACAAATCGGCTTGGAACTTTCTATCCCGAACCGCTCAAGCACTTTCTTAATATACTTCTTCTAAGATAAACAGAGCTTGCCTACTTCACGGTCTTGATGAATTTCCATGCTAAATTTTTTTGAGCTGCACCTAAGTCTTTCATTTCAAACTCTAAATTGAGTTGAGATTTCAACTTGGAAATTTCTGACATATCATTAGCAGCTATCAACATATAATAACAGATACAAAAATGAGCTATCAAAGAGCTTCCTGAAATACACACAACTGTCATAGTTACTTATAGAATAACCATGATCGATCATAAAGGAATCAAACCGCTTATACCACTGTCGTGGGGATTACTTTAACCCATACAATAATTTATTCAACAAGCAAACATGATCTTCATTTTCCAGTTCAACAAAACCTTCAGGTTGATGCATGTAAATTTGTTCTTCAAGCTCACTATGTAGAAAAATAGTTTTAACATCTAGTTGTTCAAGCTCCAAATTATGCAAGGCAACTAATGCAAGTAAAACAAAAATTGAAGTATGCTTTACCACCGGTGAGAAGACTTGATTGATATCATTTTCTTTTGAAGACCCGTTTGCAACCAATAATCTTTTGGCTCATTGGCGGTTTAACTAGCTCCCATGTCTTATTCTTGTGAAAAGACTCTATCTCTTCATTCATAACAACAATCCATTGATTCTTTGCTTGTAATGGTAGCACGGTAAGTGGAAGGCTCCTCCTCTTTAAAAGATTCTGCCATAGTCAAAGCATAAGCAACTAGATTTGCAGAAGCATACCTCTAGGGTGGCATGATCTGTCTGCGCCTGTCTTCGAGAAGCAATAGTGTCTTGTTGTGTAACGCCTGGCAGCTTCAAGAACCAATGACTATCCCCCACAAACTAACACGCGACTTTTCAACGTGCTTTATCCTCACGCACTTCCTAAGAAAACTTCCAAGGAGGTCACTCATCCCAAAATTACTCCAAGTCAGGCACACTTAACTATGGAGTACTTCTGTTCCGGGCTACTGAAAAGTAGATGCATCTTATTAGTATAGGCACATTGTACTTGGAGAGAGGCCCTGCTTTGATACCACTTGTAACGCTCGGCCGCTTCAAGAACCAATGACTATCCCTACATAATAATACGAGACTTTTCACCATATTTTATCCTTACACACTTCATGAGAAAACTTCCCAAGAGATCACCCATCCCAGGATTGCTCTAAGTCAAACATGTTTAACTATGGAGTTCTTCTGTTCCGGGCTATCGAAAAGTAGATGCATCTTGTTAGTATAGGTAGTACCAATTAATTATTATAAGTTATCCCCAACTATGCAGTCTCATACCTGCACAGTCTTTGGAATCCCTCTCTTTCGGGTGTCGATTCGATTCATTCATGTACCCCCTGGAAGCCTTCCAAACGCCGCTCGTCTTCATTGCCTTTTCGCACCATACCCCTTCGCACCAGCGATCACTCCCCGCCCTCGTCAGTGCCTGGGATGTTACATGTTGCGATGGTGGTGCTTCCTCATGTTACACCTCCTCCTCCGTGGGATCTTCTGGTGTTGCTTCAAGCATCGTCTCTGAAGCATCAAATTGTAACTCCACTTGATGTTTGTCACTTTCACTACAACTTGCATCTGTATCATTTGAATTCTTTTTTTGATGAAGCGTAAAAGATTCATTAAAAGTGATATACCTGCTGATTAGAAACTTGGGTGAGTTATGATCAGGACACCACAACTTATATCCTTTCATCCCTTGTCCATATCCAAGAAAAATGCACTTTTTGGCTCTAGGCTTCAATTTTCCTTCACTAACATGAGCATAAGTTGGACAACCAAAAATTCTCAAGAAAGAATATTAGCAGGTTTACCTGACCGTAGTTCCTCAGGTGTCTTAAATCCAATAGCAATCGATGGAGAACTGTTCACCAAATAACTAGTTGTGTTGACTGTTTCAGCCTAAAACTTCTTTGGCAGACCTATAGTAAAAAGCATGCAACATACTTTCTCCAAAAGAGTTATGTTCATGTGTTTCGCAACTCCATTTTGTTGTAGAGTACCCTTGACCGTATGGTGTCTTATGATGCCTTCTTTCTTGCAAAGCTCATTAAATTCTCCTAAACAGAATTCTAAACCATTATCAATCCGTAAATGCTTCACCTTTTTACCGATTTGATTTTCTATCATGGCTTCCATTCCTTGAATTTATGGAACACATAATTTTTATTCTTCAAGGTATAAATCCAGACTTTACTAGAAAAATCATCAATAAAAATCAGTAAATACCTTGCACCACTGAGAGATGGAACTTATGAAGGACCCTATAGATCATAGTGAATATAATCCACAGTTCCTTTGGTATTATGGACACTAGTACCAAATTTAATTCTTTCATGTTTGCCAAAAGCACAATTCTCACATAAGTCAATTTTACATGTTTTCTGGCTACAAAGCAAACCACGTTTGCTCAATTCGGTCATGCACCTCTTGCTTATATACCACAAGCGCATATGCCACGATCGAGTAGTGTCTGATTTTAGATCAACTATTGAGGAAATCAAAATAGAACCATAAACTATATCACCCTGCAAAAAAGAAAGACCACCTTTTCTTTTTCCTTTCATTACAATTAGAGCACCTTTGATAACCCTTAACATTCCACCTTCAGCGGAAAACTTACAAACCAATAAAGTCAAGAGTACCCAAAGAAATCAAGTTCGTCTTCAACTCTAGAACATACCGAACATTCATCAAAGTTCTAACAACACCATCAAACATCTTAACAATTTAATGATGCCTTAATATCTTTCATGCTAATGGAGTCTTTACCATAGAGCAAAGTGGTAACAAGATGCTCATATGAAAGGGGTAAAGAACATAATAAAATAAGAACTTGATCCTCATCTATGTACATTAAGATTTCTAAGATCCATAATTACATGATTTAATGCATCAATATGTTCCTTAATAGGAGTTCCTTATTTCATTCAAAGTGTGTAAAGACTTTGTTTGAGGTATAACCTGTTGGTGAGAGATTTTGTCGCGTACAGGCTTTCGAGCTTCTGCCACACGCCAAGTGCAATGTCTTCCTCCACTAACTCACATAACACCTTGTCTGAGAGATTAAGAATAATTGCACCGCTAGCCTTCTCGTCAACTTCTGCCAACTCCGCAACAGACATTATTTTTGTTGGAATGGTTGTTCTTGCTGTCGGAGCTTCACCATCAACTCCTTTTTCTTTGGCAATTTTTCTCTTTGCCTAAGTGCCTTTTAAAGTCCTTATTGGATCAAAATGGCACGCATTAGGCTAAAACTAATTTTTCCATCAAACTTCTCGATCTCATATTTAGCCTACATCTTTGAGAGATATCACAAAGCATAAGAAAGCTCTAATGCTAGTTTTTTATGAAAATGGATCAGTTTAAGCTAAATATGAGATAAAGAAAATAAAAGAGAAAGTAAATGGCACACACACAAGACACATGTATTTAACGTGGTTCAACAGTGTGCCTACATCCACAGGAAAAGACAGATCAAAAGTTTCACTAAAGATGAATAGAGTACAAAAGTGGAAACTAACACTCAAACCCCAATACACCCAATAATCCTCAAAAGGATAAGACACAAAATTGGGTATCAAATGGGAACTATAAGAAGAAATGTTTTCTCACACTAAGTGATTACTCTCACACTCTAATACATCTTCATGCGTTACAAATGAATTTCCTACCCCCATATATAATACTTCAGGTGGTTGCTCCTGTTAAAAGCAAATCACACAACATCTTCAATTTGAAGATGATTTGGGCTAACTAAAGCTGCACCTTACTAAAATTGTAGCTGCAAAAAAGTTGAGGCTTCAATTGCACAAATGATGAAAACATTGTGGCTGTATGTGAAGGAAAAACTTGCCGACAATAAAGTTGTAGCTGACTAACAATTGCTAATTGACAACAATCTGCGAACCCGAAATTGACTTGCATTAATCTTCTTAATATTTATTCGTGTTATGTCCACCCGCAATAGAAGCAACACACTTTGAGGCTGCGGTTGCGGTTTAGTCGTATTGTGTCGTGTCAACCCGCAAAATAAAAAGTTCGTGTTTGTGTCGAAGATTTTATCCCGATTTTGAATTCATATATTGTTCGGATTAAATATATTCGTGTCGAATTTCTATTATATTATGTCGTGTCGTATCAACCCGAATTGTCATCCCTAGTTTGAGGATTACTTGTACAAAGTTTTTTTCTCTTTCATTTTGTCATTGTTATAAGAGTTTCTATTTTTTTTCGAATATAATGTCTTATGAATCCATTTGTGTATCCCAAAATATTTCTTAGTACCTCCAAGATTAGTTGTAGGTGGAAAGAAAATTGGAACAAAAAAAGATCTAAGTTGTTAATATGTATAATTTAAAATTAAATAATAAGTCGTTCTAAAAAAGATATAATTTTGGTATTAAGAGTTTGTAAACTTTGTATTAGATGTGTGTATGTTTATAAAAATAAATAAATAAATTTAACAGAAAAAACTTATGCAATTTAACATTTTGAATGCAAATAATATTTTTTTTTAAATGTATAGAACATTAGACAGAAGTCCCACCCTAAAATAATGTGTAAAAAGCATTGACTAAAGTAGAAGCGATGATGGATCGCGAGTAGGGGTGCTAAATAAATCAGGGGCCTTTGGCTCGGCTTGTGAAGGCCTCAGCTTATATATCTAAAATTGTTTGTTGAAACCAAGTTTGGACTTGTATAAAAGCTCGTTTAATAAAAAGGCCTCAGACTCCAATTGAAAAACTCGGCCTTAGAGCCTCTCAGACTGGTCTAGTATATTAATTTTCATTTTTATTTTATATTTTTTATACTGCTTGTAATAGCCTTCGCTCTCTTCTCAATCCATTTCGTCCCATTTTATTGGTTAAATAGACTTTTTAAATGATTTTGTTCTATATTATGATGTTTTGATATACATTATATTTATGGAATTACTAGTGATGTTGATTGTATATCATGTTTGGATAAAGTTTTGTTATCTTATTTGTTTTAAACAGACTAACATGTCAAATCAAGCTTTTATTTTTTGTAAATAAGACAGGTTACAAGCCGATAATTATATTCATAACAAATAACAGACTTGGTTAAGCTGACACATTTAAACACAAACTTAACCTCTTAAAACCAAAGCTCGACTCAGTTCGGTCCGGTAACACCCCTAATCACGAGGGTGGGAAAGCACTTTAAGTACGATGAGAATATTGATCAATGGGTACGATAAGAAATTTTATATTATATATTTTGAAGAATACATAATACAAAATATTTAAAAGATTCCAGAAAAATATAAATTAATATGACACACTTTTATTGGTTGGTTATACAAGCGATGATGAGAGTACTAAATTTTTTTCCCAATGCTGGGCCTTGTGGTATTCTTTCCTGGTCAACACCATCATCACAATTCCAAAAAAAAAAAAAAAAAAAAAACCATCGTCACATTAAACGATAATTATTCCTTCACATCGCCACTCACCAAAGACAGTAATCATAATATATATATTTGTGGGATTTTATAATTCTCAAGAAGAATTGAAATCTCATATCGTAGAGATAAAAAAAATGTGAGACTCATGTGTTAGAAAAAATTATATATAGAACCCATGTCAGCACGGAAATCGAAGGGTGTGTAGGAAAATTGTAATTCTTATGTTGAATGAGAATTATAAAATCCATATTTTTAAGAGAAAAACTACTCTTATGTTGCATAATAGTAGTTTTATCTCCTACACACCCATCAAAAAACGTGACATTCATTATTTTATTTTATTTTCTTTAAATGGCGGGTCTCACCACATATGTGTCACAACATTGAGAAAAAATGAACCCTATTTTTAAAAGCGAACAAAGAGAGAAAACAAAAACAGCAAACCAAAGAGGTCAGAATAATAAGTTATTGTTTTCCAAACACAGTTCAAACTTCAAGAGGGATTAATTGATGAGTTTTAAAAAATTCAATCGCGTGTAATATTTATGGCATGATATGTTACTCTAATTTAATATACGAAAGTATTAAGTATAGTAAGTATCTTGTGCTTGAATATTTTTAAATTTAAATTAAAAATCATTTAAGAAAAATAAGATAATTGATTGAGATAAAATTTTAAAATATATATATAAATTTTAAAATACTTAAATTAATATATATATATATATATATATGTGTGTGTGTGTGTGTGTAATCCAGAATAATTTATATTTACTTTTAAAATGTTAAAATGACATATTATTAAAAAAACTAAATAGCTTACCCCAAAAAAACTAAATTATTGAGATACTTTTAAAAAAAGTGTATTCTAATTTAATAAATAAGTGTGCTCTAATATAGCAATCAACTTAACATTTAACGTATATAAAGATTCCTAATATATAAATTTTAAGATATATGAAGATTCCTAACTGATCAGTCCAACAAATATTGGTGGAAAATATGAAGGACAAATATAAAAAGTTTAAGCATGATTTTTGCTAACAAGCATGCCGCAATTTTTGCGTGGCTCGCGGTGTGTTTCTTCCATTTCTCCTAATTTAATACGTGTCTCCCTTATGAAGTGAATTCGAAGGATAAGGAAAGAGTTATAGTCGGTCGCACATTTTTTTCCCCTTTCTACTTATTATATAATTAGTTCAATATTAAATAAGGGATGATTATTAAATTACTAAATTCTCCATACGACCAGCAAGCTCCACACCTCAAAACCACTATTGTGCACATATTCTAGAAAGAACGCTGGTTTTACCTGTCACTATATTGAGGTATTTTTTTATTTTTTATTTTTTGGTAAATGGCATTTTCTATTAATTAAGGGATCCCATTTCCTATGCACGAGTCCAATTATTTATTAGTCGGAGTAGTTTTGACATCCGCAAATAAAAAAAAAAATGTGCATCCTTCACGGAGCCTTTTGATACACTTTCACTCCCTACTTGGGGTCAGATCACCACCATAACAAACAGGCAACGAAAAAAAAAAAAAAAAAAAAAATAGGTTTGATATGAAATGGGTGCTGTCTAATATGTGAATCCTAATTTTATGGTTTTGAATTTTGATTAATACCATTATATAAGGGAGCATGTGTGAAGTTAAAATTTGGAATCTTGTGTTTGTGTGTATTGGTGACAAATCTATTATGATGATATTATTATTGTGTTATTCAATAAATAATTGTGCCTATGTGGAAATAGTATGAGAGTGAATGGAACTAAAGCTACAGGTTGAATCTTCATAACTTAATAAAATTGTTGTTTTATTTCTTTACCAAAAAAAAAAAATTGTTGTTTTCTTTTGATTTTGCTATAACAGGGGGAGAGAGGAGACCTGTTTGAATTGTCATTCCAAAAATAATTTTTTAATTTTTAAAAGGGTTTGATGTTTGTCATTTTAAATAACATAAGTTATGTCATTTTAGGAGAGAGATAGACACAAGGAATGAAAATAAAGTTGGTGGTTTTTTTTTAATTTAAATTTTAAATAAACTTTTTATTTTGTATCTATTTCTCTCTTAAAATGACATAACTTTATGTCATTTAAAATGACAAACACTTTTCCCTTTTTAAAATAAAAAAACCTATATCAAAAGATTTGTTTTATAAAAATAATTCTAAAAATTATAACTATTATATATTTTTTAATATAAATATAAATTTAAAACTTAAAGTACATGATATCCCTCTATGTTACATAAAGAGCATCAAATATTGTCAAATTGGGCAAAACTTATTTTAATATAGATCGACTCTTAATATAAAGTTTGGTAGTGAGAACTTTGTCGGCCATATAATCTTATATGATTTGAATCAAATTAGTTGATTAATATATATATATATATATATATATATATATATATATATAATGGAGAGAGATTATACTTCGCAATATAATACGTATGTTACACTAGGGATGTGCATGGGTCGAACCGAACCGGTTTTTTTGAAAATCCGAACCGAATTGGTTTAAGTGGTTCGGTTTGAAAGTGGTTCGGTTCGGTCTAAAACTGGTTCGGCTCAGAAGTGGTTCGGTTCGGTTCGAAAGTGGTTCGGTTCGGTTCGGATGTGGTTCGGAACCGGTTCGGGTCGACCCTTTTTTTGAAAAGAAAAAAATTAAAAAAATTAAAAAATAAAGTTATAAAAATTAATTTGGTTTGGTTTGAAAATGGTTCGGTTCGGTTCGGAAACGGTTCGGTTCTTAAACCGGTTCTAAAAACTGGTTCGGTTCTTAAACCGGTTCTAAAAACCGGTTCGGTTCATGAACCGGTTCTTTAAAAACCGGTTCGGTTCATGAACTAGTTTTTTAAAATCGGTTATTTTATGGAGCGGTTCGGTTCGGTTCATGGTTCGACCCACTTTTATGGTTATTTTGCACACCCCTATGTTACACCGTGACATATAGCGGTTACCATGCATATCGTATATCAAACATGAATTAATATATATCCAGTTTAGATAGTTATCAAGCTCATGTGAATTCTAAGTACAGTTTTTATTATTATGTCATTAAGCTTAACTATATAATTGCTTACAAACTTGTGAAAGGAGGGGAGGCACTTATATTTTTTTGTGCATGTTGTATGAGTGAGATAGACTTAGTTTTTGTCTCTTTGGTGATTGTTTCAGAAAAGTAAATGCAATGGGATCGTCATGGGTGGAGGATGATTTCGCCGTATCAAACAACAATCGCCGGAGCTCGTTCTCTGCGAGTTTTGAAGAGATGTGGACGGCATCGCCGGACGTGTTCAGTGTCCCTGGTCGGAACTCACACGAGTATGACGAAAGGGAACTCAGATTGGCCGCCATAGACCGCTTGCCAACTTATGATCGCATGAGAAAAGGATTGCTGCTTGAAGATGGAAATATTGTCCATGAACAAGTTGATGTTACCAGGCTTGGGTTTCACGACAAGAAGGTGCTAATGGAGAGCATATTAAAGGTTGCTGAAGAAGACAATGAGAAATTCCTACGCAGACTCAGAGACAGAGTCGATAGGTGTTTGTTTAATATAATTATTCCTCTCTTTTTCTTATATTATTAATTACTCTTATTTATTTATTTTTCTGACACGGTTTGCATTTGTTACAACGCACAGGGTGGGGATTGAAGTTCCGAAAATTGAAGTCCGTTACGAGAATTTATCAGTGGGGGGAGATGTGTACGTTGGGAGCAGAGCCCTTCCTACTCTGCTTAATGCTACTCTCAGCATTCTCGAGGTTTGTTTCTACTCTAAAATCTAAATTATTAATGGTGATTCAAGAACCTTATTTTCTCGGCTTTTTACCATTATACTCCTTAATTAATAATTAATTATCAAATTGACCTTGTTTATAAATTAGTGTAAAAATTTAACATTTTCAATAAATATAACAACAATCTATCCATGTTTGACCATTGATTATTATGATAATCGAATACCCCTCTCTATCCGGATATATTTCGCGAAATAAATCTGTTCTTACACATGTTGAATAGAGAGAAGATACCCGGTACTAGCCTATTTTTAACATGCTATTTACCTTTGTGGAGTTTCAATTTAAGTGCTTTGTGTAAGTTGTACTGAGTTCAAAACAATGTGAATAGTTCAAGACAAGAAACTTTTTTTGAGGAAAGTACACAAGAATTGGATCATGTGAAAAACACGTTTGGTAATATATTTTTCTGAAAAAATAAAATAAAAATCTAGCGAGAAAATTTAAACTCAACTCTTATAACATTTTTTATAATTCATCATGATAAATCGTGCATAAAGATGATGCCTTATACCCAACAGGTCATTGATATGAAATTATCACTGGAGTTAAAAGAATTCATGTCATATGCTTAACATCGTTCATAGGTGAGGGAGAAGGAGAACTTGTTTACAGGTGAAGGACAGTCTATATGAGCCTTAATTATTTATCTGGTTATCCCTTTCCATCCGGATAAATAATTCAAGCATTTATTTTTAGATTATGAACAATATTTGGGTATCCTCTTAACTATCAAGGATGAAATTTTTAAATTATACCCGGGTATTTTCCTATCTACGTGGGTATTTTACATAAACAGAGATAGATGGATGATATATTTTGATTCAAGGACGAATTAGTAATTAATTATTAAATTAAAACTATGCTGGTCAAAAAGTCTATTTTCTGATATAAAACAAGAATGCTTTCTGCTTTGGCTTTGACGGTGTTTTGTATGTGTTGTTGATCCCGTTTGTGTGGTTTTTTAAAATTTTGAGATAATTGTTCTGATTCGTTTGTTGTGCACGACAGAGTATGTTGGGATTGTTTCACCTTGCACCTTCCAAGAAGAAAGAAATTCAGATTCTCAGAGATATTAGTGGAATAGTTAAACCATCAAGGTAGCTTATCGAACTGCATAAAATACCTAATCACAAAAAATGCCTGACGATTTTAAGATGGTTTAATAATTCTCACATCACAACAATAGATAAATTTATCTATATGCATACAATAAAAGTGAACAAGACTCATGTTTTCTCTTTCTACTTCTTCTCTTCATATGAAGTTTATATATTTTATTTTATTTTGGGAAATATTTCAATTTGTTTATTACTTCATGACTAGTCTGATTGGGGGTGAGTCCAGAATTAAGGTTTTAAACCCCTTCGAAAAGTGGTGCTGAGGAGGATCGCTCTCACCCCGACGCTGCTCAGTCCCATACTCCAACTGTGTATAGAATATAAATTCATCTTCTACAACATAAAAAATTATTAACCTGTTTTAAAATGTATTTTCTACCTGCTTATAATTTTAACATCAAAAAGAAAATTGCAGTTGTCTTGTTGACAAATGAACAATTATTTTAGAGTAAGGTATTGTTTGGTTGAAGTTTTTGGTGGAGATGCCTATCTATTTGAGTTTGGGGATTGATGTTGTCTTTGTTTAGTTGAGGGTTTCTAAAAATTTGTCTACCAATCTCTTTTGCCTAGCAATTGAGAATCAAGTGCAAAAATGCACAAAAATGCACCATGGAAGTTTACCAACTTGAACATGGTATTGCATATATAACTGGGGAAATGAGAAAAAGGTGATAAAAATGATGACAATGTTATCTCTTTTAACCCAATTTTCTCGGTAAATTTTTTTCCAACCAAACAATTTTTTTTTATATTTTCCTACCAAACTCATTTTCTAACCATTTCCCTATCAATTACACTTCTGTAATATTCAAAAAATTTATCCTCAATCAAACACCCCCTAAAAGCATTTCTCAAGTTACGGAAAATAAAAAAAAATTACTGCAGAGATAATATATATATAAGGGAAATATTACTCTCATTTTACATGAGTTAATTATCTCATGTTATCACACATCGAAAATTCCACCCACTTTTTTTTTATCCTTTAATTATGAGTCCCACATAATTTCTCTTTATAACATGAGAGAGCTACTCTCAGTTAAAATGAGAGTAGCATTCCCCAATATATATGTGGGATCATTGGTATTTTTTTTCTCTCTGAATGGTGGGACCCATGCCAAAAAATCATCACTGGAAATTTTTTTTGTTTTCCTTTAAATTGAGAAATGTTTCATTTTGTTAATTTTATAACATTTGAGTCTACCTGAGAGTTCACTTAGTAGAAATGTGAAATACAAACCAAGAGCCAACTTTGGACCCATTCTAGTAGTACGTTATTCTTTTAATAAAAAAAACTATGACATTTGAAATAATATTTGTTTGTTTGATATGAAAATTTCAGGATGACTTTACTTTTGGGTCCTCCAGGGGCTGGGAAAACTACGTTGTTGTTGGCACTTGCGGGGAAACTTGACCGGGATTTAAGAGTTCGTTTTCCTTTTTCCAATTAATTTGTTTTATTAATTTTCTTTCAAGCCTGAGACATACTTAAATTTTGAGTTAATTGACATTTTACATGAAATCATAATTTACATAATTAAATAGTCATTCTCATTATCCTTATTTTATTAATAAAAATAATTAAATATATGGAATTTTTTACTAATACATAATTTATCCTTTAAGTCTAATGAACTCATAGATAAATATAAAATTATTGATGTAACATCATCTCCAATTTTGTTTTCTTCTGTCCAAATCTAGGCCACCTAGTTTTAGCGGTTTGAGTTGACTGGTTTTACCCTGCTCATCTGTTGTCTAGTTTTTCAGTAAATTTACTTGTTATCATGTTAGTGTGTAATTTTGTTTGATAACACAATGAGCTTAATGTTATGTATGAGCAGGATTCTGGGAGAATTACATACTGTGGCCATGAGCTAACTGAATTTGTTCCTCAAAAAACATGTGCCTATATTAGTCAACATGACCTTCACTTTGGACAAATGACAGTGAGAGAGATATTAGATTTTTCAGGACGCTGTTTGGGTGTTGGCACCAGATATGAAACGATGGTGGAACTTTCAAGAAGGGAGAGAGAAACAGGAATTAATCCGGACCCTGAGATTGATGCTTACATGAAAGCTATTGCAATGTCAGGCCAAAAAACTAATTTGATTACGGACTATGTTATCATGGTTTGTGTCTCAATCTCAGCTTTATCTTATTAGTATTATCTCCATGCTTTTACCTTTCCCCTCTTTTATACAAACCGATTTCTATTATATTCTGATAGATACTTGGATTGGATATTTGTGCGGACATTATGGTTGGTGATGAAATGAGAAGGGGTATTTCCGGTGGGCAAAAGAAACGTCTCACGACAGGTTAATTTCTTCTCTATTAGACCCTTAAGCAACGAATTGAAGTCATGAAATCTCAAACATTCATAAATCAACGATAAGCAATTAAAATAACGGGTTTAATCTTTCTCATATTATAAGAGATGAATTTATCTTATCTTCTACACACATAAAATTATATGGATTCATATGGGTCTATGTAGGGTTATACATGGGTCAGGTTTTTGTGTCGACTCAACCAAACTTGGTTTTTATAGATAAAGTATTTTGACCCGACCAGCTTTAATTTGATTCAAGTCAGGTCTAACTTGGTTTGAGTTCTAGTTCAGAACCGGTTCGGATTAGACTTAACTTGGTTTCTGAAGTGGGTCTGACTTGGTTTCTAAAGTGGGTCAAATCTGACCTGACCGGTTTTTGACTTTGTTTCGTCATAAAATTTCGTCGAAATTTCTACGTTGCAAACGACGAAGATTTCGTCACAAAATTATTTTTTCATCAAAAGACTTTTTGTCCAAAAGCGACGGAATTTTTTCTCTAATGAAAATTTTTACAAAAATAAATTTTCTATCAAAATTCAGTTTCCATCAAAAGTTTTGACAAAAATGATTTCCTCCATCAAATGTTTTAAACGAAAAAAGAATTCCATCAAAAAATTTGATGGAATATTTTTCGTTCAAAACTTCGATAGGAATGTGTTTTGACGAAGATTTTGACGGAAATTGTTTTGAGAGAAATGTTTCTTCGAAACTTTCGACGAAATTTAGATTCTCTAAAGAATTTTAACGGAATATTTTTTCCTTCAAAATTTTTGATCGAAATATTTTCTGTCAACAAATTTTACGAATTTTTTTGAGAGAAATGTATTCCGTTGAGAATTTTGATGGAAATGTTTTTTTATCGAAAAACTTGACGAAAATATTTAGTCGAAAATTTTCGATAGAAATTTGTTTCGCTAAAACTTCGGCAAAAATTTTTTTTGTCAAAAAGTTTAACAAAAATGTTTCCGTCGAAAAATTTTGCCGCAATTTGAATTCTGTAAAGAATTTTGATGAAATTTTTTCCATCAAATTTTTTTGAGGAAATGAGTTTCGTTGAAATTTTTTATGCATATGTAAAAAATCTTGGTCATTTATCAATAAATCAATGAGGGCAGAATTCTTTTTTTTTTTTTGAAATATTCTAATCGGTTCATTGCTTCGAACTAATCCGATTTGGCGCGAGCCCAGTATTAAGGCTTTAAACCCCTTCCAAAGATGGTACTTGGGAGATTCGAACACATGCTCTCATCCCCACATGCTTAGCTCTCATCCCCACCTACTTAGTTCTCATGCGCCAACTGAGCTACCACCATTTGGTGTGGAACTAGAAAGTTTCATATAAAATTTTAATCATTATTTTCGTGAATCTGACAATTATAATTTATTGGATCACACTTATTAATTAATTATCAATTATCTATAATATAGCTGTTAGATCAGAAATAATTTAATAGTCAAAATTTGGTATCAAATTTTTTAGTTTGACACTATGATCCTGTCCCATGATGAAAATTTTAACCATAAAGTCTGTAATAGATTACATAAGAGGTGCTTTTAATTTTTAGGGTTTTTTTTCCTCATATTATAAGAAATAAATTTATCTTATAAAAATGTGTGTAGTCATATTTTTTCTTTCTCTCCATTCTTATCACGTGGACTAGGAGTGTACAAAAAAAATTGGTTCACTTGCCTTAACCTTGACCTGACCCATAAATACCTATTTTTTTTAACTAAGTTTAAATAGTGACCCACTTTTATTGTTTTAGACCTGACTTATTTTAATAATGACTCATTGACCCAAAACTTGACCCATACCCATTATATGAAAAAAAAGATAAAGAAAATTACAATTACATTAAAAGAAAAGTTTTCACGTAAAACAATTACGTCAAATTTATTTACAAAATTTATTTCCATAAAAAAATTTCGCAAATTTTTTTGACAAAAAATATTTTCTTCAAAATTTGTGACTAAAAACATTTATGTAAAAAAAATTGACGGAAAATTTTTTTGTCAATTTTTTTTACAGAATCTAAATTTCGTCAAAATATTTCACAAAAAAATACAACATTATATTCATAAAATCCTAAAAGAAATCTCTTGATGTGATAAGCCACTAAATTATCCATGCTTCAATTCTACAAGTCCTTTGGCTTGAGGGGTGTGTTAAAAAAATAATATAATACATAATTAGGAAAATATTTATCTAATTACAAGAGACAAAGTTGAAATATGTGATATTTATCACTATTTTTTCTTATTATCTCTTATTACTAACTTTGTCATCATTAGATTAAAATCAAATAACAGTTACAAAAATAATATTAAGTAAAAATCGTTAATTTGATTTTAATTTAATGATAATAAAATTAATCATAAGAAATAATAAGAAAATAAAGTGATAAATATAATCTCTCCAGATAAAGTTCCTTGTTTAACTCTAAAACTATATTATTTTGAGATTCAGTGTAAAAATACAGGATGCTTTGGGAATTTTGCTTCTCTCGCCGTATATATTTTTTTCTCAAATCCCAAAGCAACGCTGGTGTTTTGTGATAGCACGATATATTTTTATCTTGGGAGAAAAACTAAACCCTATAAAATAATAAAAAAAACATTCCCCAGAAGTTTAAATTAATTCTTTGCAAAGACAGAGCATAAGAGGATTCATTACCATTTATAAGTTAAGGGTACCTTCAAAACCCACGTATACTTGTGCTATTCTTCTTCCAAAGCCTAGATTTTTTCTGATTCCCAAATAATATAATGGTATGTATATAATAAGCCTTTGGAGTTCATTATTAGATTCATATTTTGTTTTAACTTCTGTATAGGGGAGATGTTGGTAGGACCGGCGAAGGCACTCTTCATGGATGAAATATCAACAGGATTGGACAGTTCCACCACATTTCAGATATGCAAATTCATGAGGCAAATGGTTCATATAATGGATGTGACCACTGTGATTTCTCTTCTACAGCCAGCACCAGAGACCTTTGAACTCTTTGACGACATTATCCTACTTTCAGAAGGTCAAATTGTATATCAAGGTCCACGTGAGAACGTGCTAGAATTCTTTGAAAACATGGGTTTCAAATGTCCTGAAAGAAAAGGAGTTGCTGATTTTTTACAAGAAGTAACGTCTAAGAAAGACCAGCGACAATATTGGTTTAGAAAAGATGAACCTTACAGATATGTTTCGGTTCCTAAATTTGTTAAGTCATTTCATTCGTTTCACATAGGAGAGCAACTTACGACTGATCTTGGGGTTCCTTATGATAAGAGACAAACCCATCCAGATGCCTTAGTGAAAAACAAATATGGAATATCAAATTGGGAACTATTAAAGGCATGCTTTTCAAGAGAATGGCTATTTATCAAGCGAGATATTTTTGTTTATATATTCAAGACAACAGAGATAACAGTCATGTCTATTATTACCTTTACTGTGTTCCTTAAAGCACAAACGCCAGTGGGCAATGTTCAAGACGGACAAAAATTCTTTGGAGCACTATTTTTTACTCTAATTAAGGTTATGTTTAATGGAATGGCAGAACTATATATGACAGTTATAAGGCTTCCTGTATTCTACAAACAAAGGGATTTTATGTTCTACCCTGCATGGGCGTACGGATTACCTATATGGGTTCTCAGGATTCCTCTATCCTTTATGGAATCAGGGATATGGATTGTCCTTACATACTATACAATTGGATATGCTCCTTCTGCTAACAGGTAACGTACGTTAACGTGAGTGCACTTTTTTCAAATATAGAGGCCTTAATTTTCTTGCTCAGCCTAGTATTATAGAGCAGCTTAATATTTCTTTTTTTTTTCTTTTCTAATTTTTTTTTGGGGGCTTTGACATTTTTTATATAGATTAGAAATTTAGAATGATAACAATTTCTTAATTCACATTATCTGTTCCTTTATTTCATCAGATTTTTCCGACAATTCTTGGCATTATTTGGCATTCATCACATGGCTCTCTCGCTATTTCGGTTCATTGGCGCAGTTGGTAGAACACAAGTTGTTGCTACTACAATGGGTTCCTTGACATTGCAACTGATATTTTTGCTAGGAGGTTTTATCATTGCCAAAGGTAAGTCATTGATCACTTCGTAATTTTGTATAGTTTAAGGAAGCATTAATAATATTAACTATGTTATTTTTTCACTTACTATTCTTTTACATTCATATTCTATAGTTCGGAACAAATACTTATTCCAGTTTATTTTCTTTGGTGCTTGTAGACGACATTGAGCCGTGGATGATATGGGGCTATTATATATCTCCAATCATGTATGGTCAGAATGCCATAGTAATGAACGAATTCTTAGATAAAAGATGGAGTAAAGTAAGGCATCAATTTTCTCTTTCTTGTTTCTCACTGTCTGTCTTACATACTTGCAAACAACAAAGACAAATTTGTGTCTAGCTATAGTTACATCTATTGTATAAACTTTAAGCATTATTAAATATCTTTTTTATGTGTTGCAGAAAAATACAGACCCTAGAATTGATGCACCTACAGTTGGAAAAGCACTTCTCAAATCTAGAGGCTTTTATACAGAAGATTATTGGTTTTGGATCTGCATTGTAGCCTTGCTTGGGTTTTCTCTTCTCTTTAACGTTCTATTCATTGTTGCATTGACTTATCTGAATCGTAAGTTATACCCGTTGGGTTTTTGAAATAAATACTGAATAAACTTTTCACCGTTGGCAAACCCTTATAATGTCAAACAAAAATTTCAGCTTTCGGTGATTCAAAAGCTGTCATTGCGGACCGCAAGAAGAATAAATATTCATCCTGTGGACAGCACGTCCTTGAAGGTTTTTTTATCTATCTATTTTTCCCTTATTTGTTGGTGATTCCAACGGTATCTCATTGTTATTTAGAGAAATGATGGTTATAACTAACCAACAGCATTAATTTTGATTCAGAAACATGTTTTTGAGTAATTTATTTGCAGTAGTTCTTTTGAATAGATTTTAGTATTTCAATACAGATTCATTTAATCATTTCTTCATTTTGCTGCAACATTTTTAGAAAATTTTAGATGCACATAGTTCTCATGCAATTCAATGACACCACTTCATTTAACGCTGCTAATCCTTACTGACAATGAGCAGGTGCAGAAATGGCAGTAAAATATTCTTCAACAATTGCTAGTTCTTCGATCAAACGTCCGAGAAGAGGAATGGTTCTACCGTTTCAACCTCTTTCACTAGCATTTAATCATATTAGCTACTATGTTGATATGCCTGCAGTAAGTCACTTCATTCTTAACATGACATTCTTTTGTGCTTTCCTTGACGCGTTTATGATTATGAAAACCTTATTGCGTATACCCCGATCTTCTTTGAATTCACTAGGGGTTAAGCTTCCTCGAATGCATAATGTTCTTATAAATTTCAATGCCTTTATATGTTTATCAAAATTGTTGGAAGTTTTCACTGAAAAGTTGAACTTTAGGCATCCAGTGAAATTTGTTGGGACCTGTTATTGTTCATAGTAAAGCTTTTGATTTTGTTTATGACTTCTATCACATTAGGAAATGAGGAGTCAAGGAAACAATAAGGATCGACTTCAACTGCTACAGGATGTCAGTGGTGCTTTCAGGCCAGGCATATTGACAGCACTTGTGGGTGTCAGTGGTGCTGGAAAGACAACCCTCATGGATGTATTAGCTGGAAGAAAAACTGGTGGTTACATTGAAGGAAGTATTAGCATCTCAGGTTACCCAAAGAACCAAACAACATTTGCACGAGTTAGCGGTTACTGTGAACAAAATGACATTCATTCTCCTCATGTTACTGTCTACGAATCGCTCTTATTCTCAGCGTGGCTTCGTCTTCCTTCAGATGTAGAGATACAGACACGAAAGGTGTGTTTGGAACAAGCTTTGTCTTCTTGGCCATTAAACAACTAGCTATGTTTTTAATCCAACTCTTTTTTCAATAGAATTTTGATTTAGTTATATTTATATTGATGATGCAGATGTTTGTTGAAGAAGTTATGGAATTGGTTGAGCTTAAACCAATCAGAAATGCTCTTGTGGGCCTTCCAGGCGTGGATGGTCTATCAACAGAACAAAGGAAAAGGCTTACTATTGCTGTAGAGTTGGTTGCAAACCCTTCAATCATCTTCATGGATGAACCTACATCCGGCCTTGATGCTAGAGCTGCTGCTATTGTTATGCGAACTGTGAGAAACACAGTACAAACGGGGAGAACCATTGTGTGCACAATTCACCAACCAAGCATAGACATATTCGAAGCTTTTGATGAGGCAATTCTAGGCCCCCCAGTTGTTTGAGTTTTTGTGTTATTTCTTTGGTTGATTATTTTAAATCTTCAATTTTGATTACTTGGTTAATGTAGCTATTGTTGATGAAAAGAGGAGGGCAAGTTATATATGTCGGACCCCTTGGTCGCTGCTCAAATAAGCTCGTAGAATATTTTGAAGTGAGTATTGAAGCTTTTCTATGTCTATCGTCTAATAAGTCTGTAGACCTTTGCTCCATAGTGACAAAAGTTTCATACATATGTAATGTACATGTACTTAATTCAGGCTATCCCTGGGGTTCCAAAAATTAAGGATGGTTGTAATCCTGCCACATGGATGCTTGATATCAGCTCTCCTTCAATTGAGGCTCAACTTGATGTCAATTTTGCAGAGATTTATGCTAATTCTATCCTTTATCAGTAAGTTTCATGTTGTAATTATGCTAATTATTAGCGTGCTTGTAACTTATATGCAACAAGAATTCTAGCTTTATAACTGTTGTTTTCTCTCTACTTTTTTCAGGAGGAATCAAGAACTTATCCAAGAGCTCAGTACTCCAGTACCTCATTCAGAAGACTTGTACTTCCCAAGCAAATACTCCCAATCATTTTTTGTTCAGTGCAAAGCTAACTTCTGGAAACAACGTTGGTCCTATTGGAGAAATACTCAGTATAATGCCGTTCGGTTCCTCATGACAATAATCGTTGGAGTAATGTTTGGTATAATTTTCTGGAACAAAGCCAAAAAGACGTGAGTCATTTACATTTTACCTATTCATTACTCTTGTCTATAATATTTATGACACATAAAGCTTTGCGTACCACTGTTATCTCGTGTTTGGTATTCTACAAAGTCATAGCCTTTCAGATTAAAATTTGCATTTCAAGTGAATTTTAACTTAGGAAGTTTATTTAACAAATTTTGTTGGCAGCCACAAGCAGCAAGATTTAATGAATCTTTTGGGAGCCATGTATGCTGCTGTGCTTTTTCTTGGAGCCATGAACGCTTCATCGGTGCAATCAGTTGTTGCCATTGAAAGAACTGTCTTCTACCGTGAAAGAGCAGCAGGGATGTATTCTGCATTGCCCTATGCATTTGGCCAGGTATAAAAGCAAAGGAAGAGTGATTGATGGATTCAAAGAAAAACTAATAAATCCAATTTTGTTTTATTTATTGGAATAAGTTCGTGTTGCTTTTGAAATGACAAATCTTTGTTAGACAAGTTCCATGGATAAAGGCCATGTCCCAATGGAAAAGAAAGAAAATATATTCAAACTAAAAGTACCTCATTGATTATGCAGGTGGCCGTAGAGACAATTTATAATGCAGTTCAAACAGCTATTTACACTATAATCCTTTACTCCATGATTGGGTTTGATTTGAAGGCAGCGAACTTCTTTTGGTTCTACTATTATATTCTGATGTGTTTTATCTACTTCACCTTGTATGGGATGATGCTTGTTGCACTAACACCGGGTGACCATTTTGCTGCCATTTGTATGTCCTTCTTCTTTAGTTTCTGGAATTTGTTCTCTGGATTTGTCATTCCTAGAACGGTAAGAGATCTACCATTTAGATATGTAATTCATAATTTGTTTCTAGAAATGAGATGCTTCCTTTTGCATATCAAAACCTATAATTCATCTAAATGTAACAGCAAATCCCTATATGGTGGAGATGGTACTATTGGGCTTCTCCTGTTGCTTGGACACTATATGGCCTTATTACCTCACAACTGGGTGACAAAACTGGAGAAGTGGAGATACCAGGAGCTGGAAGCATGGCATTGAAGGAATTTCTTAAACAAGGTCTTGGTTATGACTATGACTTCCTCCCAGCGGTTGCTGCTGCTCATGTTGGCTGGGTTATCCTTTTCTTGTTCGTGTTTGCCTATGGCATCAAATTCCTAAACTTCCAAAAGAGATAGTCTGAGCAAAAGCACATCTGATTTACGATTACTTGTACAATTTTTATTTTTATTTTTGTTTCTTTTTCCTTTTGTTAATGCTATAGGAGTTTGTTTGCTGAATATAATGCTTTAGGAATCTCCACTTTGACCGAATCCAACCAATAGGAAATATGAGTGGATAAATATGTGAACAAGTTCTTATATCCCTCACAAGTCACAACCACAGCCACAACTATTACCCCACACTTTGTATTCTTCCATTTTTATTTTTAGTTTTCCTGATCCATTTGAGTATCCCAAAATTTTTTCTTAGTTCCTTTAAGATTAGTTGTTTGGGGAAAGAAAATTGTATACAGAACTCAGGAGAGCAATTTTTCAACACATAAGATGGACTTTTATTTTTTGCATAAATTTATTATTATTTTTACATAAGTTGTTCGAATTTATAATTTAAAATAAATAATAAGTGGTTCTAAAAAAAGGGTATAAAGCCCATCCCCCAATGGCCCAATTCCAACCCATCGAAACTATACAATGCCATTGCCTAATTCTCGAAGCTGTCTCTATGACGACCCAACCCAACCTGTGGAAGCCCATTTCCCACCACCAGTCAGGCCCTCCCCAAGCAATATTTTCTTGTGATTTTTTTTTAAACAATTTCGGGGTTCAGTAATCAATTTATAATTGTGCAAATGCTAACCAGTTTATACGAGCCAGTTAGTCATACGAGAGGAAGCCCATGCTCCATACCTTGGGCCAACGTAGGTTTCGTAAAATAGTAATAGGATGATATTGTCTTACCGCATCAGGTCTCCAAGATGATATTGTCTTATGCTTGACGTAGATTCCAGTATATTTTGATGATATTGACAAATATAAAAGTCACCAATCCGTGGAAGAAGAAAGGGAAGAAAAAAAACTAAGAACAAGAGCATATCCTAATCTGACTTTGTTTGAAAAAAAAATTAAAAAGCTTTATCTTTAATAAGAAAATACAAAATTAATATCATTGGTCAATTATTTACGAAAACAATGCAGCCAGTTGCGTATCCAAAAGGGCACAATAGGGTACCCGCATCCAAAAAGACATAATATGGGGTATTGGGTCACTGATTTAACCAATAAATCATTGATTGAACTGGTTCTAAGTAAATTATGTAAATCTATATTTTATACTTAAAAATTCATCGTAGAATTCACAACAATGTCACATCATATTAGTTTTCATATGAAAGTTGTTTAATTAATTACGTACTTGTACATCAAATTCTACAAATTATGAAAAACTTGGGAAGT
The DNA here is from genome assembly GCA_032173675.1 of Gastrolobium villosum. Taxonomy (NCBI): domain Eukaryota; kingdom Viridiplantae; phylum Streptophyta; class Magnoliopsida; order Fabales; family Fabaceae; genus Gastrolobium; species Gastrolobium villosum. The sequence goes on from JAVKPL010009283.1 coordinate 297,013, forward strand.
TGTAAATCAATTTCGATTCAAGACACAATATTGTTATACAGACAATTTTTGGTATGATTATTTTAACTAGACAAATCCATACGTGGGAATTTGGAGGTTTTAGAATATATATTTTTAAAATTTTATAAAAAATCCACACCTGGATTTTCTATGATTCAAGACAAGATACACAAAAAAATATTTTATTAAAGACTTCGTTTTTAAAATGAATTTTGGAGTTTTTCTACATGAAAAACAAAAATAAAATTATGAAAACCATGAACAGACTTGGTCCTCAACATTAAAGTGGTACTTATAAACAGTGCAAAGAAAGTGATAGTGCTAGAACAATGATGAGATTAAGGGCCATTTGGTGGATAGGCTAAGAAGGATGGAATAGGTTATGTTATAATATCCTGTCCTTATCTATTGTTTTGGTTAACCAAGAGGATACAATAAACTTTTCAGTTGGCTCATTTTATCATGTCTGCAATGGTATAAGCTATCCTAAGGGGAGGTCTTGGGTTAGGAATGGACATGATATGATAGCAAATGTCATATTCTCTAATTTCAAATGTAGCCATATGTTCTTTCCCTACGAACATTACAGGAGCCCATGCCACCGACCAGTCGCCATTTGCCATTGTCAGCCGCCATTGTTGTTGCTGTCAGCCGCCAGCCACCTTTACAACCCACTATGCCATCAGCCATCACCATGAGTTACCAACCATCACCATTGTCACTGACTACAACCACCTCCAACCACTACCGCACCAACCATCCACCACTAGTCATCCCCCACAACATTGGTCTTATTGAAGAAATCCACAGTACAAGACTATTGACTAGGGGAGCTAAACGAACCAGGGGCCTTTGGCTCGGCTCGTGAAGGCCTGAGCTTATATGTCCAAGATTGGTTGATGGAACCAGGCTTGGACTTGTATAAAAGCTCGTTTAATAAAAAGGCTTCGGGCTCTAATTCAGAAGCTCGGCCTTAGAGCCTCCCAGGCCGACCTAGTATATAAATATTTATTTTACACTACTTGTAATAGCCAGTGGCGGACCCAGGAAACAAAATTTATGTCCGCACATTTAGTGGTGGGATTCGGGGGCAGCACCCCCGAAATTTTTTTTTATAAAGAGAATTTAAATCAATGCTTAAACCCGCTCATAATCTAATATAAGAATAAATATCATTTTTGGTCCCTAATAAAAAATTTGGTCCCCATTTTAGTCCATTATAAAAAAATTAGTCACCTGGTCCATGTGAAATTCAAAGTGGACACATTTTGGTCTTTTTGAGGGACTAATGTAGGTCTTTTTTGAATTTGTGAGAGACCACGATTTTAACTAAATTGATTCACTTTAAATTTTTTAGGGATCTTGAGACTAATTTTTTTTTGTAAAGGACTAAAACGATGATCATATTTTTTGCTAGGGACTTAAAAGAATATTTACTCCTAGTATATATATTGAATCAAGAGACAAATAAGAATATGCAAAAAAAAAAAAAAAAACTTAAAAGTTTATGACCGCACTTGCGGGCATTTGCCCGCAAGTGGGTCCGCCATTGGTAATAGCCCTCCTCATCAATTTATTTCTTCCCATTTTATTGGTTTAACAGACTTTTTGAATGATTTTGTTCTATGTTATGTTTTTTGGATACATATTGAATTTATGAATATTTATAGAATTATCAGTGTTGTTGATTGTATATTTTGTTTGGATAAATTTTTGTTGTCTTATTTTTTTTAACATGCTAAACCAGGCTTTTATTTTTTATAAATAAGTCATGCCACAGGCTGATAATTATTTTCATAACATGTCACAAGCTTGGTCAGGCTGACACATTTAAACACAAGTTTAGCCTTTTAACACCAAAGATCGGCTCAACTCGTTAACACCCCAGAAACTCCTTAATATTTTATCTGTTTATTCAAGTTATTTATAATCTTAAAAACATATAACGCTTGATGTGCAAATTGCCATAGTTTTTAATTTTTAAAAGGATCCCTTTCCCACTTAAATTTGTGTGAGACGTAGGCGTTAAAGTGAGAGAGAAATCCAGATAGAGAAACACCCTTTGAGGTAGAAGATTCGGTATGAATGCTTAAGAAAAACCTCTCAGGCACAGTTGTTGCCAACAAGATATATCATCTTTGTGAGAGAAAACAATTGTAAACCATTTCATTACAAGGTGAGATAATCTAAGTGCATTCCTCTGGCTTTTATACTAGAGAAATAATCTTGTGATCACATTTTCAAAGTGAAAGTTTTCTAGATTAGGTCTATGTTTTTACTTCTCACGTTGAAGAAGTTTTTCACGTTAAAAATTCTTGTGTGTTCTCTGTTGCTTCATCTTTGTTTTTCCTTTTACGTTTTCTTTTTTATGCTTATGCTAAAAGGGCTTTAGGTGTTGAACTCCTCCTCTCTTTTTTTGAAAAAATTCAAAGGTATCCTTCATTCGTAACTGAAGACTAATCCTCATCGAGTACTGTCGGACCCTTTCGAGAGTGGCTCTCCCAAATTCTTTTTTTTTTCATTTTCAGGGTTCGAACTCGAGACCTTTGGTTAAGGGGGCGTTGAACTCCTTCTCCAATTAAGAATTTAGATCATGGGTTATATAAGGTAAAAAATAGAGGGTGTCGTCACTCATGGTGACATATTCGAGCCCATTGTAGAGAACTACTCGTACTGAAATCCAATGATGGAGAAAATTGAGAAAAACTTTTATTGCAAAAACTTGTATGAGTAAATTCTGAATGCAGAGATGGCAGAAGGAAAAAGTGATACATAGTACGAGCTTTTACATTTTATGATCAGCTTCGCATCTATATCAGTTTCTCTTAATTTACTCGCTTGTATAATATTAAAATAAAAGGGATGATTATATTTATAAATTTTTTTTTACACATTCTTATAAATTATAAAATGTACTATGGATAGTATACTATGTGCTAGAATATACTACCACTAATATATAGTATAGTTTGTAAACAAAAAATTTATAAATATAATTTTTCCCAAAATAAAATAGAAAAAAAATGTTTGCAGTAGAATTGTCTTTTTACCACACTCACATAAAAGTAAGTGAATCCCATTATAAAGAGAAGAGAAACAAAATTAATGAAATTCAATTATTTTTATGTGAATGCAATAGAGAATTTTTTTTCTAAAAAGCAAAAATATTAATACCAAAAATATATTAAGCAACTTTTTTATTTTTTCCAAAAAATAAAAATAAAAACTTTAAATTTGTAGGGAAATCTCTTTAAAATCTTTTTTGTTTTGTTAGGGAAATCCCTTTAAATTTTAAATAAACTAGTCTGAGCAAATTTTATGAACAATTCGAATTCTAACAGCTTTAGAAATTAGGTAATCAAACATCGTTGTTGAAAGATGGTTAATAACCATTAGCAATAAAATAAAAAGAGAGATGCTTCTGTTTTAACAAGCCAGTGTTGAAAGGTGGTTAATAACCATTAGCAGTTCGGATTTAAGAGTGATTTTTTTAAACAATAATAAGAATATATAACCGCATGCAAGTTATCTAAATTTTTATTCTTAGTGCATTCATAGTAACATATTTAAGAGTGAATTAACACGTAAGATTTTAGGTGATTTACGAAAAAAGAAAAAATTATTTATTTATAGGAAAAATCATTTGCAATGTATTTCCAAAATAGATTACGGTAGGATTAAAACTGCCTTTTTCTTTCCATCTTTTGATGTTGTAAGATTTTGTCATGTTGAGTATGACAAGTTGGTCGGCTTGAATACGGGGGTCTGATGCTGCAGTCCAATAAGACTATAAGAGCTCACACACTCGCGAATAAGAAGGCTTTACGGTTTCACCAAAAAAAGAAGGCTTTACGATTAGGGGTTTCAAATTATCGCACGCGGTCAACTCGCAACATGATAAATTTGTGTTCGGATTGACATATAAAAACAAACCGTGTGGTATTCGTATTAGAAAAAAGTCACGTAAAAAATTTGTGTCGTGTTCATATTAACGTATTAGTGTTTTTGTTGATCCATATATTTTTTAATTATGTTATTTTTATTTTTAATTTTTTTTAATTTCGACCCATTTTTTTAATTTGCTTTGTCAATTACCATTTTGATCCATATTTTACGTGTTATTCGTATTGTGTCGTGTCAACATGCAAAAAATTTGTGTCGTGTTAGTGTTGGAGATTTTGAAATAAATAAAAATTTGTGTTAATTTATTCGTATCGTGTCAAATTTGTGTCGTGTCAATCCGTTTTGACACCCCTAATTGTGGTATTTGAAAAGAGCGAAATATGAATAAGAAGCCAAAAATAGGTATCGAGTAATGCATTGGGTCATGTCGATCGTAGGCGTGATTAGTAACGCCTTTTATAGGCGTGAGCTAAGAGGACATCACGACTTCAGGCGTGAGTGGTGATGCCCTATTTAGATGTGATATTCTGCAATAGATCTATAAATAATATGAAAATAGCTATATATTCATAATTATTTATTTAAAATGTAATATTTAATTTTTTTTTCCAATGTAATTATTAATAGGGAGAGGTTATACTTATTACATATTTTTCATATTACTTATTATTACTAAATCTCAACTGCTGATTTCCTTCAATCTAACGATTTTATGGGATCATACTTATTAATTAATTATTAATTTACAATAAATTATAACCGTTAGATTGACGGAAATTAACGGTTAATATTTGATAGTAAAAAATAGATAGCAAGTAAAATCTTTCCCTTATTAATATTGGGCTATTATTTTTCTTGCAATGTGACACAGCAAACTATCTAGCACTTAAGCGCAACCAAACACAATAGTCTACTGCAAGGGAGATATCCATGACTTCTTTTCAAACCTCTGATGCATGACATAGTTTCCTGAGAAAGGTTATTGTTAAATTTTTTTTTTACAATTTCTTATAATTATATCTTATTATCGTTGATTTCCGCCAATCAACGGTTATTATTTTTTCAAATTAAACTCATTAATTAATTATTAATTCATAATAAATGATAACCGTTGATTTGCGGAAATCAACGGTGATAAGATATAATTGTAGGAGATTGTAAAGAAAAAAGATTGTAACTATAACCTTCGTCTAGTTTTCGGTACAAAATTGATAAGGGAACTCCCCTAACGCTTAAATTTTCAACCGCTATAGATAATGCTCTATTCAAGTTTTCAACTCATATTAGATGAAGCCATACTCTATACCTTGGGCCAAAGAAGGTTTCCTAAAATAGTAATTAGAGGATATTGTCTTATGCATGACATATATTAGGAGGTTAAGAGCATGTTTGCTATTTTTTTAATTAAAGTTAAAAGTTATTTTTAAGTTAAATTTTAAAAAAAGAGCTTAAAAAAATAAAGTAAAAGTTGTTTGATAGTTTTGACCTAGGGAAGATAAAATAGTTTATTATTAAAATGAATTATTAGGGTAAAGGATAAAATTTATAAATATAAGTTTAGAACAAGGGTAAAATTGTAAAATAAATATAAGGAGTAAAAAAAATTGGCATATATTTTTTTAAAAAAAAGTTGATCTTAAGAGATTTTAGCTTTTTTCTTTATTATAAATTTTTTTTTTATAATAAGAGCTTTTATAAAATCACGTTTGACTAAAATTCTGCTTTTAAAGAGAAGAGATACTAAAAATAATATATGCCAAAAATTTGTTACAAAAAAAAAAAGACATGCCAAATAAACACTAAAAAAAGAAGAAGATAAAATCTTAATCATAACAACACGTAACATCTTTGTATTTCAGAAGTATAATATAGTTCGAAGGTTATATATCTTTTATTAGTTATTTTTGAATTTAAATTCTTGTAACTGACGTCTTTAATTAAATAGACGATTTTATTGAGCAAGAAACCATTCTTTAAATGATATAATTCTTTATTCCCAAAAAAAAAATGACATAATTCTTTTAACATATAGTTTCCAGTATATTTCGATGATATTGACAGATACATCAAAAAGTCACCATCAGTGGAAGAAAAAAGGGAAAAAATAATTAAGAGCAAGAGTATATGATAGAAAAATATAATAAAAACTATTAATAGGGTTTTAGTTACAAATTTTGAGTTGAAATAATTATTTATATTATATTAGAACCTATCAATAATTTTTATATTATATTCTCCTAACGATATCTTCTAATCTGACTTCTTGTTGTTGTTGAATAATCTGACTTTTGTTTTATTACCTTAAAAAAAGGAGAAAATTGCTCAAATAACTACAAGAGAAAGTTGAAAGACAAATATAATTAAGTTAATTTGCTGAGAAGCATGCCGCTTTTTGCTATGCAGAGTTCAAAACAATGTGTGAGGAAGGAAGGGGACCTCGTGGCTCGTGGCTCGCTGCTGATGTTTTCCATTTCTCCTCAAAATGCATCAGTTTCCAGCGGAAACGACAAATAAAAAGTAGCTAAATAGAAATAATTAAAATTGATAAAACTATTGTTTCTTAATTATAATTATTAAACTACTAAAGTATTAAAAATTCTTTTATGGGTCAATTAAAAATTAATCAAGATTAAATTAAAATAAAGGAATAATTAAAATTAGATTAATCCTAATCATTAATTAAAAGTTTTACTAATACGTACTTGTCAATCAATCAAACTCAGAAACATATTATAAATTTTAGCCTTCAAAGCATGTGAAAGATAGACCTAATTATTTTATTATTGTGATAGTAAATAATAATGAAAAATTAAATATTTTATTATTTAATAATTATAATTGAAAACTATAGCTTTTCTTTATCAATCCTAATATTTTCTATTGAGCCACGTTTTATTTGTTGTTTTAGCATCAGGTATTGTTTTAGAAACTTTGTGTTCTTTAATCAATTTACTTTAAAAAGTCCTGATTTATTTTAAAATTTTTTGCTAACTCTCATTCTCCGATTGCTACGATACTTTTGATATAATTATATATATAGATAATCAGCATAATACTCATATATCATAAATTGTCTATCTATATTATTTTTTTTCAATAATGTTATTTTTCGTTAGAAAAATATATTTTTATATAGGACTGTAAATATAAAAATGGAGAGATGTTACAATTTCTAATATAATAGACGGGTATAATAGTTACATTTTAATTAAACACAACAAAACATATCAAATATGAACCTGTACTTATCAGATCTTCTAATATCTAATTAAGATAGTTATCTCATTATCTAGGGTGATTGACCATTATACCCCTGTATTTAATTTTTTTTTATCACTTTGTCCCCGTTTAAACTATGTGTTAATTTTGACATTTCATCAAAACATATCTTATTGAACTTACTAATTACTGAATAGACTCAATAGAATAGGATCTTACTAATTACTGAATAGACTCAATAGAATAGGATGACTGCATTTCGGACGCTCTGATATCTTGTAAAGAATTTTGGGATACACCACCCCAAAACTAGTTTGAGAGTCTTATAAACTCCACATTAGTTATTAGTTATTGCACATATAATCAGTGTTAACTATATATCTCAACTATATAGTTTCTCTTGAATAAGGAGTGGAGGCACTTATATTTTTTTGTGCATGTTGCATAACTGAGACAAACGTTACTCTTGATTCTTCCTCTATTCATTTGGTGATCGTTTCAGAAAAGTAAATGCAATGGCATCGTCATGGCTGGAGGATGATTTGGCCATATCAACCAACAATCGCCGGAGCTCGTTCTCTGCGAGTTTCGAAGAGATGTGGACGCCATATTCGAACGTGTTCAACGTCACTGGTCGCCACTCACAAGAATATGACGAAAGGGAACTCAAATTGGCCGCCATAGACCGCTTGCCTACTTTTGATCGCATGAGAAAAGAAGTGCTCGATGATGGAAAAGTTGATGTTACGAGGCTTCGGTTGCGCGATAAGAAGGTGCTAATGGAGAGCATATTAAAGGTTGCTGAAGAAGACAATGAGAAATTCATACGCAGACTCAGAGACAGAGTTGATAGGTGTTTAATGTTAATGTTTCTCTCTTTTTCTTTTATTATTAATTACTGTTTTCTTTCTTTGTTTTCTGACACGGTTTGCATTTGTTACAACACACAGAGTGGGGATTGAGGTTCCCAAAATTGAAGTGCGGTACGAGAATTTATCAGTGGAGGGAGATGTGTATGTTGGGAGCAGAGCCCTTCCTACCCTGCTTAATGCTACTCTTAACATTTTTGAGGTGCTCACGTTTCGTTTGTTTCTACTCTAAAATTTAAACGATTGATGGTGATTCAAGAACCTTATTTTCTGACATAAAACAAGAATGCCTGGATTTTTGTGCACGGCAGGGTATACTTGGATTTTTTCACTTTGCACCATCCAAGAAGAAAGAAATTCAGATTCTCAGAGATGTTAGTGGAATCGTCAAGCCATCAAGGTAGCTTATCCAACTGCATAAAATATCTAAGCAGAATTTGTAAACAGGAAAAAAAAAAAAAATTGTCAGAGCGCCATAATATTTTACCAAATTTCTCAGCCGTTTGGATGAGTTTTTTTATTCAAAAGCTGTTTTTTTTTTAAGAAATAGCAAAAGTTAAAATCAAATATTTTTTTTCAAAAATTAAATTTCTTTATAAAAATATAAATAATTTTAACTTTTATAAAAATCACTACTAAAATAAAGAAGAGACAGAAACCAAGCAAACGGGCTTTAGAGATGGATGAATAAAGTAGTTGATTTTATTAATTTTGTAAATGCTTTCTCATCCTTGCCTCCCTTCCCGTCTATTTGATCACTTTTAAAAGTTTCATTTTGTCCTGTACTAAAAGTATACATCAGTATGTTCTCTTTAACCAATATATTCGAGTATATGAACATATATTTGAGTATATAAGTCTCGTCAACATATACTCGAGTATATGTTAAAAAAAAAAATTCTATAAAACTTCTCCAATGCATAATTCTTAAAAATTTATGTGAAATAAAAAAAATACATAATTCAGTCACTCGAGTCAAAAATTATGATATTTCGAAATTTTATTACAAAATTTTATAATGCCAATAGATTTTGTGATACCTACAAAACTCCTCATCAGGTTATAAGTAATATGAAGAGGAGCTTTGTGGATAACATAAAACTATTGACATTATAAAATTTTGAATTTTTTTAATAATATTTCAAAAGGCTATAATTTTTGACTCGAGTTTCTGAATCTTATATTTTTTCATGGGTTATATACTTGGGTATATATTCATGATACTTGATATACTTAAATATTCGATTAACTATTAAATAGGGACAAATTAGTATATAATTTTAGGACTAAGAGAAAATGAGACTTTTTGAACGAAAAAAGGACAAAATAGTCAAATAGCACTTCTTTTCCCATAATCTTCTTGGACTTTTTCAGGACTCATTCTAGTAAGATGTCATTCTTTTTCTTTTTTCTTTTTTTCTTTTTTAAAAAAAGTCATTTGAATTAATACTTATTTTATTTGATATGAAAATTTCAGGTTGACTTTACTTTTGGGTCCTCCAGGGGCTGGGAAAACGACGTTTTTGCTGGCACTTGCAGGGAAACTTGACAGGGATTTAAGAGTTCGTTTCCCTTTTTTCAATTAATTTTTTTTTATTAATTTTCTTTCTTGTAGAAAAACCCCGAATTTTGTTTTCTTCTATCTAAATCTAGGCCACCTGGTTTTAGCGGTTTGAGTTGACTGGTTTTACCCTGCTAACAGGTTGTCTAGTTTTTTCAGTAAGTTTACTTGTTATCATGTTAGTGTGTACTTTTGTTTGATAATACAATGAGCTTAATGTTATGTATGAGCAGGATTCTGGGAGAATTACATACTGTGGCCATGAGCTAACTGAATTTGTTCCTCAAAAAACATGTGCCTATATTAGTCAACATGACCTTCACTTTGGACAAATGACAGTGAGAGAAATACTAGATTTTTCAGGACGCTGTTTGGGTGTTGGCACCAGGTATGAAACGTTGGTGGAACTTTCAAGAAGGGAGAGAGAAACAGGAATTAATCCAGACCCTGAGATTGATGCTTACATGAAAGCTATAGCAATGTCAGGCCAAAAAACTAGTTTGATTACGGACTATGTTATCAAGGTTTGTGTCTCAGTCTCAGCTTTATCTTATTAGTATTATCTCCATGCTTTTACCTTTCCACTCTTTCAAACAAACCGATTTTTGTGATATTCTGATAGATACTTGGATTGGATATTTGTGCGGACATTATGGTTGGTGATGACATGAGAAGGGGTATCTCCGGTGGGCAGAAGAAACGTCTCACGACCGGTTAATTTCTTATCTATTAGTGTAAAGAATTATCTCAACATAAAATCTTAAGGTGTTGGGTCGAGGTTTTTCTAATTTATATTATTCTCTGACACACCCCTCACGCAAGAGTGGTGAGGATCGAACTAGTGACCTTGTGGTCACTAAAGTTCAGATACCATGTAAAGAACCATCTCAACCCAAAATCTTTAGGGCATGTTTGGTGCATAGTATTAGATAAAGTCTGATAGCATAAGATCTGATAGTATAAGACATAAGACCTGATTGTATAAGACGTGATTAAACTTTAATGCTATCCAGCATTTTGTAAGGTATTGTATAAGATAATATCCTCCAATATTTTAAAAATTAATATATTAAAAAAATTATTTTAATATATTAATATTGAAATTATATATTAGTTCTTGAAAATTGCACTTGAAAGTAATATTAATACATTAATCTCTTATCATGCCTAATCCCTCCCCCTTAGGTCGGATTAAGTTATACATCGCTTTGATGTATTAAGGGATCCTGCTGTATAAGCTTATACTATACGATGGTCACACCAAACAACTAAAAATGTCATAACGTGTAGTATAAGTTTATACTATCATTTCTTATACGTCACACCAAACAGGCCCTTAAGGTGTTTGGGAGATGGTTTTAGGAGGGGAAAGGAAGGAAATGGAGGATTTTAGGAAGTCTTTTCCTTGTTTGTGAGTTAAAATAATGAGGGAAAGGTTTTGGGATTTTTCCTAAACCTTCCAAAATCCCCCTTCTTCATAAAATTTATCTTCCCCCATTTCAAGGGGTTTAAGAGGTAAAATATTTAAAATTACTTTTTTACCCTTTTAAAATCAGAAAAATAATTTATGTATTATAATTTTAGAGAGAGAAAATAAATTTTAGAGAGATAAAATGATTTTTAGAAGGAGAAAATAATTTTTAGATGGATAATATTTTTTAATAAAAATTAAATGATTTATATTTTATGGAAATTTTAAATTTAATTTAATTTGTAAAGTATAATAATTATATTAATTTTTAAAAAAAGATAAAATGGTAAAAATATCTCATTGACCCTCCATTATCCTCCCATTCCATTTTTTTGATTCCCAAACAAGGGAAGGAGATACCCTCCAATTTCCTACCCTTCCTCCCCCTCCCTCCTCCTTGGATCCTCTTCCTTCCCCTCCCCTCCAAACTCCCAAACAAAGCCTTAAAATTAGAAAAGTCTATAAATCCGATAAAATTTATCGACGAAAAATATTTCGTAAAAAATAGTGACGAAATTTTTGACGAAAATCATATTGCGTTGAAAATATAGACGAAACAATATTTGGCCATAATCACTGCCATATATTTTTTCAAAATAAAATACAATTAAAATTCTTGATAGAATCTAAATTCTGTTGAAAGTTTCAACAGAAACATTTCGGTCGAAAATTTTTGACAGAAAACAATTCCGTAAAAAAATATGTCGAAAATATTTCAGTCAATTTTTTTTTTCCGGAAAACATTTCCATCAAAATTTTCAACGGAACACATTTGCCGTGAAAATTTTCGAGGAAAAATTTTGATAGAAAATTTTTTTTGTCAAAATTCTTTGCAGAATCTAAATTCCGTCAAAATATTTGACAAAAGAACATATTTGTCAAAATTTTCCCCTCTAAATTTTTAACGAAACACATTTCTATTGAAAAATTTTCATAAAAAGTCTTGACGGAAAACATTTATGTGAAAAAATTTTAACGAAAAAAAGTTCATCAAAATTCTTTACAGAATCCAGATTCCGTCAAAACTTTTTGACAAAAATATTTTTGTCATACTTTTTGATGAAAAAAAATTCTGTCAAAATTTTCGACGAAACACATTTTCATCAAAAAAAATTGCGACAAAATTTTCGATAAAAGCACATTTCCATCAAAACTTTTGACGAAAACTAAATTTCGTCAAAAAATTTGACTGAAAATTTATTTTCGTAAAATATTTCATCGGATAAAAATTCCATCGCTTTCGATGAAAAGTATTCTGATGGAAAAATATTTTTTTAAGAGAATTTTTGTCATTTTCAACGTAGAGACTTCGTTGAAAATATGATTTTTTTAGTAGTGTGAAAAATACATAAAAAATGTTGTTTAGCAATTTTAGATTTAATTTTATTTGTGAAATATAATAATTATATTAATTTCAGAAAAAAAAGTAAAATTGTGAAAATATCTCATTGACCCTCAAATTTCTTCCTTACCATTTTTTTAACTCCCGAGCAAGGGAAAGGAATACCCTCCATATCCCTTTCCTTCCTTCCCCTCCCTCCTCTTCCTTAGATCCCCTTCTTTCCCTTCCTCTCCAAACTCTCAAACAAAACCTTAAGCAACGAATTGAAGTCATTAAATAATTAATTCCAGACGTGTCTGGTACGTAATTGACTCATCTGAAAAATCGAAGTCATATATTAATAGATCAACCATAGCAATTAAAATTATTATTTCCTTTTCTTTATTTTTTAAATTTGGTAACTAAAATCGTTGATGTGTACAATCTAGATTTCTTCTAGTGATCAGACATGATGGTGTTAAGCCAATGTGGAAGGAGGATCCATTACAATTCTAGAAGTTGATACCTTCGAAAACCCATGTTTTAATAAATAAAAGTACTTATCCAAAAATAAATAAATAAAAGTAGTGTTCTAGTTGGGAGCTAGCTACCGGTGCTATTTGCTAGAGATATATAAAACCGTTAATATAACTTTACCAACGGCCTAATTTTTTTGGTTGAATTAGTTATTTATATGGCACCATAGTTTCAGTGTCACGGGTTCGGTCCTTGCCATCTCTCTATTTCGCTAGTGAAATTTTTGAACACATGTAGGTGGACCTGTGCATTGTCCACTATTCAAGTACAATGGGCTCTTGTGTGTAACATCACCCAACAATTTAAGCTTTTGTGTTAAATTGTTTTGTTACACAGTATCATAGACTCAGTATCTCGGTTTGAAATTCCACAAAATTAAGTGGATCGGTACATTATCCATCCTTCGTACCACTCTCGTGTGAGGGAGTTCATGTTAGAGATATATAACTCATTAATATAACCCCACCTTAACTTTTGGGTTGAAATCTTCGCCCAATTTCTTTGTGAAATTTTTTAGCCCAGATAGGCTGTGCATGATGTATCATCGACAATCTCATCCAACTTAACTTTTGAGTTGAAATGATTATTTAAACTATTCATCTTACGACGCCTAGAATCTTTATGATTTCCAAGCATTTGGCATTATTATTAATTTCTGATTTTGTTGTAACTCATGGTGTAGGGGAGATGTTGGTAGGACCGGCGAAGGTACTCTTCATGGATGAAATATCAACAGGATTGGACTGTTCCACCACTTTTCATATATGCAAATTCATGAGGCAAATGGTTCATATAATGGATGTAACCACTGTGATTTCCCTACTACAGCCACCACCAGAGACCTTTGAACTCTTTGACGACATTATCCTACTTTCAGAAGGTCAAATTGTATACCAAGGTTCACGTGAGAATGTGCTAGAATTCTTTGAAAACATTGGTTTTAGATGTCCTGAAAGAAAAGGAGTTGCTGATTTTTTACAGGAAGTAACGTCTAAGAAAGGCCAGCAACAATATTGGTTTAGAAAAGATGAACCTTACCGATATGTTTCAGTTCCTGAATTTGTAGAGTCCTTTCATTCATTTCACATAGGAGAGCAACTTACGACTGATCTTGGGGTTCCTTATGATAAGAGACAAACCCACCCAGATGCCTTAGTGAAAAACAAATATGGAATATCAAACTGGGAACTATTAAAGGCATGCTTTTCAAGAGAATGGCTACTTATGAAGCGTGACTCTTTTGTTCATATATTCAAGATAACACAGATAACAGTCATGTCTATTTTTACCTTCTCCGTGTTCTTCAGAACTGAAATGCCAGTGGGCAACGCTCAAGATGGGCGAAAATTCTATGGAGCACTATTTTTTAGCATAACAACAATGATGTTTAATGGGATGGCAGATCTATCTCTGACTATTATGAGGCTTCCCGTATTCTACAAACAAAGGGATTTTATGTTCTACCCTGCATGGGCCTTTGGGTTACCTATATGTGTTCTCACGATCCCTCTCTCCCTTACGGAATCAACAATATGGATTGTACTTACATACTATACAATTGGATTTTCTCCTGCGGCTAACAGGTAATATGAGATTGCAATTTCTTTTTTTTCAGCTTGCCATGTGTATGCAACTAGAATCTGTATTGGAAATATTTTTGTTTTGGCCTTGATGGTGATAATATGTTTTTTTTAGAATAGAATGAAAGAAAATATTCCTCACTTCACACGAGTCCCTTGTTTTCATCAGATTCTTCCGACAACTCCTGGCATTATTTGGTATTCATCAGATGTCTATGTCTCTTTTTCGGTTCATTGCTGCAGTTGGTAGAACAGATACCGTTGCTGGTATACTAGGTGCCTTGACCTTTCAAATGATAGTAGTCCTAGGTGGTTTTATTATCGCCAAAGGTAATTCACTGATCACTTCTTATGAATTTGGGAGCAACACTATTTTGTATGAGAACATATATCATGTTATGAATTTGACTACGAAAAGTAAGAATGCATGCATGGTCACAATAAAGTAGTTTGTAACTATCCACAACCATCATCTGTAATGTGTATAATGTATCCGAACAATTTTTAATTAAGGAAGCTTTCATTTTTTATAATATTTGTTCTTATATATTCTTTTGCGGCCGTATTATATAGTTTGAGGCTTTAAGCAATTACTTAATTCGACATATTTTCTTTTAAGCCTACAGATGATATTAAGCCATGGATGATATGGGGCTATCATGTTTCTCCTGTGACGTATGGTCAGAATGCCATTGTAATCAATGAATTTTTAGATGAAAGATGGAGTAAAGTAAGAAACCAACTTTCTCATTCTTGTTTTTCACTGCCTATGTAACATACGTGTAAATACAATGACAAATTTGCATCGAAACTAAATTAATTCTATTAACTCTAAGCATTGTCAAATATGGTTTAAACATTTTACAGCCAAATCTAGACCCAAGAATTGATGCACCTACAGTTGGAAAGTTACTTCTCAAGGCCGGAGGATTTCATACAGAAGATTATTGGTTTTGGATAAGCATTGGAGCGCTATTTGGGTTTTCCCTTCTTTTCAACCTTCTCTTCGTTGCTGCATTGACTTATTTGAATCGTATGTTATATCTTTTTTATTTTCAAAGTCCGTAACTGAATGCAATTTTCAGCACTGGTAAGCCCTTTTAATATCTAACCGAATTTTCAGCTTTTGGTGATTCAAAAGCAATCATCATGGATGAAGGTGAAGAGGAGAATGGAAAGTCATCCTCTAGACAACATATCATTGAAGGTTTTACTACTTTGTTCATTTTCCCTAATTTCTTGGTGATTTCAATTACATTTCATTATTACTTATAGAAATCCTGGGTATAACTAACCAGCAGCATTGAATTTGGTTAAGAAAAAAATTTTAAGTAATTTAATTAAACTCGTTATACTAAATGAATTTTAGTTTTTCAAGTACAAATCCTATTTTTACAGTGTCGCATCGCGATGTTTTGTTAGTGAAGTTTAGCTGCTTAATGTTTTCATGAAATTCATCACTTTTCCAACAAATTACAAGTCCAGGTATAGACATGGCAGTGAAAAGTTCTTCAGAAGTTGATGGATATTCTGATCAAAAACAAAAAAATGGAATGGCTCTGCCGTTTCAACCTCTTTCGGTTGCATTCAATAACGTGAACTACTATGTAGATATGCCCGCTGTAAGTCGCTCTATGAGAAGTTCGTTCTTTTTATGCTTACCTTACATTGATTTGTTTATGATAAAGAAATAACTCCTTTCGATTTGGCCCTAACTTTATTGGTCTTGTAACATCAATTTCAGACAAGTACCTATCACTTGGATTTTCTAGATAATTTGTTTGTATGTACCAAAATCTTATTTTATGTTTCCACATATTCATTTTTCTTCCTCCCTTTTTTTTGGGTATTATATTTCTCATTCAACATGAAAATTGAATTCTCATGTATGTTAGAAAAAGTTATGTGTAGGATCCATGTTGACACGAAAATTGAAGGGTGTGTAGGAAAATTCAAATTCTCATGTTAAATGAGAATTATAATTTTTTTTTTTTTTGTCTTTCAGCTTTCCAAAACAAGCAGAATAAAAATGTCTTGCACACTTTTTTCTGGACATTACTTTTTAGGACTTTACATCTCTCATTTAACATGAGGTTAAAAAATCTCCTACACACATAATTTTAATGGGTCCCACCATAAACAAAAAACAAAAAAAAAAAGATATTGCACGCAAAATGAACTTTCACTGACATGAGAAAACAACTCTCATGTTAAAGGAGAAACTGTTTTCCGTACTTTTTATTAGTGATAACTCAGTTTTCAACTAACATACATGGAGTTGTCTTCCACCTCAAATTCACCTGGAAATCAACTTTCTTGGTTGCATAATTTAATGGGATCTATTAATCTCATGTTGTATGAGATAATTATCTCATGCAACAGAGACAAGATAGTGGGGCCCACTACCTTTTCAAAAAAAAAAAGTAATGAACCCCAGTACTTTGTCTCTGTTGTATGAGATAATTATCTCATGCAACATGAGATAATTATCTTCCTAATTTAATATGCTATTTTCTGTATTACACATGCAATCATGTACATAAGTTCTTATCAAATTGTTGGAGTTTTCATATATAATTTGAATTTCAAACATCCCGTGAAGTAGGCCTATTAATGCTTTCGGTTTTGTTTTGTCACACCAGGAAATGAAGACTAAAGGAATTCAGGAAGATCGACTTCAACTGCTACAAGATGTCAGTGGTGCTTTCCGACCAGGCATATTGACAGCACTTGTGGGTGTTAGTGGTGCTGGAAAAACAACCCTCATGGATGTATTAGCTGGAAGAAAAACTGGTGGTTACATTGAAGGAAGTATTAGCATCGCAGGTTACCCAAAGAACCAAGCAACATTTGCACGAGTCAGCGGTTACTGTGAACAGAATGACATTCATTCTCCTCATGTTACTGTATACGAATCGCTCTTATTCTCAGCATGGCTTCGTCTTGCTTCAGATGTAAAAATACACACACGAAAGGTGTGTTGGAACAAGCTTTGTCTTCTTGGCCATTAATAATTAACTATGTTTTTAATGCAACTCTTTCTCAATAGAATTTTGATTTAGTTATATTTATATTGATGATGCAGATGTTTGTTGAAGAAGTTATGGAATTGGTTGAGCTTAAACAAATCAGAGATGCTCTGGTGGGGCTTCCAGGCATGGATGGTCTATCAACAGAACAAATGAAAAGGCTTACTATTGCGGTAGAGTTGGTTGCAAACCCTTCAATCATCTTTATGGATGAACCTACATCTGGCCTTGATGCTAGAGCTGCTTCTATTGTTATGCGAACAGTGAGAAACACAGTACACACGGGAAAAACTGTGGTGTGCACAATTCACCAACCAAGCATAGACATTTTCGAAGCTTTTGATGAGGCAAGTTTACATTCTGAAGATCTTATAGTTCACTAGTAATGTGTTCTTTCATCATTCAATTATTTCTCTATATTGTAAAATATAAGACTACTTATACGTGAAGAGACGTGGTATAAAATGATTTATGTTCCTTCACTTGACTTAATAATCTTTTAGGAGATATTGTGCATGACACATATCGTCATATTTGATTTCTTTGTTATTGCCTTTACAGCTAATGTTGATGAAAAGAGGAGGACAAGTTATCTATGCTGGACCTCTAGGTCGTCACTCACATAAGCTTATAGAATATTTTGAAGTGAGTGTTGTGAATGATTTATTTTACTATAGTCTAAACTGTTAATACATCAGCTTTGGGTTTAGCACCATGGGCTGCTTATAATTAATGTCAGCGTTCAAAGTTTCCTTTAGTTCTAATATACATATTCTATTTCAGGCTATTGCAGGGGTTCCAAAAATCAAGGATGGTTGTAATCCTGCTACATGGATGCTTGAGATCAGCACTCCTTCAATTGAGGCTCAACTTGATGTAGACTATGCTGAGATTTATGCCAACTCTACACTTTTCCAGTAATTTGTTTCCCTCGTAATTTATTTTACCTGTTACCACTGTGAAGGCTAATGGCACGAGAATTTTAGGTTTATAAACCTTTATAATCTTTGTATGTTCTTCAGGAGGAACCAAGAACTTATCAAAGAGCTCAGTACTCCATTACCAGGTTCAACAAACTTGTTCTTCTTAACAAGATATTCCCAATCATTTTTTGTACAGTTCAAAGCTTGTTTCTGGAAACAACATTGGTCCTACTGGAGAAATCCTCAGTATATTGCCATCCGATTCTTCTTAGCATTAATCATTGGAGTACTATTTGGTCTAGTATTCTGGAATAAAGCCAAAATGACGTAAGATATTAACTTTTTCATGTTCATTAAACTTGTCTATATTTTTTGAAAAACGGAGATGGCTTGGCTATCGTGTCTTATCAATTGTGTTTGGTATTCTTATAGCCCTGATCATTTAAACTTGTATTTCAAATTAATATTGACTATTGATGATTGCTGAATTAATTTGTTTGGCAGTCAAAACCAACAAGATCTATTCAATCTTTTGGGAGCCCTGTACGCTGCTGCGGTTTTTGTTGGGACTATGAACTGTACCGGAGTGCTACCAGTTGTTGACATTGAAAGAACTGTCTTATATCGTGAAAAAGCAGCAGGGATGTATTCTGCATTGTCCTATGCATTTGGCCAGGTATAAATGTAATAAAAGTGAGATCTAAATTAATATGTCTTATGTAGGGTGATGTACAAAGGTTATATACTAGTGAATAAAGACATCCTCTTAATGAATTCTAACAAAATCCCAACAAATTAAATTTTGTTTTTTCATTGAAGCTAAAGTGCCAAGGTTTATTGATAGATGCGTTGTCCCAACAACTTAATGCACTTCACTGTTTCTACAGGTTGCAATAGAGGCAATTTATAACGCAATTCAAACAGCCTTTTACTCTCTCCTCCTTTACTCAATGATTGGGTTTGAATGGAAGGCAGAGAAATTCTTTTGGTTCTACTATTATATACTCATGTGTTTTATCTACTTCACGTTGTATGGGATGATGATTGTTGCACTAACCCCAAATCACCAAATTGCTGCTATTTGTATGTCATTCTTCTTGAGTTTTTGGAATTTGTTCTCTGGCTTTCTTTCCCAGGACAGTAAGTGCCTTGCCTTTTGATTCTTGAAATGAAGCTCTTTCTTTTGCAAATCTAAACTTATATTTTTTTCCTAAATGTTACAGCAAATCCCTGTGTGGTGGAGATGGTACTATTGGGCTTCTCCTATTGCTTGGACTGTCTATGGTCTTGTTACATCTCAACTGGGTGACATAAATGCAGAACTGGAAATTCCAAGAACCAGAAATATGGTCTTGAAAGATTTTCTTAAAGAAAACTTGGGTTTTGACTATGATTTCCTTCCGGTGGTTGCTGCTGCTCATGTAGGGTGGGTTTTCCTTTTCTCGTTCGTCTTTGCCTATGGCATCCAATTCCTAAATTTCCAAAAAAGATAATGTTTCAACTTCGTCAAGTGCACCAGCGTAAAAGTAATAAAAATATATGTGATTATGATGACGTCGTTCTCACGAGAATTAGAATTCAAGCGCTAATTCACTATTCATGTTTTATTTGAACAAACAATTACGAGAATCTTTGAAATTAAAATTAAAATTTCAGAATTAAAAATAGGAGATTAAAAGAAAGGTTGTTTTGGCAATCAAGAAAAGTTTGGGTTTCGATTTTCCCCAAATTTCTCCTTATGTTTTGAATTAAATCTTAGTGTAACTATCCTTAATATATTGTTAATCAATTCTTCTAAATTAATTAAGGTTCAATCCCTTGACACTCTAATTCTTTATAATCTTAAAAGAACCCTAGTTCCTTGTTTATTCCCAAAGAAAATAAGCATTGAGATCAAGAATCACAAGATTGCGTAATTATCCTATGCGCATTCCTAGATCATAAGGATTATGATAAATTTATCAAGCAAGGTTCATGCACCAATATTCCTTTTGTTATACAATCACACTAAATCAATATACAAGATCAAACTCATAGAAGGCATTAAGAAAAGATAAATTCATTCAATTATAAAAAGTGAAATTATAGAGACAATTTAATTCATAAACATAAAATATCAATTGGGTTCCATCTATCCCTAACTAGATTGAAATCTAGCCTAGCATAGCGAAATCAAAAATAAAAGAAAGCAATAAAGGTTCCCCAAACTACATTGGTATGATGGCGTTGTAAATCCTCAAAACTCCCAACGTGTTCTCGAAATTAACACGCTCCCAATGCTCCAAAGCTTGAAAGATGCCCTTCTATGACCAAAGTAGGATTCAATCTTAAGAATTGTCAAAAGCTTTATTAATGGTTCTGAAATTCTCCTTTTATAGGTGAAAGATCTGTTCCCTAAGTGAATCAAACAATTTGGGCCTAAGTTGGATCGTGGCAGCGTGCTAAAGCACTGATTAGCGCACTTTAGCGTGATAAGAACACTTTAAAATTCTGTATGAACACGCTAGCATGCTAAGAACACCTTAAAACTCTGCATGAGCATGCTATAGCGCTCTAGAGCGTAGGGCGTTCATCAACCAATCCAAACTGATTCAAACCTTGGTGACCGAATCGAAAAGTCGATAATCGAAAACCAAAAAAAATCGCAAATTTTAATTGGATTAGATCGGATCGATTGGTTTGGTTGGTGAAAACTGATCCAATATATTAATTCTCCTCCACCTACTTGGGTCTTTCTCCAATCATAGCCCAAGAAATTCTAAACCCAAGACCCATTAACCCATCAGTTAAATCCAAGAAAAAAACAAGCCACACCCCATCAGCAAAATTTCTTCTGTGTAGAGCTTCATATCTTATTACCAAAAAAAAAAAAAAGATTATCATTTACTGATGTTTCTGTATTAAAAAAACTTTACAAAGCCAATATATACAAAAGAAATGTTATTTTCACAATAATCATCAAACAAATTTTAGACTTTTCAAAAAATTGAAAACTGATCTCATCCAAACATAAGAAAATTGGATTAAATTGGATCGGATTTGAAAAAAATTCAAACTGAATAGATGATTACATGATCAAACCGAAGGGATTGGATCAGATAATTTTTGCTTCCAAAACTGATCCAATCCAGACTATGAACACCCTACTAGAGCGTGTTTTAGCACGTTCTTCGAAGTGAGAATTGTACATGATAGCGCGTGTTAGCGCGCTGGAACATGCTCTTCTAGTGGTTTTTGCTTATTTTTGCTCTTCTTCCAGTCCTTAAACTTGCTTCTGGAACGCGCTTTATGAACTCTTTTCATCTTCAATCTTCCACTCTAATTCCTTTCTTCATTCTTGCTCAATTTTTTTTTTCAATTTTCCTTCAAAAACCAACAAGAACAAATGATGTTAGATAATAATCCTACTTTCATGCTTTTTCATTATAAAACCTAGGCTTTTGACCCTTTTACCCTTCATTAATTAATTAATAATCATTTTATCCCTCATTCAAAACTATCTACCGATCTGTCCATCTTTAATCGATTGACTTGAAGATTTAATCAATTAAATGGTTAAAACTGACAAAAATGATGACTTGAAGATTTAATCGATTAAATCTTCAACTTAATGAATTAAATCTACAAAAAGAAACGAAAAGTAAATAAATAAGCTTTGCTTTATGGTTTCAATCATTTGACTATGTTGGATTGTCAATACATAGATAGTCCAAAAACAAAGGCCCCACTTGCTTTTATTACTTGGTGAAGGCAAATTTGTGAAGGAAGATACACAGCAGACACCTTTTCTTTTCTTTCTTTTTTAACCCTTTTTAACTATTAACTCTTGGGCACTGCAATTGCCAATTGATTAGGGGCAAGCTTGCAAAGTCAACACACTTGCTAATGCTAAATGCAATGACAAGACAACACTAAATGGAATTATATAGTTAAAGCTCATCCATAAACTCCTGTCTGGAAGCATGACAAGACAATACTTTTCGTTTCTTTTGGAGATTTAATCGATTAAGTTTAAAGATATAATCAATTAAATCTTTAAGTCAACCATTTTTTTATCAATTTTGATCATTTAATCGATTAAATCTTCAAGTTAATCGATTAAAGAGGGGCAGATTGATAGATAATTTTGAATGAGAGACAAAATGGTTATTAATTAATTAATGAAAGATAAAAGGGTCAAAAACCCATAAGACCTAAGAATTCATGTTTTTGACTATGTACTTCATATGATATTAGCTCTAAAAATATGATAAACTAAAGGTTTATCATATAGGCTAGGCCACTTACTTTTTTTTTTAATTGTGGTTTATGTCATGTATAAAAATAAGTTACATAAAATCATTATTTTATGGGTTTTATAAAAGTTATGTTGTAGGAAAAGTGATTGTGTTATGTTATAGAGATTCATTTTGCGTGCCAAATTTTTTTATTTTTTTATGGCTGTGGGCCCCACAAAATGTTGTGTGTGTAGGAAATTTTTTACGGTGATGTTAAATGATAGATGATAAACCCTTATTTTATTGATTGAAAATAAAATTTTGAGCTCTTTTTATTTGAAGGCGTCTCCTTCTCTTTTTATATTTTGGGCAATAAAGATGACCGAAGGCCAAAATTATATAGTCGTCATACATAAAAACGAGAAGCATGCATGATTATTATCAAAATTCTATCATAACCAGCTCAAGTGAACTCCAAAAATATAAACCCAAGTTGTACGATAGGAAAAAATGGAAGGTTTGTACTTCCACGGTAGGTGAGAGTGATTTTGGTTTAGGGTGTGTTTGATTTAGATTTTAGTAAATTCGATATTAGAAGAGCTGATTTTGAAAGAGAGGTCTTTGTTTTTTTTTTTTTTTTGTACATAAGTGTTCTTTGTTTTAATAAGGGGAGTCACACACTCTCTCTCTATATATAGAGGGTAAGTTATATTTATATACTTTTTGTTTATAAACTTTTATAAATTACTAAGGATGTGCATGGGTCGAACCGAATAGGATTTTTTGAAAAACCGAACCAAATTGGTTTAAATGGTTCGATTCGGAAGTAATTCAGTTCGGTTCAAAACTGGTTCGGTTCAGAACCGGTTCGAAACCGGTTCGGGTCGACCCTCTTTTAAAAAGAAAAAAAATAAAAAATTTAAAAATAAAGTTATAAAAATCAATTTGGTTTGGTTTGGAAACGTTTCGGTTCGGTTCTTAAACTGGTTCTAAAATCGGTTCGGTTCATGAATTGGTTCTTTAAAAACTGGTTCGATTCATGAATCGGTTTTTAAAAAATTTGTTATTTTAAGAACGGTTCGGGTTCGGTTCATGATTCGGTTCAGTTTTTTGGTTATTTTGCACACCTTTACAAATTACAGTATATATTTCAGGTAGTACATGCTCAAGTAGTATGTGTACTACCCGTAATACACAGTATAATTTGTAAGTGTTTGTAAACAAATACTATATATATATAGGGACTAGTGTTTTTTTTTTTTTTTGATAAAAATGGAGGGCCTAGCCCAGAAACACTATAAAGACAATTGATTCAGATCTACAGACAAATGGTCAACATCCAAACTAAAACAAAAAAGGTTCCAAAAAGGAACTGAACTCACAGGGGGAGAGGAAAAAATCCTCAACTCTCCATCCTTGCAACTCAAGCCTAACTTAGCTAAAGAGTCATCAACCTCATTCTTTTCTCTAGGAAAAAAATTCACAAGAACCTGATCTAAACCTGCAGCTGTGATTTTAATCAAAGCAATCAAACTAGCCAACCCACAAGCATCAATATCAGACCCGAGACAAGAGATGGCTTCTTTACTATCACAGCCAATCCACACTCTGGTTATAGCTAAACTAGCAGCCAGCTTCAGACCATGCAGAATGCCTCTAAGCTCAGCTTCCAAAGGAGAGCAAGGACCTATATGATAAGAGAAGCCACTGATCCAGCTTCCTTTCGAAGTACAGACCACACCACCACAAGCACCACTGTTGTCTGGTTGCTGCACAGCTCCATCAACAAAAAGCATAGTATCAATGGGAGCACCTCCCAGGCAAACCTTCCCAAAATGAACAGGAATATCAGCAGCAAGAGCAAAAGGATCCACATTTCCATTTCTCTTCATACCTGTCAAAAAATGAAGAATTTTCTTGATTGGATCCTGAGGTCTAGTAAAAATAGGATCATGAATAATGGAATTTATCCATTGCCACAGATACCAACAAGTTACAAAATAAATTTCCTTCCAAGAATTACAAAGCTGCGATTACAAAATAATGGACTAGTGTTTTTTATGTTATAGGAAATAATTTTATTTTCTACACATACAAAAAGAAGGTATGTAGAACCTATATTTTTTTTCCCTTTCTTCTCTTTACATGACCCCTGTAACGCCCCATCTACAGCCAGTTAATTAACATTCATATGATAATAACTGCATCATATTTTATAAATTAAATGCAGAAGCTAATTGGTTAACTTTTTTTTCCTTATGTATTGTAAACTTTATCACTTCCATGGCCAAAATAAAATGGATGACATTTCATCTATATTTTGGACCACTGAGGACATTTTCCACCATGATAATTTTCACCTGATTAACAGTTTAAAAATTTCCCAATCATAACACAACATAGATGAAATATATTGCCTAGCCATCCTTTGCCTAGACTATCTTATAACCATTGGGTCTCAAAATAATGTCCATGATGTTACATATATAACTACATCAAATAAACAAAAAAGATATAATTAAATAAGTAACATAGACCTGAGTGTACATCACTGATGCCATATACAAACTACGAATATTGCATAGACATCCCATATGCTCTCCAAAAGAATGACATAGCATATACAACTCAAAATAATAACATGTCATGTACATGTCAAAATAGCAAACTAATCATGGCTATCAGGTCAGGTAATATCTCTCATCGGGCTTCTTGTCATGCGATGCATCAACATCATCAGCTCATGTACCTGAAATGGTAATCTCCATAACATGGGGTGAGATAATATAATTATTTCAATAAGATAGGGACTCTTGGATAGTTCCTCCACCCCTAAGCTTACTTCTGGTATAACCATAGTAAAAAATCCATACATGCATCAGAATATGTATATCAATGCAGTGTGCAGATAATAAATCCTACTGCCAGAGAATAAAACGTGTATGCATTATGCAAGGTAACTCATCCCGCAACATACCTATACAAGGTAACTCGTTATTTACTACGCATAAGGTAACTCCTCTTATGCTTCACACACAAGGTAACTCCTTTTGTGTGGCACACGAATATACATACATATACATGTACTATGTAACAGTTCATATCCATATATCATATGAAAGAATAACCGTCCCTTGGAGTTTGGTGAAGCAAACGGAGGATTAATCCCAAGGATCGAAAGCTTACTTGGAATAGCTCTCAAACCTAGCCTCTTCCAAGCCAAGTAAGGTCCACAAGCTACCAGAATACTCTATCAATAATCACAACACCTATTTCAAGGTGAAGATTATCACAATTAATTACATATTCATTATGCAAGTCTTATATCAAACCATTCTTGATACTTACCTTAATCCAAAACAATCAAGAGCTTTGATTAATGTCCATAGCTTGATCTAATCTATGCTCTTGCTCCACTAGTCCACTTGGTTTCACAATATAACCAGTGAACACATATCCATCAATATTCACATTTATAAAATCAATGTGAATCCTACACAAAACCAAGGTTTTGACACTTTGATATCACTTGATTTTGAGTCCAATTTATCAAAGTGTTTTAAATGGCAATTTTATATATATTTTTCCTTTTATGGGAAATAATCTCAAGCATGTTTTACAATGGGACTTACATACAAATCATTCTCCAATTACCCAAGCCATCAAATTTTCAAAATTGACATATAGCCAAAAAAAACATAATTTTCTATAGTGAGCTAAATGACGATTTTTGTTGTTGTCTTTCATCAAGAAGCAATCTTGGGCATATTTAACCAGGAAAGCTATATCCAAATACTCTCTAACTCTCCATACCATCAAATCCCAATTTACAAACCCAAATCTCATGCATTTTCTCCAAAAACACGATAGGGAGTTGGGGCAATTACCCAAATCCCTATACTAAATTTTAATAGTTTGTATTATTCAGCGAGGAAAATATTTTCATTGACCCAAGAGTTGTTGGTATTGTGACCTCGTAATCAACACGCGAGATTTGATATGCCCAAAGGGTGATAGGTTCGATTCTTGAGAATTGCATGAGAGACTTCAACCCAAAATCAGACTAATCGGATCCACTCCTTATGTGATATGGTATAAGTTAAAAAAAATTGTCATGCGGGTAAATTATCTAATATCACTAAATAATTTTTTAAGTACTCCATTTTAATAAAGGGTTCGGGTAAATTATCTCATTGTCATGCGGGTTCGAATCCCACCAACACCATCTGGGGAGGGGCATAAATACCGTAATCCTTGGACTCGCACCCGAACTCTGGATTAGTCCCATAGGTGGCTCAAAGAGTCGAATTCGTGGGACACCGGAGGTTCTGATTTGCCTCAAAGAGGTAATTACGATCAGTTTCCAAAAATAAAATAAAATAAATAAAGGGTTCGCTTTTTCTGTAGTTACTGCAGATAAATTATCTGCAGTAAGCCAATACGACGTCGTTTTGGGATGGAAATCATGATGTTTTTGTAATTTTAATTTATTTCAAGATTATAATAATCTTTATATTTATAATTTTTTAAGATTTCAATACCAAAAAATGACGGCGTTTTGGAAATAAATGCAGATAACTTATCTGCATTAACTGCAGAAATATTTTTCCCTTTAATAAATCATTTTGAAAGAATGACATATTTTGAAAATAAGGGAAGGATACACTTACCATCAAAAAAGTCTATCACCTTTACAACTAACATAATCACCGTTGATTTCATCAATTTAACGTTATAATTTATTGAAAATTATTCTATCACATTTATTAATTAATTATTAATTTTCAATAAATTATAACCATTAGATTAACGGAAATCAATGGTGATTAGATTACTTGTAAAGATAATAAATTTTTTGGTGTAAGTATATCTTGCCATTTGAACAAAATGTCTAAACAAAGTCATAAAAGGAGACCGATCTTCTAGGAATAAAATATTGCCAAATTGGGAAAAATCCTTTCGCCTTTGACTTAATATAGATCTTGAATATAATATTCATGTATCAAAAAATGTCTATCTATAGATACTTTTCTTAATAATATTATTTCCTTAATTCAATAACCAGAGTTAATATTATATGAAAAATATTTCTGTAGTTAATGCAGATAAATTATATGTATTTATTCTTAAAACGACGTCATTTTAGCATTGAAATCTTTAAAAATTATAAATATAAAGACTATTATAATTCTGAAATAAATTAAAATTATAAAAACATCATGATTTCTGTCCCAAACCGACATCATATCGAGCTTTGTGCATATAACTTATATGCACTAAGTAAATGAAGAACCCTTATCTATGTAGCACCGATACGACACGCGACACGTGACACGACACGACACGACACTCCGACACGTCAATCCTAAAAAATTATGGATTTCGACACGTTGGGACACGTTTTAATATTTAAATAATATTTTTAATTTATATAGTGTATATTTCATTTAATATTTAATAATTTAACAAAAAAATGAAACTAAATTAATAATACCCATCAACACGTTATAAAAGTGGAAGCTTTAATAAAAAAAATAAAAACTGGGATGAGAGAGATATAATATCAGATAGAGAGAACAAATCATATTAGAGAGAGATCAAAAAGAATGAGATACAACAAGAGCGTAATAGGAATTGACAACAATGATGCCGAGATGATCTTTTATCTACTTAAGGGGAAAAAAGACAAAAAAATAAAATTGATATGATCGGGTGGAAGCTTTATTAATATATTTTAATTTTTTTTAAATAAAAAATAAAAAAATTAAAAAATTACGAAAATATCATTTGACTGTGTCGGACACGGTCAAATTCGCGTGTCGAAATGGTCAACGTGTCGGAAAAAATCAACCGCATGTCCAACACCGTATCGGAGCGTGTCATCGTGTCAGAGCGTGTGGGACCCGACTCTTATAGTTTTTACAAGTGTCCGTGCTTTTAGACCCTTATAGTAAATGCACATTCTTAATTTACTAATTCCAGGTTGTATTGACTCATCTCTCTCAATATTAATTTTGTCACTGCACTCAAATTTACTCCACTTTCTCTGCTTAAAAACTTGAAAAAGGAGGGGAGACACCTATTTTTTGTGCGTATGTTGTATAAGTGAGATAGACGTGACTCTTTCTCTTCCTCTATTCGTTAGTTGATTGTTTCAGAAAATAAATGCAATGGCACCGTCATTGGTGAGAGATGATTTAGCCGTATCAACAAGCAATCGCCGGAGCTTGGCCTCGGCGAGTTTAAGGGATGTGTGGACGGCGTCGCCGGACGCATTCAACGTCAGTGGTCGGCACACATCAGAGGATGACGAACGGGAACTCAAATTGGCTGCCATAGACCGCTTGCCAACTTTTGATCGCATGAGAAATGTGGTGCTTAGACAAGTTCTTGATGATGGAATGGTTGTTCATAAACAAGTTGATGTTACGAGGCTTGGCTTGCACGATAAGAAGGTGCTAATTGAGAGCATATTAAAGGTTGTTGAAGAAGACAATGAGAAATTCCTTCGCAGACTCAGAGACAGAGTCGATAGGTTTTTAATATTAATGTTTCTCTCTTTTTCTTTTATTCTTAATTACTCTTATTTATTTTCTTTTCTGACACGGTTTGCATTTGTTACAACACACAGGGTGGGGATTGAAGTTCCGAAAATCGAAGTCCGTTACGAGAATTTATCAGTGGAAGGAGATGTGTATGTTGGGAGCAGAGCCCTTCCAACCCTGCTTAATGCTACTCTCAACATTGTCGAGGTTTGTTTCTACTCTAAAATCTAAACCAGTAATAGTGATGATATAAAACAAGAGTGCTTTCTGCACAGGTTTTGACGGTGTGTTGTATATGTTGTTGATCCGGTTTTGTGTGGCTTTTAGAACTTGTGAGAGTATCAATTTGAGATAATTGTTCTGATTCATTTGTTGTGCACCACAGAGTATGTTGGGATTGTTTCACCTTGCACCTTCCAAGAAGAAAGAAATTCAGATTCTTAAAAATGTTAGTGGAATCGTCAAACCATCAAGGTAGCTTTTTCGAACTGCATAAAATATCTCAACATAATATCTAAACATTAAAAGGAAAAAAAAAAATGTCAGGGCGCCATAATTTTTTTTATCAATTTTTCGCAAGAATAAATGATTGTCAGTAATTTTTTTTTTTTTGAGGTAATTCAATCCTAATTACGGGAGAGTTCCCCGCCTATGGTTGTCAGTTTTTAAGATGGATGAACAGGGCAGTTGTTTCCGGAAGTGCAACTTATGCAAGATTATAATTTTTTTTTTTTTTTTTGGTAATCTAATGCAAGATTATAATTTTAATATCAAAAAGAAAATTACCTCTCTCATGTTGATAGATGAAAAATCATTTTGCCAATTTTATTTAACATAAAAAGATCCACTCCGTGGTTCTAGTAGTAGGTTATTACTTAGGGGAAACAAAAATTATGACATTTCAAACTAATATTTATTTTACTTGATATGAAAATTTCAGGATGACTTTACTTTTGGGTCCTCCAGGGGCTGGGAAAACAACGTTGTTGTTGGCACTTGCGGGCAAACTTGACCGGAATTTAAGGGTTTGTTTTCCTTTCTTCAATTAATTTTTTTAATTGATTTTCTATGTTGTTTTCAGCATAATAGTATGAACTGGACCCGGAGTCAACTGGTTAGACCATAAACTATCCAATCAAAATTGGTTAGATAGAACAAATGATAGTAATTTAGTTGGCGCAAGAGAGATGAACAGGTGGAGGTGAGAGTAAGTGTTTGATCTTCACCAGTATCATTTTTGAAAAAGGTTTAAAATCTGTAATATATATATATATAAAAAAAAAATTGGCTAGATAGAAGAAGTGAAGAACCCTGGTTTTTTTTTTTTTTTTTTTTTTTTTAAACTCTGCTCACCGA
The DNA here is from genome assembly GCA_032173675.1 of Gastrolobium villosum. Lineage (NCBI taxonomy): Eukaryota > Viridiplantae > Streptophyta > Magnoliopsida > Fabales > Fabaceae > Gastrolobium > Gastrolobium villosum. The sequence continues at coordinate 327,544 of JAVKPL010009283.1, forward strand.
ATTCAATTAAAGAGAGAGAGAGAAATAGAGAAAGATCAAACCTTTCTACTTAACCCACAAAATTACCAGCTCCCTGGCTGTCTAGTTTTCCAGTAAGTTTACTTGTTATCATGTTAGTGTGTAATTTTGTTTAATAACACAATGAACTTAATGTTATGAGCAGGAATATGGGAGAATTACATACTGTGGCCATGAGCTCACTGAATTTGTTCCTCAAAAAACTTGTGCCTATATTAGTCAACATGACCTTCACTTTGGACAAATGACAGTGAGAGAGATATTAGATTTTTCAGGACGTTGTCTGGGTGTTGGCACCAGGTATGAAATGTTGGTGGAACTTTCAAAAAGGGAGAGAGATGCTGGAATTAATCCGGACCCTGAGATTGATGCATTCGTGAAGGCTATAGCATTGTCAGGCCAAGAAACCAGTTTGGTAACAGATTATGTTCTCAAGGTTTGTGCCATTGTTGTATCGACTTCAATTATTAATATTACCTTTATGCTTCTATTTTTTTCCACTTTTTGTATAAGTTGACTTTTATTATATTCTGACAGATACTTGGGTTGGATATTTGTGCGGACATAATGGTTGGTGATAACATGAGAAGGGGTATCTCCGGTGGGCAGAAGAAGCGTGTGACCACAGGTTAATTTCTTCTCTGTTAGACGCTTAAGCAATGAACTGAAGTAATTAAATAATTAATTCAAGACGTGTGATAATTGACTCGTGAAGTTATATTCAAGAAGTTCAGGATACCTTCAAAACCCATGTTTTAAATAAATAAAAGGTAATTTTCTAGACGAGAGCTATGCTAGTTGTGCTATTCTTCTTACAACGCTTATATAATGTCTTGTATACAAGCCTTTAGGGGAAGGTCTATCTTTACAAACTTAATTATATATTCCTAAGTGTTTGTACTGTCCGGAGTACATAGTTGAATTTGTAAATAAAAAGTTTGTAAATATAACACTGTCAGCCTTTAATGTCAATTATTAATTTATGCTAACTACTTTTGTGGTCAATCTCCATGTAGGGGAGATGTTGGTAGGATCGGCAAAGGCACTTTTCATGGATGAAATATCAACAGGATTGGACAGTTCTACCACTTTCCAGATATGCAAGTTCATGAGGCAAATGGTTCATATCATGGATGTAACCACTGTGATTTCTCTTTTACAGCCTGCACCAGAGACCTTTGAACTCTTTGACGACATTATCCTACTTTCAGAAGGTCAAATTGTATACCAAGGTCCCCGTGAGGACGTGCTAGAGTTCTTTGAGAACATGGGTTTCAAATGTCCCGAAAGAAAAGGAGTTGCTGATTTTTTACAAGAAGTAACATCTAAGAAAGACCAACAACAATATTGGTTTAAAAAAGATGAACCTTACAGATATGTTTCAGTTCCTGAATTTGTTGAGTCCTTTCATTCGTTTCCCATAGGAGAGCAACTTACGGCTGATCTTGGGGTTCCTTATGATAAGAAACAAACCCACCCAGCTGCCTTAGTGAAAGACAAATATGGTTTGTCAAACTGGGAACTATTGAAGGCATGCTTTTCAAGAGAATGGCTTTTTATGAAGCGTGACTCATTTGTTTATATATTCAAGACAACACAAATAACAGTTATGTCTATTTTAGCCTTTTCCGTGTTCTTTAGAACCAAAATGCCAGTAGGAAACGTTCAAGATGGACGAAAATTCTTCGGAGCACTATATTTTAGCCTAACAAATATGATGTTTAACGGAACTGCAGAACTAGCCATGACCGTTATCAGGCTTCCTGTCTTTTACAAACAGAGGGATTTCATGTTTTATCCTGCATGGGCGTTTGGGTTACCTATATGGGTTCTCAGCATCCCTCTCTCTCTTGTGGAATCAGCGATATGGATTTTCATTGCATACTATACAATCGGATTTGCTCCTGCTGCTAACAGGTAGTATGTGTTTGCGTTTTCTCGCTCAACTTGGCTAAGGAGCTTAAATCAGTTGTGGAAATATTTTTGTTTGAGATTTGGTGTTGATAATTATTTTTTGAGAGTAGAGTGAAAGAAAATATTCCTTGCTTCACACGTGTTGCTCTATTCATCAGATTCTTCCGACAACTACTGGCCTTATTTGGCATTCATCAGATGGCTATCTCTCTTTTTCGTTTCATTGCTGCAGTTGGTAGAACAGATACCGTTGCTGGTATACTAGGTGCCTTGACCTTGCAATTGGTATTTGTGCTAGGAGGTTTTGTCATCGCCAAAGGTAATTCCCTGGTCACTTTTGTTTTTAGGAGGAACAACATTTAGTACCAGAGCATATGTTTTGAATTTGACTACGAAAAGTAAGAATGCATAAGGTTCTGGACTCAAGTATTGCCTTTATACGGCTCATTCTCCTCTCTTCACAACAGGATAAAATCTTCTTATCTACCTAACTCCTAAGTGGCTCCGCCACTGGTAACACATACTGTGCTTGTGCACCAATCTATAGGACTTTTTGGGCTCATTCACGGATCGCTTCCTTCTCACTCATCCATGCACTTCAGCTTTCTGGAGGCCTCCACATACTACCTTCTCTCCGCAGTTACGAGGCAAAATCCACCCCTGTCATCCATAGACTAACGATAACAGATTTTTGGTTCCCTTACACTAGTACCTGTAGCACGATTACCATATTAATCAGTGAGCCTCTTTACCGAGTTGCACAACTGGATCACATAACGATCCATGAGTGGTCACCAAAAGTAGTTTGTAACTATCTGTTAGAAAAACATAACATAAAACTATTAATATGACATTCGCCTAACACCTTAAGCTTTAAGGTTAAAATGGTTAAATTACATGGTATCAGAGCCTATGTGACCAAGTTTGATCCTCACAACCCCTATTAACAAATAAATAAATATTATGGAATCCTCCTCCCTTCATGTCCAATAAGTTCACTATAGTGTGAGTGAATGTGTTCGAAAAATATAATATAAAAGCACTAATATGACCTTCACCTAACAATTTTAACATTTTAGGTTAAAATGGTTGCATTAAATTATCCACCATCATCATATAACTAACCAATTTATAATTCAAGAAAGCTTTTATATTTTAATATTTGATTAAATATCTTTTTTTTCCGCCCGTGTTATATAGTTTGAGGCTTTAAGCAATTACTTAGTTCAACATGTTTTCATATATGTCTGCAGATGATATTAAGCCATGGATGATATGGGGCTATTATGTTTCTCCTATGATGTATGGTCAGAATGCCATTGTAATAAATGAATTTTTAGATGAAAGATGGAGTAAAGTACGAAATCACTCTTCTCATTCTTGTTTTTCACTGCCTGTGATACTTACTTGCAAATTCAAAGACAAATTTGCATTGAGCCTAAATTACTTCCATTAACCTTAACCATTGTCAAATTTTCACATTTTGCAGCCAAATACAGATTCAAGAATTGATGCACCTACAGTTGGAAAATTACTTCTCAAGTCCGGAGGGTTTTATACAGAAGATTATTGGTTTTGGATATGCATTGGAGCATTGTTTGGGTTTGCTCTTCTTTACAACCTTCTCTTCATTGCTGCATTGACTTATTTGAATCGTAAGTTATATCTTTTTTATCATATAAGTCCATAACTGAATGGAATTTTCAGCATAGGTAAACCCTTTTGATATCAAATCAAAATTTCAGCTTTCGGTGATTCAAAAACAATCATCATTCATGAAGGTGACGAGAAGAATGAAAAGTCAAACTCTGGACAACATATCATTGAAGGTTTTAATACCTTGTTCTTTTTCCCTAATTTCTTTGGTGATTTCAAGTGCAATATTATTGCTTTGTATAGATATCCTGGGTATATCTTATCGGCAGCATTGATTGTGGTTCAGAAACAGTAAGTAATTTGATTAAACCAGCTCTACTAATGAGTTTTTCCAGTACAAATTCTATTCTGCGTAGCAACATTTTAGTGAAGTTTAGTTGCACAATGTTTTCATGAAATTCATCACTTTTCCAATAAACTACAGGTATAGACATGGCAGTGAAAAGTTCTTCAGAAATTATTGGTTCTTCTGATCAAGAACCAAAAAAAGGAATTGTTCTGCCCTTTCAACCTCTTTCAATTGCATTCAATGGAGTGAGCTACTATGTAGATATGCCTGTTGTAAGTCACTATTATAAGAAGCTCATTCTTTTTGTGCTTACCCCTCATGAGTTGTATATGATTAAGAAATAACTCCTTGTGGATTGGACCTACTTTATTGGTTTTGTATCATCACTTTTAGAGAAGTACCTATCCATTGGATTTAATTGATAACTATGTATTGAATGTAATAAAATCCTATTATATATACATTTCCCTCATTTCCAGTTTCTTCCTCTCTTTTTTGTCCTTATGCTTTACAAAACAATGACACCATGTTTTAGATTTATGGATCCTCCCATTTATATAATCTTTATGTAACCATTGCCATCAAATGTGGGACTTTATCGCACTTCAATATCCCAATTTCAGCTTTCTTGGTTGCATAATTTAATATGTTATTTTCTATTTTCACATGGAATCATGTACATAAGTTCTTATCAAATCATTGGAGTTTTCATAGAAAAGTTGAATTTCAAACATCCCGTGAAGTAGGCCTTCCAATGCTTTTGGTTTTGTTTTATCACACCAGGAAATGAAGAGTCAAGGAATTCATGAAGATCGACTTCAACTGCTACGAGATGTCAGTGGTGCTTTCAGACCAGGCATATTGACAGCACTTGTGGGTGTTAGTGGTGCTGGAAAGACAACCCTCATGGATGTATTAGCTGGAAGAAAAACAGGTGGTTACATTGAAGGAACTATCAGTATATCAGGTTATCCAAAGAATCAAGCAACATTTGCTCGAGTTAGCGGTTACTGCGAACAGAATGACATTCATTCTCCACATGTTACAGTCTACGAATCGCTCTTATTCTCAGCATGGCTTCGTCTTCCGTCAGATGTTAGGACACAAACGCGAAAGGTGTGTTGGAACAAGCTTTGTCTTCATGGCCATGAACAATTAACTATGTCTTAATGCAACTTTTTCTCAATAGAATTTTGATTTAGTTGTATTTCTATTGATGTTGCAGATGTTTGTCGAAGAAGTTATGGAAATGGTTGAGCTTAAACCAATCAGAGATGCTCTGGTGGGGCTTCCAGGCGTGGATGGTCTATCAACAGAACAAAGGAAAAGGCTTACTATTGCTGTAGAGCTGGTTGCCAACCCTTCAATCATCTTCATGGATGAACCTACATCTGGCCTTGATGCAAGAGCTGCTGCTATTGTTATGCGAACTGTGAGAAATACATTAGACACTGGGAGAACCGTTGTGTGCACGATTCACCAACCAAGCACAGAAATTTTCGAAGCTTTTGATGAGGCAAGTTTGTATTCTGAAGATCTTAGACTTCACAAGTAATCTGTTTTTTATCTTTTAATTATTTATCTATATTGTTAGATTTAAAACTATTTATACATGAAGAGACGTGTTGTACAATAATTTATGTGCATTCACTTAACTCAAGCTTTTAGAAGATTTCGTGCATGACAATTATCTTCAAATTTGATTCCTCTGTTATTGCCTTTATAGCTAATGTTGATGAAAAGAGGAGGAAAAGTCATTTATGCTGGGCCTCTTGGTCGTCACTCACATAAGCTTGTAGAATATTTTGAGGTGAGTATTGAAGCTTTTATTTTACTGTCGTCTAAACTGTTCATATATCAACTTCAATTTGAGCACAATGGGCTGCTTATGATTAATTTCAGCGGGAAAAGTTTCAGTTAGTTTTATGTTAGGAATGGAGCATCTAACAGAGAGAAAGAATCAAATAAAACAAAAGGAATTGTGTTTATTATCTCTTGCTTGGTTCCATCACAGTACATACATCACTATTTATATCTGAGTTCATACACAATGCTGCATATATCAGCTAACTGAATATGATAACAGATCACAACTACTAATTAATCTACTAACAACTATTCTAACTATCCTCTAACTCCTTTTACAATTCTGACCATTCTTTTATGCTTGAACCAATTAAGTGCAGTCTAACTATACGTTTCATTCAAATATAAATTTTCTGTTTCAGGCTGTTGCAGGGGTTCCAAAAATCAAGGATGGTTATAATCCTGCTACATGGATGCTTGAGATCAGCACTCCTTCAATTGAGGCTCAACTTGATGTAGATTTTGCTGAGATTTATGCTAACTCTGCCCTTTACCAGTAAGTCTTTTCCCTTCTGATTTATGTTACCACTTTGAAGGCTATACGTCGCAAGAATTTTAGGTTTATAAATCTTTATGTTCTCTGTACTTCTTTTAGGAGGAATCAAGAACTTATCAAAGAGCTCAGTACTCCAATACCTGGTTCCATGGACTTGTTCTTCTCAACAAGATATTCTCAGTCATTTTTTGTACAGTTCAAAGCTTGTTTCTGGAAACAACATTGGTCCTACTGGAGAAATCCTCAGTATATTGCCATCCGATTGTTCTTGACATTAGTCATTGGAGTAATATTTGGTCTAATATTCTGGAATAAAGCCAAAATGACGTAAGATTTTAACATTTTCATATTCAAGATTCTTCTATAATCTTGAAAACACACAGATTATTTCCCTATCATGTCTTATCATTTGTGTTTTGTATTCTTATAACCCTGCACATTTAAACTCGAGTTAATATTGACTATTGATGTTTGCTGAACTAATTTGGTTGGCAGAAAAAAACAACAAGATGTATTCAATCTTTTGGGAGCCATGTACACTGCTGTGGTTTTCCTTGGAACTATGAACACCACGGGAGTGCTACCAGTTGTTGACATAGAAAGAACTGTCTTGTATCGTGAAAAAGCAGCGGGGATGTATTCTGCACTATCCTATGCACTTGGCCAGGTATAAATGTAAAAGAAGTGAGATATAAGTTAATCTGTCTTACGTAGGGTGGTGATGTAAAATGGTATATACTAATGAATAAAGACATCCTCTTGATAAATTCTAACAAAACCCCAATAAATTCAATTTTGCTTTTTCATTGAAGCTGAAGTACCAAGGTTTATTATGTTTCAAAAATGATGTATCTTTTTTTTTTTTTTGGTAAACAAAATGATGTATCTTTGTTAGACAGGTTTGTTGATAGATGCATTGTTCCTGGGGAGGAGAAAAATACTCAAAACTAAATGCACTCCACTGTTTCTGCAGGTGGCAATAGAGGCAATTTATAACGCAATTCAAACGGCCATTTACTCTCTCCTCCTTTACTCAATGATTGGGTTTGAATGGAAGGCAGGGAAATTCTTTTGGTTCTACTATTACATACTAATGTGTTTTATCTACTTCACGTTGTATGGGATGATGATTGTTGCACTAACCCCAAATCACCAAATTGGTGCTATTTGTATGTCATTCTTCTTGAGTTTCTGGAACTTGTTCTCTGGCTTTCTCATTCCCAGGACAGTAAGTGCCCTGCCATTTTGGTACATAATTCATAATTTGATTCTTGAAATGGGCTTCTTTCTTTTGCAATTGCAAATATCTAAACTTACATTTTTCTCCTAAATGATACAGCAAATCCCTGTGTGGTGGAGATGGTACTATTGGGCTTCTCCTATTGCTTGGACAGTCTATGGCCTTGTTACCTCTCAACTGGGTGACATAAATGCAGAATTGGAAATTCCAGGAGCTGTGAATATGGACTTGAAGTCTTTTCTTAAAGAAAACTTGGGTTTTGACCATGACTTCCTTCCGGTGGTTGCTGCTGCTCATGTAGGCTGGGTTATGCTCTTCTTGTTCGTGTTTGCCTGCGGTATCAAATTCCTGAACTTCCAAAAAAGATAGGCTAGGCCTAGGTTCTGGTCTTCATCTTTAAAATTAAAAATATAAATAAAATTGGAATACGTCATATGTAAAATAAGGTGAAAAGAATATTATTATTTTATAGAATGCCAATAAATTTGATATTTTGATCTTTTTTATTTTAATTATTTGATTATATGAGTCATTATATATAAGTGGTTGAATGGACACTTGTATATTACTCCGTTAAGGCGTTAACTACCGAATTTTAATTGGAGGCAACGTTTTAATCCCTTAAATTAACTTATTCCTTTGTATATTCAAGTAAAATAAGACAAATGAGGGGACAGGATATTTTACCTACTCCTAATGTGCCTACCTTTGCCTACCTCATTCAACACCGTTAGATTACAATACCATCTGACGGCACATATTTGTGAAATAAAAGAACCCTTTTACTCCCTTTCTTTCTCATACACCCTTTATCTCTCATCCTCTTTCTCTCGTCCTCACCGCCAAGGTCAAAATATCGGTAACGAGAAAGGGTTCCTCCAAAAAGAACAACACATATGTGATATAAAAAAAAAAAAAAACAGAATAGGATCGGCGACCATCAAAAACTGTTATTCCTTAGGGTTCATGGAGTGGGTCTTACTTAATTCTAATAAGACGATGGCATGAAGGATTCTAATAAGATGAAGTTGTTTCTTATGCATTAATTATACATTAAGCTTAGATTTATGGCTAATTTTTTTTCCAGCTTCCATTACAATTCATGCCAATATATTTCTGTTCACTTATTTTCAGATAAGAAAAAGATTCCTATCGAAAAATTCCTGATGCATTGAGGCGGGCATGCAACTGAGATGTTGCGGTTGCATCATGTGATGTTGTCTATGTTTAAAACACTGGCTGATTATATATGAATTCTGGCTCTTTTCTTTAAGATCCATTTAGTGCATTAATATGTAATTTACCAACTTGTTATATACTTTCTTAATAAAAGGGGAGCGTGATTCTTTTCGGCTTCAAGTGTTAATGGAGAGTCCATCAGTGGATGACGATGGGGACTGCTATAATAAAGCAGTGAACTATACCTTGATGGTTACTTTTGTATCCTTCAATCACCAACATTCTTTCAACTTTAAAGTAGCATTTGGCATATGGAAAGAACCGAATAGAATGTTTTGTTCTCTTCTCCTTGATTCCACCCCTTTTAATGGAACCAAATTATTTCACCTATGTCGAGTTATGTTTTTAAAATGAAAAACATAGAATAAGACTCTATGTTCCATTCTGTTCTAATATGTGTACCAAACACTACCTAAGACTCTTTTATTGTCCAGTACTGTGTGAGCTCCTTAATGTAAATATACTAGGTCTCATTCTTGCAAGTTCTTCTATTGATTTGGCAAATGGAGCATAGCAGCAACACAATCTGTAAGAATTTACTTCAGAATTTAATTTGAAGTTTTATGTGTTATAGATTAATAAATAGAATTAATATAATTGATTCAATATTTTAATTAATGTACCGGTCAACGCGGAACTAAACAAAAAATTCAACTTGACAAAATCAACGCCCTCCCCATTTTTTATTCCAAAAATGCATTTAGCAGGTACATCCCTACCTACCCAGTTAAATAATTTAAATCTTTTTTCAAATTTATGAAATATATCTGGGTATCTCCCTCTCTATCCGGGTAGGATAAAATTTTCAAAAAATATCCGGGCAGGGAGGGAGTACCCGGGTAGGCTTCATGATTAACGGTCATGGGCAAATTGGTGTTATGTTTTTTGAAGAGATTAAATTTTTGAAATAATTTATAAATAGGGTCAATTTAATAATTAATTAAAAAAAAAGACTATAGTGGTCAAAAAGCCCCGAGGTAGCGAAGTGAGAAGGGAAATCTTGCTGAAGCAATACAATTTTGATTTAAGTCATCATGATCATACTTAGAGACCTTAATATTATTATCTCGATCTCCATTGCCTGGGACGCAAGAGGAAGAAGATAGGCTAATCTAATCTGGAAAAGCACGGCTAAAGCTGAATACTGATGGCTCCCGAAAAAGCTGGGTATGGAGTTCTCTTGAGGGATAACCGTCTCCTGGGAGGATTGTTACATAAATAAGCTCAGCTACTGACTGCAGCCCTCTGGAGGCAGAAAAAACATTCAACTGGCTAGAATGCGACTCTACGTCCGCTATAGAGAGGCATTGGATGCTAATGAGGATGCTAGACACTCTATGGTTGTGCTTCGAATTAAGAAGTGGCTGATGGAAGATTGTATTCTGTCTTAGAGATAGGAATATTCAGCCCTATTAGGTTGATGGGTCAATCAAGATCGTATTGCTTTGGTTAGGAATATCTAATGTAAAGATATCTTTAAACCTAGCTTGATCGTCAAATATAAGGTAAAGTGTGTGATTGTGATACCAGTGTGGTGAAGATAGTGAATCGAAATTGAAAGTGTGTTTTACCATCGAAACATACATAAAAATAAAGGCACCTTAGGTAATGTAAATAAAAACAAAACATACATAAAAATATGGGTTTATTATCTATCATTTAACATGACCACAAAATTTTTCCTACACACACAACATTTTGTGGGGCCCACAGTAAAAAAAATTAAAAATTCCGGCACACAAAACGAATCTCTATAATATAACACAATCACTTTTCCTATAACATAACTCTTATAAAACTCCAAAAATATATATTTACATCCTATAAAGATAAATTCTATATTAGATGGAATGAGAGAGTGATTAAAAACCTATACCTTTTGGCGCTTTTAATTACAAATGTTTCCCCGGTAAATCTTTTATTGTTCTTGATCGTGTCTTTATCTCGCACGAACATGCATTGAGTCGTCTTGATCAAATTCTATACTTACAATAGTGATGATCCAGAAATTTTTATGATAAGGGGCGAAAATAAAAAATAAAAATATTAAAAATAAAAATACTCACAATAAAATATGAACTCAATATAAAAAGTTTAAAAAATTATATAAAAATCAAGATCAGTTCACTTAACTCTTGCTCAATGATTAAGCTTTTCTATAATTGAATTGTGCTAAAATTCAAAATATTTTATATTAAAACATAAAAAAATGAGTTAGGAGAATTTCTCGTGTTATAGGAGATATAATACATATAAAAGTGTGTGAGATTTATGTGAACTTATGTGAAAAAAGAAAGGGAAAAAAGAAAATATGGGTCTAATATTCTTTAACCTCAACTATAAGACTAAGTGCAAGATAGATCAAAAATTAAGGTTTTATGCCATTTTTCATAATCGCATTAATAAAAAAGCAAACTACACTTATGACTTAACTCCGTTGCAACAACTTAATGTAATCATTAATATTTTAGTCTTTGTCCCTTGCCAATATGCTCATGTGGCAAAAGATGTCGTGAGAAAGTCAACAAGCTATTGAAATGATAATGTGGCAAGATATTTCATGTTATACGAGAAGCCGAGAAGGGTTGTTTTATACTGTGACTATTCAATTTGTGTCTTAATTTTTTTTAATAAATATCAGGCATCACTAGTCAAATCACGATAATAATTCTCATCTAATATGAAAAATTAAAGTCCTGTGACAATTAAAACATACTTGAAATGACTGAAGTGCAATCGGCTCTACTCATGTTTAAATAAAATGTATAAGTTTAAACATCATACATCACTAAGTTATAAAATTATAAAAATAATAAATAAATAAATAAATTATCCGCCAGAAAATGAATTGATCAAGTTCAACCGTGAATAAATTTTTGGTGCTATTATTGTACCAAAGATTCAATACATCCCACCAATTGAAATATTGCATGAGATGCATTGAATCTTAGTGTTACGTTAACACCAAAGATTTATTTGGGCACCCGACCATTCAAGAGTATTCTATAGCATTTTTTAATATTTTATTCCATTTTCCTATCTACCAAATTTAATGCAGTCAAATTGATAAAAAAAAATTAATTCAGAAAGAAGTTACTTGACCGCAGTTATTAAGTCAAACGGTTCTGTCTTCATAATTATCACGCATCCCATATGTTCTAGATCCCCCTCATGGCAATTTTTGTTGGTAAAGGTTATTGCAACTTAAAAAAATCTAATATATCGTGTTTGATATATACCGACATTTTTCGATATTTTAATACGCAAGGAATAATTTTTAAAAAAAGTTTTAAAGTTGTGTTACCATTTTAATTTCAACTATTAAATTTGTTGAATTACGATTACCATCTCACTGAATTTAATGTAAATATTTATGATATCTTATGTTCCTTTGTAAAATTGATAGATATTATAAGTTTATCCCTTTTTTGTTATATTATTAAATATTAAATATAATATACACCATATAAACTAAAAATATTATTTAATATCAAAAATATGTTCTAACGTGTAAAAATCTAACATTTTTAAAAATTAACACATTAAGTGTTGTACCGTATTGTGTCCCGTATTAGTGCCGGTGTTGGTGAAATATAGGCCATGAATATTACATAAAGTATTTCTAAAGTGACTTTATTTATAATGTGTACAATTACAAAATATATTTATTAATAGTTGAATTAAAAATAACATTATAGAAAATTCTTTTTTTTTTACCCATTTTGAACAAAATCTCGGTTTAGAAAGAAATAAAATTCCCACATGTATGTCCAGATACGTATTTGGACCACCATGCAGTCAAAGATTCAAAGCGTTGAATGAAACGGACATTCTTCATAGCTATCTCTCGGACGCGCCACGCATGTATCCATGTGACACATGCACAGAGTCAAATTTTCATCACCTACTCTACATTAATTCTCCTGCCTCTACTTCCAAACTTGAAGTGCATAGGGCATGTTATATATATATTTGAGATATACGTAACTCTTTGCTATTCATTTGAAGTCCTTTGCTATCATCAGTGAGATCGTTTATAGAAACTAAAATGGCGTCAACATCATCGATATCGGCGAGGAATGATTTGGCAAAAGCAAAAAGAAGTCACCGGAGCTGGCCGTCGGCGAGTTTCACGGGATGGACGGCGGTAGGATCTCCTCATGAGATGTTCAACAAAAGGGGTGGAAACACCCAAGAGGATAACGAGGAGGACCTCAAATGGGCCGCTATAGAGCGCTTGCCTACGTATGATCGCATGAGAATAGGGGTTCTGAGACTAATGCTTGATAATGGAAACGTTGTTCATTGCCAAGTTGATGTTACCAAGCTTGGGTTGGAGGATAAGAAGCTACTAATGGATAGAATGCTAAAGATTGTAGATAAAGACAATGAAAAATTCCTGCGTGGAGTCAGAGACAGGATTGATAGGTAAATTATCTATGAATACATGGATAGGTTATTCTCAAGAAAAGAGAAAAAAATAAATATTAATTAAGATTTTGATCTAATTTTATAGTGGTAGACAAAGGTAAACATAAACAATGGTAGATAGAATAACCTATCCCATGAATATATATCTCTTGCTATATTATTATTATTATTATTATTTATTAAGTGAACAATATTATTTATTGCCGCTAAATTTTTATTGACTGTGTTTACAATTGTTACAACTTACAATAGGGCGGGGATTAAGATTCCAAAAATTGAAGTCCGGTACGAGAAATTATCAGTGGAGGGAGATGTGCGTGTTGGAAGTAGAGCATTACCTACCTTACTTAATGTCACTCTCAACACTTTTGAGGTGTGCTTGTTTCGTTTTTTTCTCTCTAAAATGAAAACTATAGTGATTGAAGAACCTTATTTTTATTTTCCCGTGATATAAACAATAATGATTTCTGCACCAGCATTTACCGTATATATGTTTTTTATACGTTTGGTGATGACGTGTCTATTGTTTAATTAAATTTGAGAGTATTAATTAACGTTGTCCCATATAATTGTTTTTGATCCATTTTTGTTGTGTGTTTGACAGACTATTCTGGGCTGGTTTCACCTTGCACCTTCCAAGAAGAGAAAAATTCATATTCTTAAAGATGTTAGCGGAATTGTCAAACCATCAAGGTAGCTTATAGAAAATCTCATGATCGATAATATAAAAATTAAAAAAATAAAATAAAAATCATATTCTTACCATAAAGCAGAATGTTTATTGGATTTGAAACCATGATCACTTAATCGTTCTTTAAGGTGCACCTTGTTAGATATATATAAATGGTTAAAAATGTCTTCATCTAATATTTTAAAGTTTTGAGTTAAAATATATATTTTTATATAGTATCAAAGCTTCAGTGATCACATGTAACAATTTCGATTCTCATCATCTCTCACTTTATAGTGAAATTAAATAAGCACAACGTAAATTAGAAAATAGATCTGTGCAATGTCGACGCTTTAAGTCAAATGGACTATTGCGTGTCCACGTTTCATGCTTAAAAGACTCTTGCGTGAGGGAACATGTTAAAGATATATAACCTTATCTAATAGTTCACGTTTCAGGCTTAAAAGACATGAGGAGTATGATAGAAATATATAATCTTATCCAAGAACTTAAGTAACAACTTAAGTTTTGAATTAAATTGATTGTTTATGCCGCACTTTTTTCACGTGAGAATATATTCACAGAAAAAATTATTAGCGGTTTCGAAGATGGATAAATCTTGCTTGTCTTGTATTTACGAGAGTTAGTTCGGGAAGAAAATTACATTTTATTAAATCATTTTATTATTTATTTAATGGCATTTAAAACTTAATATTATTTTATTTAACATGGTAATCGCAGGATGACCCTACTTCTGGGTCCTCCAGGTGCAGGAAAAACAACATTGCTTCTGGCACTAGCTGGGAAACTTGACCGGGATTTAAGGGTTCGTTCCCAGTTATTTTCATTTTTCTTTCGTTTCAGTTATCAATTTACTTAAATAAATAATGTCTTCTTACTTCTCATCATCTTATGTGTAATTCTTTTCCACGACAAATTTATGTTATGAGCAGGGTTCTGGAAGAATCACCTACTGTGGTCATGAACTAAATGAATTCATTGCTAAAAAAACCTGTGCCTATATTAGTCAACATGACCTTCACTTTGGAGAAATGACGGTGAGAGAGACATTAGATTTTTCAGGACGCTGTCTTGGTGTTGGTACCAGGTATGAAATGTTGGAGGAACTTTCAAGAAGGGAGAGAGAAGCTGGAATTAAACCGGACCCTGAGCTTGATGCTTACATGAAGGCTACAGCCATTTCCGGCCAAAAAACCAGTTTGGTAACAGATTATATTCTCAAGGTCTGTAACTACGTTGGTTCAACTTCATCTATTACTATTACGGCCTCTATGCTTCTATTTACTTTTTATTTAGGTTGATTATTTCTCTCATATTCTTACAGATACTTGGATTGGATATTTGTGCTGACACTATGGTTGGTGATGACATGAATAGAGGTATCTCTGGCGGACAGAAGAAACGTGTAACAACAGGTCATATAATTACTTCTATCCTCATTATGCTTATACGAGAACTTGATATTTTATTAAATAATTAAGGGGAAAAGACTTCTTATGTTACATGAGAAGTCTGCTCCGTATCAACCATTTTTCTATTTTTTTTAAGATGGGCCCCACCCCTTTATCTCTCTCTAGTAAAACTTGAACTTCTCATGTAACATAAGAAATTGCAAACCCAATAATTAATCTCAAATGTCTTAAACCGGGGTTCAATTCGCTCGTAACCATTTTTTCCCAAATAATAATAAAATTAGACAATGCTACAAAAAGCTACATCGTAGAAACACCTCATATTAATCTCATTAATATTAGATTCATTCACAATTAAAAATTAACCATAAAATGAAAGATTCTAGAAAAAAGGCTAAAGTGTTTACAATTACAAATTATTAAAATCCCACTTCGCTTTTCTTACTGTCAATATAGATCACTTATTTATATTAAATCTAAAATTACGTCGTTTTGAGATGGGAATGAAGATGTTTTTGTAATTATAATTTATTTTAGGTTTATAATAGTCTATTTTATTTTTCAACCCAAAACACATTCACTATAGAAAACAAATAATATGCATAATAGACACGCGATGTCAATTGTTTCCCTAATAATTTTAGAGGGAGAAGCAGTTAGGTTTGATTTAGTAATGAAGGATTTATCAATTTATAAAAAAATATTAGAAGGGAGTATTATCGTCTAACTAGCATTTTTGCCTGGGTGCTTTTCACCTTATAATTAATGGCCTGGAACCTTTCCAACAAAAGACTTATATAAGCATTTGATTTGAAATTATCTATTAATCTATCTAAATGCTTCAGTTGAAACCCGGTGCAGGAGAGATGTTGGTAGGACCGTCAAAAGCACTCTTCATGGATGAAATATCAACAGGATTGGACAGTTCCACCACTTTTCAGATTTGTAATTTCATGAGGCAAATGGTTCATATCATGGACGAAACCATGGTGATATCTCTTGTGCAGCCACCACCCGAGACATATGAACTATTTGATGACATTATCCTACTTTCCGAAGGTCAAATTGTTTATCAAGGTCCACGTGAGAATGTGCTAGAGTTCTTCGAAAACATGGGTTTCAAATGTCCTCCGAGAAAAGGAGTTGCTGATTTCTTACAAGAAGTAACGTCCAAGAAAGATCAGCAACAATATTGGTTCAGAAGAGATGAACCTTACAGATATGTTTCAGTTTCTGAACTTGCAGAGTCATTCCATTCGTTTCACATAGGAGAGCAACTCATGACTGATCTTGGGGTTCCCTATGATAAGAGAAAAACTCACCCAGCTGCTTTAGTGAAGAACCAGTATGGTATATCAAATTGGGAACTATTTAAGGCATGCTGTTCAAGAGAATGGCTGCTTATGAAACGTGACATGTTTGTTTACATATACAGGATGGTACATTTAACAGTGTTATCTATTTTCGGCTTTACTTTGTTCATTAGAACCCAAATGCCAGTTGGCACTGTTGAAGATGGACGAAAGTTCTTTGGAGCACTATTTTTTTCTCTACTTACTGTGATGTTTAGCGGGTCGTCAGAACAAGTCATGATTATTCCTAGACTTCCTGTCTTTTACAAACAAAGGGACTTCATGTTCTATCCTGCATGGGCGTTTGCATTACCTATATGGGCTCTCAGGATCCCCGTCTCCCTTGTGGAATCAGGGATATGGATTATCCTTACTTACTATACAATTGGGTTTGCTCCTGCAGCTAACAGGTAGCATGAATTTTTTTATTTTTTTCTCTGCTGCCTGTATTCTCACCCAACAGCTTAAGCTTTTGGGTTAAATTATTTATTTACATAGTATTAGAGCCTGGCTCCAAGGGCCGTGTTGTTCTTTACATGGTATCAGCCTTGTGTGCATTGTCCACCCTTCAAGCCCAATGGGTTTCGGGGGCCGCCTTGTGTGCATTGTCCACCCTTCAAGCCCAATGGAATCCAGGGGTGTTGAGATATATAAAACATTAATGTAACCTCACCAAAAAGGGCGTGTTAAGATATATAAAACATTGATGTAACCTCACCCAAAAGGCGGCTTAAGGTTGAATTGGTTCTTTACATCTTCCAAGTATAGTCCTTAATTTTCCTGCTCAACTTTGGCTGTTGTAAGCAACCTAAATTACATTTTTCAAAATAATTTTATGTTTTGGCTTAATAGTTTTTTGAGGTTAGAATGAAGAAAATTAATGAATTTACACTTATCCTTCTATTTTATCAGATTTTTCCGACATTTCTTGGCATTATTTGCGGTTCATCAGATGGCTGTTTCTCTAATTCGGGTCATTAGTGGAGTTGGTAGAACACCGGTTCTGGCTAATATACTGAGTGGATCCATCTATATGATTGTATTTGTGCTTGGAGGATTTATGATCGCCAAAAGTGAGACATCAATCAATCGCTTCTTTATCTTTTAGAGCTTCTGTAGTTTAAGGAAACTTTTGATTTTTTAAGATTGAGATTAAATATCTTATATATGTTTTCTACTCTTCTTTTACAGTCACATTCTATGGTTTTGACAAGTACTTATTTCAGCATATTTTCTTTTATGCGTGCAGATGATATTAAGCCATGGATGGTATGGGGCTATTATGTTTCTCCTATGATGTATGGTCAGAATGCCATTGTAATGAACGAATTTTTAGATGAAAGATGGAGTAAAGTAAGAAATCATTTTTTTTTCATTCTTATTTCTCATTGCCTATTTTGTGCAAATACAAAGACAAATTTGCATTGAGCCTAAATTATTTCATACATTTTGCAGCCAAATACAGACCCAAGAATTGATGCACCTACAGTTGGAAAAATGCTTCTTAAGTCCAGAGGCTTTTTCACAGAAGAATACTGGTTTTGGATATGCATTGGAGCTTTGTTTGGGTTTGCTATTCTTTTCAACCTTCTCTTCATTGCTTCATTGACGTATTTGAATCGTAAGTTATACCTTTTTTAATTTTAAAAGTGCGAAATTGAATGGAATTTTCGGCACTGGTAAACCCTTTTAATATCAAACCAAAATTTCAGCTATCGGTGATTCAAAAGCATTCATCATGGATGAAGGTGACGAGAAGAATGAAAAGTCAACCTCTAGACGGAAAAAGTTTGAAGGTTTTTTAATTCTTTTTTTCTGATTTCTTGGTGATTTCAAGTTCATTTCATTGTTATTCTAGAAATGTAGGCTATAGCTAACCAGCAGCATTAGTTTTTGTTTAGAAACAATTTTTAAGTAATTTAGTTGCTTTAGTTCTGCCGAATGAATTTGAGATTTTGAAGTGCAGATTTTATTTTTCACGGCGTTGCAACATTTTTAGAGAAGTTTAGTTGCACTTTGTTCTCATACAATTCAAATTATTTTGATGCTATTTCATTTAATATGAATTGGACGTTCAGGTATAGGCATGGAAAGGAAAAATTCTTCAGAAATTGCCGGTTCTTCTGATCAACGAAGAACAGGAATGATCCTGCCGTTTCAACCTCTTTCACTTGCATTCAATCATATTAACTACTATGTAGATATGCCTGCTGTAAGTTACCCAGTTCTAAACAATGCATTCTTTTGTGATTAAGTAATATCTCTTTCTTGCGGATGTGCATACCTTCTTGGTACGTATATTGTAATATCACTTTGATTAGGTTTTTCTCATACTTTTCAAAATAAGTAGAATGAAAATGTGGTGTGCTCTTCTATTTTAGACAGTGCTTGATTAGATTTAACTACGAATTGACTAGTATCTTAGCTTTCTTGAATGCATAATATTTCTTATTTTTTTACTTGGAGTCATGTAAGGATGTTCTTATCGAATTCAATGCATTTATATATTGATCAAAATTGTTTAAGTTTTAATAGAAACATTGAACTTCAAGCCTCCCTTAAATTGATTGGGACATATTTATTCTTCATAGTAAAGTTTTTTGGTTTTGTTTAATTACATCAGGAAATGAAGAGTGAAGGAATCAATGAAGATAAACTTCAACTACTACATGATGTCAGTGGTGCTTTCAAACCAGGTATTTTGACAGCACTTATGGGTGTTAGTGGAGCTGGGAAGACAACCCTCATGGATGTCTTAGCTGGAAGAAAAACTGTTGGTTACATTGAAGGAACTATCAGCATCTCGGGTTACCCAAAGAACCAAGCAACATTTGCTCGTGTTAGCGGTTACTGTGAACAGAATGACATTCATTCTCCACATGTTACTGTCTACGAATCGCTATTGTTTTCAGCTTGGCTACGTCTTCCTTCAGATGTAAAGACACAAACACGAAAGGTGTGTTGGAAGAAGCTTTGTCTTCTTGGCAATTAACATTAATTAAATATGTTCTTAATGCAACTCTTTCTCAATAGAACTTTGATTTAGTTGTATTTCTATTGATGATGCAGATGTTTGTTGAAGAAGTTATGGAATTGGTTGAGCTTAAACCAATCAGAAATGCTATTGTGGGGCTTCCAGGCGTGGATGGCCTATCAACAGAACAAAGGAAAAGGCTTACTATTGCTGTAGAGCTGGTTGCAAACCCTTCAATCATCTTCATGGATGAACCTACATCTGGTCTTGATGCTAGAGCTGCTGCTATTGTCATGCGAACAGTAAGAAACACAGTAGACACAGGGAGAACCGTTGTGTGCACAATTCACCAGCCAAGCATAGATATTTTTGAAGCTTTTGATGAGGCAAGTTTGGAATCTGAAATCATTACAGTTCATAAGTGTAGTGTTATTTCTTTGGTTAATTATTGCTCTATGTTGCATGATATATCTTCATACTTGATTCTTTGTTATTGCAGCTATTGTTGATGAGAAGAGGAGGACGAGTTATATATTGTGGACCTCTTGGTCGCAACTCACATGAGCTTGTAGAATATTTTGAAGTGAGTATTGAAGCTTTTCTTTATTTATTGTCTCAAGAGTTCTCCATATCTCATCTTCATACTTTGAGCACAGTGGCGGCGTATAATTTCAGTTTTAAAAGTTTCTTATAGATCTAATATACATATTCTGCTTCAGGCTATTGCAGGGGTTCCAAAAATCAAGGAAGGCTATAATCCTTCCACATGGATGCTTGACATTAGCACTCCTTCACTTGAGGCTCAACTTGGCGTAGATTTTGCAGAGATTTACGCTAACTCCTCACTTTACCGGTAATTTCTTTTCCTTTGTCATTTGTGTTACTACTATGCATGTTCATATGGCATAAGAATTCTTCTAGCTTTATAACTTATAACTTTATTTTCTCTGTACTTTCCTCAGAAGGAATCAAGAGCTTATCAAAGAGCACAGTACTCCAGCACCAGGTTCCAAGGACTTATCCTTCCCAACCAAATATTCCCAATCATTATATGTGCAGTTGAAAGCTTGTTTCTGGAAACAACATTGGTCCTATTGGAGAAATCCTCAATATAATGCCGTTCGATTCTTCTTTACATTAATGATTGGAGTAATGTTTGGTCTAATCTACTTGAATAAAGCCAAAAAAATGTAAGTCATGTAATAGTTTACCTAGTTGTTTTTGCTTGTCTATAATCGTGTTTGGTATTCTTATGGTGCTGCACATTTAAATTGCATTTCAAGTTAATAATATTGACTATTGATGATAATTTGCTGAACTAATTTGATTGGCAGCCAAAAACAACAAGATGTATTTAATCTTTTGGGAGCCGTATACTCTGCTATGATGTTCCTTGGAACCATGAACGCTGCGGGAGTGCAGCCAGTTGTTAACATAGAAAGAACTGTCTTGTATCGTGAAAGAGCAGCAGGGATGTATTCAACATTGTCCTGTGCAGTTGGTCAGGTAAAAAGGAAGAGAGATCTAAACTAATTTGTGGTGATTTACAAGGTTACATACTTTTGTTTTTTGTTCAATGAAACTGTTGAGATATATAAAACCATTAATGTAGTTTCACCCAACACCTTAAGTTTTTGGATTAGATTGGTACTTTACATGGTATCAGAGCTGGTTCTTTACAGCTTAAGCTTTTTTGGTTGAATTAGTTCTTTACATAAACCAATTTTATCATGTTTTAAAAATGATGTATAGTTATCAGATAGATGCCTTATCCCAATGGAAAATAATATATATATATTAATCAAACTAAAATGCACTGCATTGATTATGCAGGTGGCAATAGAGGCAATTTATAACTTGGTTCAAGCGGCCCTTTATACTGTCATTCTTTTCACAATGATTGGGTTCGAATGGAAGGCAGGGAAATTCTTTTCGTTCTACTACTATATACTCATGTGTTTTATGTACTTCACGTTGTATGGAATGATGACTGTTGCATTAACCCCGAGTTACCAAATTGCTGTTATTGGTATGTCATTCTTCACGAGCACCTGGAGCTTGTTCTCTGGATTTGTCATTCCTAGGACGGTATGTCATCTGCCATTTTGTTATATAATTCATAATTTGATGCTGAAAGTAAGGCTCTTTTCTTTTGCATATCTAAACTTATATATTTCTCATTAAATGTTACAGCAAATCCCTATATGGTGGAGGTGGTACTATTGGGCTTCTCCTAATGCTTGGACGATGTATGGCCTTATTACCTCTCAACTGGGTGACAAAAGTGGAGAAGTGGAGATACCAGGAGTTGGAAACATGGGGCTGAAGGAATTACTCAAGGAAAGCTTGGGTTTTGACTATGATTTCCTTCCAGTGGTTGCTGCTGTTCATTTTGGCTGGGTTCTACTTTTCTTGTTTTTGTTTGCCTTTGGCATAAAATTCCTGAACTTCCAGAAAAGATAGGCTGGGATCCTCTTTGTTTATTTTTCCTTTTTGTTTCAAAAGTATGGTTTATGTCATCTAAATAATGGTACAAACTTGAAGCTTGGCTGTATTTTATACATCTTAATAAAGTATAAATTTTAATAAGAAAAATATTCCTGCATTTATTACAGGAATATTCCTGCAGATAAGTTATCTGTATTTACTCTTAAAATTTTTGGGATTGAAAGATTAAATTATAATAATCCTGAAATAAATTAAAATTATAAAAATATCATGATTTTCAACCCAATAAAATATCATATTGAGCTTAGTACAAATAAATCATTCTAATAAATCATTTCTACAATTTTGGTACGATGGTTTTTCCGTTGCATGTGCTTCTGGAGGCGTACGATGGTTTTCACATTGCATTGATCCACCAAAAAGTAACCATAGAAAGTTTGTTGAAACTTGAGAGACTGGGCCTATTCGTCTTTATCTCACTTGAATCTTGTGAAAAATCGGGGCAACCTCACCGACATTTTTTTTTCTAAATTAAATGAAGAAATAATATAGGAAAAGAAAAAGATTGACTATTAGGATGGGCAAGTTATTTTTCGTTAATAAGCAATTAATCTCACAATTAATCTTTCTTAACCTTAACTTTTATATAAAAATTTTAAAGGTAGCATGATAAACGGTCATTATCACACCCAGCATCAGCATGTAAAAGATATATATTTTTTCTCATAATATTTAAAATAAAAAGAATCTTTCTTAATCTAAAGCTTTTATATATAAAAATCTAAGAGGTAGTTTGTTAAACTATCGATATCATACCAATCATCAGCATGTCAAAAGATATACTTTTTTTTATTCCAACCTCTCTGACAGGAAGGAACTATTGAACTAGAACACTATTATATCAAAATTCACGGGGTTACATCCAGTTTATATAAACTTTATTGTAATATAAGTTAAGAGTAATCAGTGGTCACGGTATATATTATTATGTTTTGACTACTTAGATTAGAATCAGATAATCAAATCTATCTTTGGAATCTTCGTTTCCAATTTAATAAAATATGGGTCTGATCTAAAGAGTACCCATTAGAATAATTAATGGAATTAACATGTTTTGATTTCCCGCATAATCATATGTTTATCTAAAAATATTTTCTCTCTTTATATCGGGCCCAGTGAGCAAGCAAGCATATACCCACAACCCAAAAGATCCTTTATTAACCTTTCCCCGTTGCTTTTTTCCTTTTTGGCACACACTAGTACATAAACAACACAACACACCGAAATGTTAAGTGCAAAGAAAGAAACAATCAAAACCTCGCCTCCACAACCAGTCATTTCACAAGCGGGGCCTTATTATTTGTTTGTGAAGACAATGAACGATCAGAATTGGAGAACTGAGCCCAGTGGGCCCTGCTCTCACACCATTATCAAAATACTGTGAACTGTGCACACACGTAGCAGCATCACTTGCTGTTTGTTTGGCACCTCCAGCCAGATAGCGCCATCCTTCACCGTACAAATAATATCTCTCTTTTTATTATAATTATTTAAGTCGTCGTTTATTGTTTCTAGAGCACCAGTGTCAGTGTCACGTTTCTCTCGGCTCCTTGAACTCACAACAACACTCTAGAGAGTCTCGTAACTGTTGGATCTGTTTTTCATTGCTTTGGAAGAACACTGAATCCTAATCTCTCAGAGGTAAAACCCTAAGGATAGAGGAAGATGGTTTACACCATCTCTGGAATTCGATTTCCTGTTGTTCCTTCTCTGCATAACTCGAGCTTCCATGGCGATCGCAAGACTGCATCTCTCTCCATTTTTCTCAAAAAGGACTCATTCTCTCGTAATTAACCTCCCTCGTTTTCGCCTTAATGTTTTTACTATTCCATTGCATTCCATTCATATGTGGAGTTATGTGAGTAGTGCTTGCTATTTTTGAACTTGATTGGTTACTGCTCTTTGTTTTAAATCGTTAAACCATGCATCGGCGGAAACTTGTTGAGTTGGTTTTGATTCCATGCATCTGAGACATGAGGTTCTGGCGATGTTGTTCAGTTCCGTCGATAGGACTTTGATTATTTGTTCAATTTCAGGACGTTTTGAGATTAGCGACTTCGGTGTTGCTCTGTTTTGTGCTGTCGGTTAAATATGTTACGAACTGAGATACTAGATTTTTATTGACTTTGGATCGGATTCTTATAATTGTAAGGGTTATTTTGCGTTTTCGGAACTCATTAGTCATTTGTAGATAAAATAAAGGATGTAAACTTCGGCTGTGTTTTACACTAGTTGTCAGAGCCTTAATTTGATCAACGTGTGCTGCCCTGTGAAATTCCAACGGTGTCATTGTAATATTTATGTCAAGTAGAGTAGGGACGGGTATGGATGGCTTATTTATTCGAAGTGTAGTTGTAATTCAGTGCAAAGTAATCCAACTTTCATATATGTTTCTTTTGTAACACATGTAATTTCTTTTTGGAACCTTGCATTGGCAATAATTGAGTTGGCAAAATGTATTTGGAATTTGGAATTTAATTACATGATTCTGTGTAAAATTTGTAATTGAGTCCTGATACTTAACTCTTCATTGTTTAATGAGAATATGAATTGAGTGATTGAATCTTCACCATATAAGGTTTTATGATTAAAGCACAATCGTATGAAATCTGAATGGCAACGATTGAACGAACAAATACAACAATGTGAAACTGGCTATCAATATCTAGGGATTGATTAGTTTAAATTACTAATACATCAACATGATAAATGAAAATAGAAAAGGCAAAGAATGTGATATAACTTTTAAGGAAAAAGTGTTTGTCATTTTAAATGACACAACTTTGTGTCATTTTAAATGAAACGATCTTGTTTGAATGCATATTTGGTGGTTTTTTATATTCTCTCTCCTCCACAAAATCAGGAGGAGAGAGAAAGAGAGAGTATTGTTGAGGAGAGAAAAGGTAAAGACCCATCAAAACACAGTCGTTTCACTTATAATGACACAAAATTATGTCATTTAAAATTACAAGCATTTTCCCCATCTTGATCATAAAGTTCAATCTAGTTTGCTTGTGGCACAAGTAGTTCTACATGATAGGCTTGAAAACACTTCACTGATATAATTTATGGCTACATTCAGGGAAAACCCTTGCTGTAAAATCTTCCCATCATTCTGACTCCACATCTTCCACAATTGCTGAATCTGATAAAGTACTTATTCCTCAAGATCAAGATAACTCTGCATCCTTGACAGATCAACTTGAAACTCCTGACATAACCTCAGAGGATGCGCAGGTTCTTTTCTCCTTCTCCATGTGGAAATATTTGTACAATTAATTTTGCGTGCTTGTCGTCACATGCTTTTCTTCCTATGGGGATTATGGTTTTATTGTCATATACATCTGGAGAAACTTTTGTGGCATTTTCATAGCAAAAGTGGTGCAGTTTAGTTGAGTTTCAGCACAGTGTTCATTAGTTAATTGTGAGTATGAGCAAGAAAGAATCTGGAGGACGGAGGGAAAACAGATGTGGAAAACTTGATTGCTATATAATGAAAAAAAAAGGAAACTATAATAGCACATTAGCTTTTCTTGCTGGGTCTAGCAAACAAAAGGTTGTCAAATGTTGTTTTTCCAGGTCTTCATTGCATATTTATACGCATACTTTTGATCTCTAGCTCACACTGTTCTTTAGAAAATTTCTGATATGTGACGTCTATTAGGAATGATATTTGTCTCAGCTTAGACAAAAACATTTTTCATCCACATTTCAAACTCTATCTAACTGTAGTATACTATGAATTCTATTTATATTACATATAATATTCTAATAAACACATTAGGTTCCTACTGTTGTCCTGGATCCTGCTAATAGCAGTTATGGATACTATAGATTTTATCTAATTTAATGTGAGTTCAAACCTATCGTTAGATATTTAAATGAATAATAACGTTATCGTATTACACCAGATTAATGACTTTTCCAAGTGCTTTATTACTAAACACTGGCAATGTGCTGTCTTTGTAGTCCTTTTGTGCATATGGTTGGAGCTAAATGCTCCTATTTTAAGTGTTTTTTTGCTCTAAAATTGACTTGGGATGGGGTTAACTTTTGGCTTCTTTTTGGTATTCTGCTCATGGCTGCTTCAAAGTAATTGTGCTATCTCAGTCATGCATAGAGATTGAGCAGCCGTGTTGCATTCTTAGTTTGCCTTAATATAGACTTGGGGTATTTCTTATCCTCCTCATAGTTCTACTTAAGATGCTGAATTTTTAAGGAAATAGCTTGTTGCAATTAGGTAAGAAGGTAAGAATTTAAATCATCAATGTCTGATGTTGAAAAGAAAGAAATGGTTCTGGACCTTTTTGTTTGTGGTGTCTTTTCAATCCGTCATTTGAAAAATAAATATGAAGGGCCGGCTTGGCTCAGCGGTAAGTTTACTTGCCGTGGTGTGTCAGGTCGCGGATTCGAATCAGTCTCTCTGCAAAAAGCAGGGGAAAGACTGCCTAGAATATTCTCTTCCCCAGACACTCACGAAGTGGGTATTTGAACTGGATCGGCTTTTATTTGAAAAATAAATATGGTAAGCAATCATACTTGTACAGCTTTCTTCCTTCTGACTTGACATGTAGAATTATTATTGTTTAACACGATTTGGGACCTTGAAGTCAGTGCACTTTTTGTCAGTGTGCTGAAGTATACCAGAATTACATTAATTCAATTGGAAATTGAGGCTTCTTTGTAAATTATGCACACATAAAATTGAACTAAAGATAGAACGTATTTGTAGGCATCAGATTCTTGTGTTTTGTAGGCACTAGATTCTTGTAAGAATTTTATATTTTGGGGAATATTAATATGAATGGAACTATAAACAAATTATGCATGATAGTCTGATGCGTTGCAATTCACAAAACAGAAACGAAGAATAACAAGAGAAGTAAAATGATGCATGCCATCTGGAAGCTTCTATTTTGCTGCAATTAATTCTGCTATGTCATGATTGGTTTGTAGCTTTGGTCCCCTGTAGTGTCTTCTCTTGTACACCTTAATGGGTTTAATGCCACCATAGTCATATAGTGGCTTTTGTGAACTAGTGGAACAAGCTGAATGATGTTTGAAGTGGGCTATAGGGCATCAGCCAAGCTTGTCTTGGTAGGGCAGAATCATTTGTATGTGTATGATATTAATCATTTGAAAGATTATGTGCCATAGAGCTCTTTGCACTAAGTTACTACTCTTTTGCCAGTAGTAATATCTAATTTTCTTTGTCGTTGTGTGTAGGCACTACTGTTTTTCTTTGTTTATTTTTACTCTTTGTATTAACACAGGCAGCATGCCCATAAATACTGATTTCTTATTTTCTTTGCAATTTCTGTTTATTCTTTATTACTAATCTCAGAATTGGTTTTCATGGAAATCATAAATTTCTTTGAATGTTCTTAGCTGAATGTATATTCTAGTCTTTTCAGAACTTAGAGGATTTAACCATGGAAGATGAGAATAAGTACAGCAATGATGAAGCAGCTAGCAGTTACAGAGAGGTAGAGGATGGGCAAGGTTCTGTTCTGTCATCACTTGTAGATGTTGACACCAATGCTCAAGCCAAGAAGACACCAGTATCTATTGACAGGAAAGTAAAAATAGCAAAGGATGAAGTTAAACCTAAGATCATTCCCCCACCTGGCACTGGGCAGAAAATATATGAGATTGATCCATCTTTGCAAGCTCACCGTGAACATCTTGATTTCCGGTAAGCTAACTCCAATAGATGAAGCAAGTACTTGAATTTCTATAAATGGAATAACGATTGCAAAGCATTGGGTGCACAATTAACTGTGGAAGGTTAAAATGGGGCTATAATTAACATTTAATTGATAATTTCATATTTCATGCTATTATATTAAAAAAAAAAAAATTGACAACTAATTGCTTGTATGTGCTGTTGGTGGCTAGCTAGGAGGTAGGAGTGGGACAATGCTTTCAATTAAGTTGCCATTATTTTAGATTTCTTTTGCAAAGATCTCTCTTTTTTATATTCAATTTAAGAGTGTGACTTGTTTACTATTTCAATTTATTACATCTTGCCATAGTTTCATATTTTGAATTCCACACCATAATGTAACCGTTTTTGTTGTTTACTTTGTGTTGTGTACGCCTCCACCCAACAACATAATGATGATGTTCCAGTAAATCATAGTTTTAAAGAACTGTTCTTATTCATTGCATGAACTATGCAATTGGATAGAGCCCAATGACATTATTTATCCTTGTAGGTGATTCCACCTTGGGGGATAAAGTTTAATTGTTATTTTTGTTGTTGCATGAGCTATGCTATTGGTGCTGACCAGAATGGCAAAAGAATTGGTTTAAAGTAATTAATTGGCCATGGAAACCTGAAACCCATAAGAACATGATGAATAAAAAGGCAACATTTATTGGGCTCTGGCCCTGTTTGTCTACCCAACAAAAGGGCAACATCTCCTGTGCATTGGAATTCCTTTTACATGGAAGAGATTTAAATATTTAAATCACTGTCATTACTCAATTTCCTGAAAATAACTTAATGCGCTGTATACCTTACTAATCTTGAATCCAAAAAACAAATTCATTATTCAATTTTCTGCTTATATAGGTAGTTGATTAACATATTCAGTGTTATTTTTTGTGTTTCCCAAACTCTACCTGCTATACTTTTGCACTTTTGATACTTAACATTCTGTAACTAAAACAAAAACCTGATTCTTTTTGAAATATGTATTTCTCAAAACACAGTTATGGACAATACAAAAGATTGCGTGCGGAAATTGACAAGTATGAAGGTGGTCTGGATGCATTTTCTCGTGGTTATGAAAAATTTGGCTTCACCCGCAGGTATTACGTTACACATTTTTATTGGTTAATATCACACATGCACACAACTTTTTCTGTTTAATAATTTAATGATGTCACATTCTTAAGATGATTAATGGCGATATCAATCTGACATATCTAATGCAGACCAATGAACAATATAAAAAATCACCCACTAGATTGAAGATCCTTAGAGATTAAGCCTTGTGTAATCGGTGAATGCAGCAACTCAAATGACCCTAATCTAACTAGAAGAATAAATATGGGAAGTGACAACCAAACTAAAATTTCAATTTCCCAACAATAAAACCCTAAATCCCACATCGTGAAATCCCTTTTACAGAGAAAAATAGAAACCTGAAACTGTGTGAATGATTTAGTGAATTACAATGTCTTCTTGTATTCTATTTATTATACTGCATAATATGGTAGTATAAGGTAAGTACAATAGTACAACAATAGATGTACATAAAAAAGGAAATATGAAAATTATGCGCATGTCTCTAATATGTATACACTCCCCCTCAAGCTAGAGCAGATAAATTATGTGCACCAAGTTTGATACAAATGTAACTTGAGATCCTTTGAGAGTTAATGAATACATCTACTAACTGATAATTGGGATTCACAAAGCTGTGGCAAAGCATCCAAACAAATTCTTGTTAGAAAGTGGCATTTTACTTATATATGTTAGTCGTCATGAAACATTGGATTGAAGGCAATGTTTAAAGCGGCTTGATTATCGCATATTGGTTGCTTCTGCTTAACATCACCAAATCTCAATTCTTGGAGTAAATGTTTTAGCCATATAAGTTCCCATGTTACCAGTGCCATAGCCTAATACCTTGTTTCTTATTTTTCGAAGAAACTAAGTTGCTTCCGAAGTTCCAATCATTAAGTATCAACTTGAGGTGGATCTCGTATCTAAGGGGAAACCAGCCCAATCTGCATCTGAAAAGCCAAATCCTCCTTTTATATACCTGAGTATTCCAATTATTGTGTTCCAATGGCTACCACATGGAGATTGTACGAACTGATCAACTACACTTAACAACAAAGGAAATGTTTTGTCGAGTGATGATAAGGTAGTTCAATTTTCCAACAAGCCTTGGAGATGGCAAGATCATTCAAGATCTGATAAGGGCTATCCTCATCCAAGTAAAAGCTCTGTGTTTGAATCCATTATTGTCTATAGGTCGACAATCTAACAAACGAGTTCCCTCTAAGATATCAAGAGTGTGCTTTCTCTAAGAAATATTGATACCTGTTGAGAACTAAGCTATCTCAATACTAAGGTGCCATAAATCCTTGTTCTAAAAGTGACCAAATTGGTGCTGTTTTAGTTTACTAATGCATCTTCATCATTGCCTATGATGATGATATCATCAACATTTACAGTTAGATAAATGCTTTGATGTTGTAGAGATTTGCAATAAAAAGCATAGTGATTTGCCTCATTGTGAATCATGCTAAATTGCTGAACTACTATGCTTAGTCACCTAAAACATGCTCATGGAGACTGATTTAAGCCAACATAGGAGGTTGCTCTATATAGACTTCCTTGGTAAGCTCTCCATACAAAAAAAGGCATTCTTAAAATCAAGTTGAAAGAGAGGCTAATGACGAATGACAAACATGGAGAGAAGAAGACAAACAGAAACAATCTTGGCTGCAGTAGAGAAGGTATCACCATAGTTCAAGTATAGATCTAAGTATAGCCCTTGGCCACTAGACGAACTTTCAAGCGGTCAATTAGCCTATCAGGGCCAACTTTCACAGCATAGAGTATAGATCCCTTGACACCCAACTGTGGACTTGCCCAGGGGAAGAAGAACTAAATCTGAAGTGTTGCTAGAGTCCTTTGGATACATAGGAATGGAATTAGAGGACAGAGATTACAAGTAAGCAAACGTGGTAACATAGAAAATTATAAATATGATGAGGTTACTACTAGAAGGAATACTTTTGCGGATGGCCATGGGAGGATTATCTAGATGGTAATCTCTTATTTATAGGCAAATAGTGTGTGATTTGGACTTTCTGCAATTGGGCTTTTAGTGAACTGAGTGCTCGTGCATTTTAGATGCCTCGACTTATGGCCAAAAATATATGCACTTTTTATGTTTTGGGCGCTTAGGTTTGCAGATTGTGCTTAGGTTTGCAGATTGCGTGCCTAGACGCTAATGAGACCACAGCAATCATATTTTGATGCTCTGGGTGCTTAGGCGTGCAATTTGCACGCCTAGACGCTCGTATGGCAGATATGCACATTGCTTTCTTGTTTCAAATATAACTTGATTGTACTCTTCTGATTTATGTGATTTTGGTCTCGTTGCTAAGATAAGAGGAAGATCTACAATTTGTGTGATGACTTCAAGATTCAAATCTATCATCTTTAATATGAAATTTTGGCCAAAAGACAGCATCAAGGAGATTTTATATTTGGGAACATGATTTCTATAAGATGGTTTGCTATGCCCGAACTTGTAATGATAGCTATGATTTTCCTTCTTAATCTTAGAGATGCTTCCTTGACTCTCTGTTGTCCTTGTCTTATCCAAGTGCATCCTTGATCCAATTAACTGTATTTTACCTGCAAAAAAAGCAAGAACCACTTATATTTAGCAATTTTTTCCTAAAAAGTCAAGTTTTGGCATTTTAATTATAATAACTTATTTCATGTTTTTTGACTCAACTTAGAAGTTAATTAGTATATTTTTGTCGCTTAAAACATGACAAACTACAAGTGAAAGGGTGTCGGGATGGACATAGGCTAAGACATCTGTGCTGGAATGAACATCAGCAACATGGACGGTGCCGGAATGAACATCGGCAAAGACAACTGAGTTAGAATGACCATCAGCATCATGAACGATGCCGGGATGATCATTGGCAAAAACAACTGAGCTGTTGGAATGAACATCAGCAACATGAACGGTGCTCCCCTTGAATGGGGAACTTCTTAACCCTCCCTATAATAGCCCAAAATAATTAATTAGCAAAATACATGTGATTAGATAATTAAGCATGTATTAGTGAGTAAAAATAAGTAAACTCCCTTATAAAATTAATTGGGGTCACTTTTGAGGTAAAAAGTGTACTCAGTGAAAATTAAGGGGTATAAATGGGTGTAGACAAAAGTACCCAAAATATAAAAATGGAAGTAAAAATATTTCTAGAAAAATATTCCAGACTATTGGGTAGAGTTTGGTAATTAATGGAATTGAAGAGATAGATGAACTGATACCCACTTAACCCGTGTTAAGTGGCAAGCCACTTAAGAACCCTATTTCTCCTCCCCCTTGTCGCGCAGAAGAAGAAAAAAAGAGAGGAAAAGAAGAGAGGGAAAAGAAGAGAAAGGGAAGAGAGGAAGGAGAAGAGAAAACCTTAGGGGGATCAAACCTTGATGGTTTTGGGTGATTCCAAAGCCTAA
This sequence comes from Gastrolobium villosum, assembly GCA_032173675.1. Lineage (NCBI taxonomy): Eukaryota > Viridiplantae > Streptophyta > Magnoliopsida > Fabales > Fabaceae > Gastrolobium > Gastrolobium villosum. Next base: position 359,858 of record JAVKPL010009283.1, read on the forward strand.
ACCACTCCAAATCTTCCCCTCTTTCACAATCCTAGCTTGGGTCTTGGTGGGGAGCTGTGTGGTTTGAGATTTCTCCTCCCAAAGATTCGACCCATTGAAGAAGTTGTGAGATTTGAGAGCTTCTACCTCCATGGAAGCTTGAGGAACCCTCACCCCTTGATTGTGCAACACTTTGTGGTAAGATTTCATCCTTTGAACTCTATTTTCATGAAGAATCCATGATTTAGGTTTCGGATGAATAGTGTTTTGGGGTTTATGAAATTTGAGTAAATGGGCTATGTTCTAGGAAGATTGAGGCCTAGAGTATGTTGAGAAAAATGCTAGGAATGACATTTAATCGGTGAAAATAAGTTTATATAGTCATATGATTTTGTTTGGAAAATTACAAAATTATGCATTTGACTATGGTTTGGCTTGTTGGTGTAATCAATGGTTTGGTTTGGGTTGATTGTTGATATTGTCCATGTGATGCTTAGGATTGAGGCATTTGGACCAACAGTGAGTAACCAACCATTGGAGCAAGCTATGGAGCTCGGTTAGCTCCTTGAGATTGATATGTGTTGTGAAGGTTGGTGAAGAACAAAGGTTGAGTTGGAAGCATTGAGGTAAGCCTTCGGACCTTGGGTGTAATTCCCTTTATTGTTCCACCAAGCCCTGAACGGGTAATGGTGTGTTGTTGTATATAAATGCAATGAAATATTGTAATGCTTTGTTATACGTATTTGCATGCTTTGGTGTGACATAGGATGGTGTTTCCCTATGTTGGTATGTTGCATGACGGTGCGTAAATCATACTTGGTAGTTTAGCTGGCCAGTAGGACTATTTGCATCTGAGTATCCTTAGGAGAGCTCGAGAGCTCGAGGGATTTCTCCTGGAGATGTTTTGTACACTTGCATGAATATGTATTTGCTGCATTATTATTGTCATTGCTATTACACTGTTATTGAACTATGGGGTGGAGAGATGCTCCAAGGACCCCTGGTTTACTGGATATATTCGTATATCTCACCCCGTGTGGTTGGGGACCCCCTTTCAGGAAAGGATGCTGCAGGAGCCTCTGATGGCAAGTGGCCATATTTGAAGTGATTGGGCATATGAAGATATTGTGTCAATTGATTAAGCATGTTATTTTGTAGTTCACATGTATAGGATTGTTAAATGAGAATCAATTGTCATATGCATGCTATATTTATTTGGGTGGACTTAGCCTATGCTCATGCTTTTGGTATCTCTTTTGTTGATGGGAGCCAAAGAGTGATCATAGTGTTTTGTAGCTAAGTCTCATGATTTGTAATTGAAACTTGTAAACATGCTATGTTGTAATTATTGGGTATTTGCATATATGATGAAATGATATGTATGCTTCCCTTGTGTGTGAGTATCTAGAGAGACTAGAATTCATGTATTGAAAGGATTATATGATGTAAATTAGGTGAAAGAAGACCTTTAGGTTGGAAAACCAATCCAAAACAAAGATACCCTGTCTTGTTGTCCAATTTTCGTATCCTATACGATAGATTTGGATCCTTGTGTCTTGATGGAAGTTGTAGATATGTTTCTTAGCTTTCCATAGAGACCAAGATTGTGTAATTTGGATAAGTATAACTCAAGTTATGGTTAAAACACCACAGGTAGGTCAAACTGCCCTGTTTTGGGTGCTTGCTCCTGAATGTCCACGCTTGGAGCGTGGGATCCACGCTTGGAGCGCCCACCTTCTGACTGTCCACGCTCGAAGCGTGGGATCCACGCTTGAAGCGTAGGGGTCCTGGGAAATTCAGCATCTCATTTCGTAAAAACCTCATAACTTGGGCTACGGTGCTCCGATTTGAGCGCGGTTTGAACCCACGCGTAAGTAATGAAAAATCCTATAATATTATGGGCAAATGGAGACCGTAATAAATCCAATGAAAGTATGGTATTAAGCTTTAAGTATGTTATTCCGCAATGCACTATGGTTATGGTCACGCAATTGGGTAATTTTAATTCGGCTTGCTTTAAAAGAGAAATTTAACCGGATTTTAATTGCACCAATGTGATTGTAACTGCGCTTAATATCATAAGTCAATGTTAACAAACCGGTTCTAGAACGGGGTGTTACATTTTATGGTATCAGAGCAGTTTTGTAGGGAAACTTGTGGACAATTGTTATATGTGTTTGCTGTTTAATGCTTTGTAGTTATTTTGGTACTCTTGATGATTATTGCATTTGTGATCACTTAGTGTGAGCCTGATCAACTCATTTCTGGGTGTAACTTGTGTAGTGTCATGACGAGGAACCGGAATAACGCCGAAGCATCGAATGCAAACGCTCAGCCAGATCCTGTTTTGGCTGCTTTGGTTAGGCCACGAGGTGGTCGTGGGGCAACGGTTGGGCAGCCGGATCCTATAGTTGAAACCCTGGCAGCTGTGCACAGGGAGTTGGAAGTTAGTCGTCGAGCTAACGAAAATTTACTCAAAACAAATGAGGACATGCGGAATGCTATGACCGCAATGATGAATGAGCTGAGGGCGATGAGGGGTGCTAGACCCGAGAACCGGCAACCCTCTCCTCCTCCTCACACCGCCACGCCTACTCCACCTGCTCAAAATGAAGAAGACGGAGCGGGTAATAATGAGGGTGAAGCGAGTCACCACTCAGGTAGTCATAGCCATCACACTGAGGTGAGTCAACCGCATGCAGAACAGGTTGATGAGCACGAAGCCGAAGAAAGAAGATTAATGGCTTTCAGAAAACATAAACCTCCTTCTTTTAAAGGAGAATATGACCCTATGGTGGCAGCGAAATGGCTCCAAGCTATGGAGAAGATTTTCAGGGTTATGAGATGCCCCGATGCATTGAAATTGGTCTACTCCGTTTACATGTTGGAAGAGGAAGCGGAGGATTGGTGGACTAATACTGTGCAGCCTTTAGAAGCTGAAGGCCGGGAAATTACATGGCGATTGTTTGAGACACTGTTCTTGGACAACTATTTTCCTAGGGAGGCTAGGGAAAGGAAGCAGAATGAATACAATGATTTGAAGCAAGGGTCAATGTCTATTGATCAATATTTTGCCAAGTTCAATGAATTGGTGAAATATGCTAATTATGGGCGAGCTTTGCCCACTTCAGCTGAGATGACCTCCAAGTTTCAGTGGGGTCTGAATGAGAAGATGTCTCGGAAGATGTCAAACTGTGACATCCGAGAGTTCAGCCGGTTTGTGAATCAGTGCCGGAAGGTAGAAGAGGTATATGGTGTGTCCAGTACCAAGAAGCCTTCTGAGGCCCAAGCACCTACTTCCAATAAAGCAACGGGCTCTGGTTATTGGAAGAATAAAAAGATGAAAGATAAGAAGCTGAGTGTGAACAACCCAGCAAATATATTCAAGAAGCCGGGGACTCAGAAGAATTTTGTTGATAGAGGACCTCCTCCTAAGTGTAAAGGATGTGGGAGGGAGCATAGAGGCCAGTGTGCTACCGGTGAAATTATCTGTTATAAATGTGGAAGGCCCGGCCATTACTCAAGACAGTGTCCTCAGAATGAAGTGAGGACTATGGCAGTTCAAGCTGCGGCTGTTCCTGTTTCTGTTGTTCCACCCATGATCGAGGCACAGACGGTTGGTAGAGTATACACCATGGACCGTCAGCAATCAGAAAAGGCTCCAAATCTTGTGAAAGGTATAATTTATATTGATAATATGGATATTGAAGTTTTGTTTGACTCGGGAGCTACACACTCCTGTATGTCTGATTTTATGGCCGTTGGGCTAAACTTGCAAATGTACGACATTTCTCCTCCAATGAAAGTGGTGACTGCTACTGGAGAGGAGTGTTACACGTCAGTACTATGCAAGGATGTGGAATTTAAATATGAAGGCCGAGATTATGTGCTGGATTTTATTTGTTTACCGATGATCAGTCTTCAAGTTATCTTGGGAATGGATTGGTTATCAAAGAACTGTGCTATGATAGACTGCTGTGGAAAAAGAATTGTGCTCTCTGCTAATGATTCTGCTACTAGTTCTTCCCCATATCTATCTGTGCTGCAGGTTAGAAAGGCTTTGAGGGCCGGGGCATTGGGATATGTCTTTGTGGGGGGTTTAGTGGGTGGAAGTCATGAGGAGATTGACAATATTCCCGTGGTGAAGGAGTTTGTGGATGTGTTTCCGGATGAGATTCCGCAGCTTCCACCTCACAGAGAGATTGAGTTCACCATTGATTTGTTGCCTGGTGTGGGACCCATTTCTCTGGCTCCATATCGGATGTCACCACCGGAATTAGCCGAGTTAAAGAAGCATATTGAGGAGCTTTCGGCTAAGCAGTTTATTAGGCCTAGTGTGTCCCCGTGGGGAGCACCAGTGATATTTGTTAAGAAGAAGGACGGTAGCATGAGATTGTGCACTGATTACCGTCAGTTGAATAAGGTTACCATTAAGAACAAGTATCCTCTCCCTCGCATAGATGATTTGCTTGATCAGTTGAGGGGTGCTTGTGTATTTTCAAAGATTGATTTGAGGTCAGGTTATCATCAGATCCGAATTAAGCAGGAAGATATTCCGAAGACTGCTTTCCGATCTAGATATGGACATTATGAGTATCAGGTAATTCCATTTGGACTCACTAATGCTCCGGCGGTGTTTATGGATTATATGAATCGCATTTTCAAGCCGTTTCTGGATCAATTCGTGATTGTGTTTATTGATGATATTCTGATATATTCCAAGAGTAAGGAAGAGCATGAGGATCACTTGAGAACTGTGTTGCAAATCCTCAGAGATAAACAGCTGTATGCAAAGCCTTCTAAATGTGAATTTTGGCTTTCTCAAGTGCAATTTCTGGGTCACGTCATTTCTGCTGATGGGGTGGCGGTTGATCCTAATAAAATTGAGGCAGTAATTGATTGGGAAAGGCCTAAGACTGTGACTGAAGTAAGGAGTTTTCTGGGTTTGGCTGGTTATTACCGGAGATTTATTAAAGGATTTTCGGAAATGGTTTTGCCATTGACCCGTTTGACCCGGAAGGATACTCCATTTATCTGGACGCATGAATGCGAAGAATGTTTTCAGAAGATAAAGGAAAAGTTGACGACTGCTCCTGTGTTAGTACTACCTGATCCGGAAGGTGAATTTGAGTTGTACAGTGATGCTTCTAAAAAGGGATTGGGTTGTGTGCTGATGCAAGATAGGAGAGTAGTAGCGTATGCTTCGAGGCAATTGAAACCTCATGAAGAAAACTATCCGACCCATGACTTAGAGCTTGCCGCAATCGTTTTTGGATTGAAACAGTGGAGGCACTTCTTGTATGGCATGAAGTTTGTCATATTTAGTGACCACAAGAGCCTTAAGTACTTATTTGATCAAAAAGAGTTGAATATGAGGCAACGACGGTGGACTGAATTCTTAAAGGATTACGATTTCGAATTGAAATATCATCCCGGCAAGGCTAATGTTGTAGCGGATGCATTGAGCCGAAAGTCAGTGAGCATGGCAAGCATGATGATGAGAGATTTTGATGTAATCGAGAGGTTCAGAGATATGAAATTGTCTGAAGTCTTTCCAGGAAGAATTTGTGACATCGAAATTACAAGAATTGAGAACGAAATGATGACAAAAATTAAAGATGCTCAGCTGCAAAATGAAAGTGCTAAACGACTGAAAGGTCAGAGTGGTGTATCCTGCAATGATGAGGGTATACTATTATATCAGGGTCGTATTGTTGTACCTAGACAGTTGACAGAGGAAGTGATGGCAGAGGCCCATAGGGGTCAATTCACTGTCCATCCGGGAGCTACAAAGATGTATCAGGACCTAAAGATTAATTTCTGGTGGCCTGGTATGAAGAAAGATATTGCAGAGTTTGTCTCCAAGTGTCTCGTATGTCAGAAGGTCAAGATTGAGCATCAAAAGCCTTCTGGTATGTTGCAACCACTAGATGTTCCTGAATGGAAATGGGAGAGTATCTCCATGGATTTTGTGGTAGGGTTGCCGCGGACACAGGCTAGTTATGATTCTATTTGGGTAATTGTGGATAGATTGACAAAATCCGCACACTTTTTACCAGTTCGGGTAGATTTCTCTGCTGAGAAATTGGCCAGGCTCTATGTGAAGGAGATTGTGAGGCTTCATGGGGTGCCTGAGAATATTGTTAGTGATCGGGACCCGAAGTTCACTTCTCGCTTCTGGGGAGCATTGCAGGAGGCTCTTGGCACTCGGTTGAGACTGAGTACTGCTTATCATCCACAGACGGATGGTCAGACTGAGAGGACCATTCAGACGTTGGAGGATATGTTGAGGGCTTGCACTCTGGAGCAGGGTATGGCATGGGATCGATACCTTCCACTGGTTGAGTTTTCATATAATAATAGTTTTCATGCTAGTCTGGGTATGGCTCCCTACGAGGCCTTGTATGGTCGCAGGTGTAGGACACCTACTTGCTGGGCAGAGGTTGGAGACTCAGAGCGATTTGGATTGGATTTTGTTCAGGAGACCACTGAACAAATCAAAATGATTAGGGATCGTCTGAAAAAGGCCCAAGATCGCCAGAAGAGTTATTATGATCTCAAGCATCGGCCTCTAGAGTTTGAGGAGGGAGATCATGTGTTTCTAAGGTTATCACCAGTTACAGGTGTGGGACGAGCCCTGGGAGTGAGGAAGTTGAGTCCTAGATTTATTGGACCCTATCAGATTCTACGTAGGGTAGGACCGGTTGCCTACCAGCTTGCCTTACCTCCTCAACTATCCAATATACATGATGTATTCCATGTCTCTCAGCTAAGAAAGTATGTAGCTGATCCTTCTCATATGGTTCAACCTGATGATGTTGAGATTCGGAAAAATTGAAAACTCCAGTTGGGCCACTGAAAATACTTGAGCGGGATGAGAAGAGGCTGAGGAACAAATCTATTCCTATGGTGAAAGTCCAATGGGAAGGAAGGACACCTGAGGAGTCCACTTGGGAGCGGGAAGACGAGCTTCTCCGTCAGTATCCTGAGTTTAAGGACAGGTATGTTCTTGATTTTGCGGACAAAATCGCTAAAAGGTGGGGTGACTATAATAGCCCAAAATAATTAATTAGCAAAATACATGTGATTAGATAATTAAGCATGTATTAGTGAGTAAAAATAAGTAAACTCCCTTATAAAATTAATTGGGGTCACTTTTGAGGTAAAAAGTGTACTCAGTGAAAATTAAGGGGTAT